>CABFOW010000361.1:172983-188927 GCA_902141385.1 Timema californicum | reverse complement strand
CCCCCCTCTTCCCACCTCTTGTTACGCCATTGAGTACAAGACATTGCAAGCAATAGTGTTGTGTGCGAAGCTAATCTTGTACAATATTGGGTGATCTTGTGGCCACATAATCTTATACAATAAATTGTGACATGAGTACCAGGCGAAAAAAAAAAAAAACTTGTTAGTAGAGTTACCATCAAAATATAAAGTACAGAATATTAAAAAAAATTTAAACTACTTATTTTAATTCATTTTAAAAACAATCTCTCACAAGCTATGCATCCAAAGATAGAAAAATAAAGAAATTAAACAAAACCAAAAGCTTGTTCAATTTCCTCCCAAAAACAATTGCATGCCACATGTTTTCAAGAAAATTAACAAATAACAATCCAAATGCC
The DNA here is from genome assembly GCA_902141385.1 of Timema californicum. Taxonomy (NCBI): domain Eukaryota; kingdom Metazoa; phylum Arthropoda; class Insecta; order Phasmatodea; family Timematidae; genus Timema; species Timema californicum. The sequence goes on along the minus strand of CABFOW010000361.1, from coordinate 188,547 downwards.
AGGGAAAGAAATTTTTTTTACTAATATGGGTCATTTTACAATTTTCTCAATTAATCGTACAATAATTTGTTGCAGTCCTCATTTTGAAAACTATGAAAATATTTTATGTGGTTTTTTTTGAAAGTTTATTTTTATTCAAGCAAAGCTTTTCTTAAAACCTCCATTATAGTATGGATATAATATATTAAAAATAATCTTATAATATTACACAAAAAACATTTCCTCATAAAAAATTTTGCACAGAAAAATATATTGATAGTAAAACTTCATGTCAAGAATTATTCAAATATCATTTGTATAATGTAATTTAAAAATTTTACTTTTCCACAGAAAAAAAGGGCTCATTAAACTTTGTTTATAATTATATAAAATATATAAAAAGATAAATTACATCCACAATACATATTTAATGATATACTGTACTTAAGAAATGCAAAATATGGTTTTGTACTCGTATTTCTCCATGGCTCGTTCTGAAAATACGAATTTCTACATTAAAAAATATAGATAGTTTACCTTATTTATTATTAAATTGTCAAATTGTTTAAGTAACATTATTAATTTAGGTAACACTTGCGTATCTTTCAATGACCAGCTGTGCAGCGTTTGTATATCCAAACCTGGATACTATTATAGTTAGTAGATGCTCAGTTTAATTTCAAATGTGTATTGCTTTGGTATTTAAATAATTATTTAATTGGCTTCTAGTATTTTTCAACTCCATTGCAGTATTGTAGTATGTTTCTGCATAATTTTACAATGAACAAATTAGTGAAAAATCATCAATGTTCCATAACAATTAAGTTTAGTTGGCGATAGTCTGATTTAGATAGGAAGGCTCTTTGTTGATTGCTATAAATATAATAACAAAATTAATATATTTATATGTAGGAGTGTTCAAAGTCAAATTTATCAATCCATAGCTAGATCAAATTGAATAATATAAAGATAATCTCAAAGCTGAATATCAAAGTCCAAATATTTTTAAAAAAATGTTTAATGGTGGATAAAAATATTTTACTTAGCCTAAATTTATGTAGTAATGCAAAGTAATAAATATAATTTACAAAACGATATAATTTAAACATTCGAAGTCAAAGTTTTGCGGAAACCTACTTATATGAAAAGTCGTGTGATCTTCAACTGTCACTTTTCTTGGATATTATAGGCAATACCAATGAAATTATACTAATAATAAAGTAAATTAATGTCATCATTTATTTTAATGTATTTAATGCACACTTTCTAAACTGACGGAATAAATCAGCACATGACTTAAAAACTAAATTAAATCTAGAATAGACACAACAGACAGCCCTCAGCCGTTAAAGGATGAATGTGAAAGGGGAGTCCCATATTTCACCTCAATGATATATTTTTTTTGTCATTGTTCAGTAGATAAGAGATGCTACTAACTGATCTAATCTGATCTGATCTATTGTGTCGGACATTATCAATGTTGACTACAAAAAAAAGTTTGTATTTTCTAAGAGTTTCTTCCAACAAGAATCCCACTATCGTGTTTCAAATTGTTTTGCAGGTTTTCTCATTTACTAAACAAGCATAATTTTGTGATATTGAAACATCTAATTTCTTAAACATTAGTTCTATTTTTCAATGAGTTAACAGTGAATCATCAAAATAATATTTTTTGTAGAAAATACTTTATAAAAAAATGTGGAAAATCTAATATTGATAACAATGTACAAAGCATGTTGAATGTTGTCATCAAGTAGATAGATAGATTATATAGCAAGCGCGGCCAACATTTTATCTCATCTGCAACACTTTTTCCTCGATTCATGTAAAAATGTTTACATAATTGAAGGGGCCTTTGTGACATCATTTTAGTCCCTGCTAAATTGATGCCGTAGAGATGTGGTTCTTGCCTGTAGAAGGGGCAATGGCTATGTATGTGCGGTATACATAGTAATAGGTCTATTATTCGAACACATGTATGAAACTAAAACTAAAATAATGTGTTTTTATTAGGAGACAATACTACACTCAATGTAGTAATGTTCAACCAATAATATAACTTTATTTAAATTCCATGGTATAGGCCTGAAAGCGAGCTATATCAACCGAGTGGTTGCTGCCATTGGTGATGACAGTGCCAGCAATTGTGGATAGATGGAGTCATATGGTCAGCACCATAAGCCCTCTTGCCATTAATCAAATTTTGTAAGGTCGTGTTAATATGTTTTAGTTATCTAATGATAGGGATTCGCATTATTCCTAAGTGGTTTCTAAAGGTGTGTAAGAGACCTGCTATGGAGAAGTGACATGCCTGTGAAGTGTAAGGAAGTGCTGTACAGGGCGGATTTTGTGCCCATAGTCACATATGCAGCAGAAACATGGACAAGTAAAAGTGAAGGCGATGGGAATGAAGTTTGTGAGGCTCTACCACGAAGATATACAGGATTAGGAATGAAGTTATATGGTACAGGAAGTGCATGAGAGATTTGAGGAAGAAAGGCTGAGGTGGTATGGACATGTAATGAGGATGGAAAGGGATAAAAAAAAAAAAGAGATGATGCATGTAGGAAAAAAGATTGGAGAAGCATATAACAGCAAGTGTGCAAGTGAGAGAAGAATTTTCTTACATCCATTACTGTTTCCAGCCTGTGGCCTGGGTTAGCTTTATATTCAAGCTATATATTTTTCCATTACCGGCTTGCTAGGCCTGTCGTAGCTTCATATGCCATATGATCTAACTTAGGGATAGACACAACATCCAGTCCCAGGTTGTTAATTCATCACTATGAAAGGTTAAACCCACATTTCACCAATGATAAATTTTTAGGCCATGCCGGGATTCGAAGCCGAGACCCTTAGCTCAGCAGACAAGACACGCTACCGACTGAGCTAAGGTGTCATATTGAGAGAAGAATGTACACAATTAAAGAAGGGAAAATGATGGAATGATAAAGGAATATGGAGACATTTTACTAAACTTTAACTCAACACCAAAGTGGGTAAATTCACTTTAATTGTTACCATCCTACCTCATTTGCATAGTTAAATATAGATAGCACAAATTAGTAATAAAATGTGGTGCAAAGATAAAATAATGAATTAAAAAGTTGAGATGGTTTCCAACAGTGCAGTCCGGATACAAATTATTATTGTTAAAGCTATAATTTCCACCAATAAGCCACCTAAAATGTTACAAAGACTCTCCAAGGTGTGAAAGCAAAGGTTGTCCAACACATTTGTTTGCCAATTTAAATTTCAAACACAAACTTTAGCCATTTTCAAAGCCAGAACAGCTGGCCCTTGGGTATTATGTATACAATACAACATTGTAAAGATAAATTTAAAATATGAAAATAGTTCCCAAGAATTTAAGAGAAATACACTCTTAGAGTTGTATTTAAATATAAAAATGTAATTTAGAACTTTAACATTTCAAATTAAAGTTATGTAAAAAAATGTCTTATTTTCAGCGAGACATGTTTGCACTTTGGAGTGAAACTATGAGGATGGCTGAGTACGAGTAATGTTCTGTACAACTCGCTGTCCCCAAAATGCATCCAAATTGAAAGGTCGGAAATCTGGAAAAATAAACAAATTTTGGGTAAGCTAGCAATAAATAAGGATTCAACTTACTATAGATATTGAATGAATACACCATAATGATAGTAGGTGGATAATTTATTTGTAATTAAAATATATATTCAAACACTAATTGTTGAATCTTTTAATTGAAAGCATAATAAAACCAAAAAACCAAGTACAGCAGTCTTTCTAATAAGAACCTGAAATTATCATGGACGTTTATTTAGGAATGATAAAAAGGAAAAAAAAGCACTGTTGGCTACAACCATATTTTTTCTTTTTAATTTATTTAAGTATTTGCTATATAATTATTTGTAGCTTTACTTCTGTAATTTATTAATTTGACCTTGAAACACATTCCCATATCTTCAAGGTATTTTTCTTTGGTATAATTTACCCATGAATACCTCCATAGCTAGTTTTATTAAAGTGTCTCACTTTTCTAGTCAGTTTGAAATCACACATTCCTGTATTAGGCTTAAGCCGCAGATATAGGAGCTACTAGCTCAGCCTAAACATGTGAGTAGCTGTATCATGGGGCTTCTAGTAGTTTGCACGGCCTGCCAGTTAATCACACGGCGTTCATTTTCTTGTGCTAGTGACAGGAAGTAAGTGGCGGGGGCGTTGAGTGGTATGCGAGTGGCTGGCATGTCTGAGTATACTTGGCTAGTATTTTTCTATAATTTTTTAGTTTTTCCAAGAAGTACATTTCTGGTGTCACCCAAAGATGATTTATGTAGCTGCTTACATCTTTTTGTCACATTTTTTTAAGTAGACAATTGGAGGCTTCATAAAGTCCATCTTTGGCAGTTATTAACACTGACCTAATAATGGCACTAGTAACGAGCATGCCTTTAGTTAGCATGCGTAATCAATCATACCTACTGGTATGCAAGTGACTGGCGGGACAGGTAGACCCTTCGTCGACTGTGAAGACCAAAACCAAACGATTAACCACTCACGGCCAAGCAATCAATCATCTAAGCAACTTTTGCATTTAAATAATGCTTCACTTGTCCACCAAGGATACTAAGACTTAAGCGCTGGGGGATACATTATAAGGAGACCAAACATGTTGGTTACCAGGTTATAAGTTGCCTGTTGGTAGTTTCGATGTGCACTTGTGGAGATTTACGCAGTGGTTTTTTTTTCCATTTGTGCATATGTGTTTCGATCTATTAAAAATTTTCCTGCAAGTTTTCTCTTTTGGGTGACAAAATGCCATCAACAATTTCAAAGAAAGAACAAATGGCTAATGTAAACTTTGTTCTTGAGGTAGAGAAATACACCAATTTTTAACCACCTTTTTTCTCTGTTATTTTCAAAATCTGGATGAACCCAGAACTGTTCCTCGGTCTTTTTACGAGCTTTTAATTAGTACATGTAACGAAAAACCAGGTCCTCATCAGAGGAAAACATTCTCATGGTTGATAGAAAATAGGTTTCTTGTGTGGACAAGAAAAGAGGCAACTTATAGCAAGTGACCAGTTGCCCATGATGTATCGTTTTGCGTTGGTTTTCTCGGTTGATGAAGGTCCATACTCGCTACTAGCGTGCTTTTTCCCTGCCAAGTGTATCTGCTGCTTTAATGTGTTAAGTTTCCTTTAGTTTTATAACGTTGCACAGTAGATTCACGTAACTACACCAATGTGACCTTGAGTTAAGTTGAAGGGAAGAAAACTAGGTTAGGTTTGGACTACCGCATTTTCCAGACAAAGCAGGTTTAGATTAGCAAGACTGTTCTGTATGTACTTTGTAGATAATTGAACCACTAGTTATATTATTTTTAGTTTTTAATAAAAATTTAAAATAAGTTATATTATTTTTAGGTCATAAAATTTAATACTACCGGTACTAGAATATTTCATATTTTATTGATTTAATGTGACCAGAACTAAACATCAGCTAGGAAAAATAAAGTAGGGCTATATCAAAGTACCTGCATTTATTTTACAATTTATGATACATAACTTACCTTTCATCTTTGGATTTGGTTCATTTTCAGAGTAATAAAGAACACAAGGACCCCCTGAAAAAACAAATAAATTTATAGATAGAACCAAATAATTTAATCACAAGATTTTTTGAAGAATTTTTACCATAGTTTAATTTGAGAATTTTTCTTCCTATTTGTCCAGATTTGAACCAATTTTTCAAAGGCATAGCCTACATGTCAATTTCAAATATTTATAATAAAAATAATAATTTTAAACTTGTGGAAATTGTATATTGATTATAGTTTATGAACTCAATTCTGAATTTTGACCAAATTAGAATATATATAGGCCGAGGGCACTCCAGGATTTTTTTTTTCCATTGGGACGGGGGATTTGGGAGCGGGGGTCCTCCCCTAAGAAAACGTATTAGATTGAAGTCTCAAATCATGATTTCTAAGGAAATCTCTTGGGCTCCTTAAAATAAGATACCACATAAGAAAAATGTTTGAGATTTATCCGAAATTGTTGGTGATTTTTGAGAAATTAAATCAAATCTGAATTGTTTGATCAAATTATATAGGATTAGCTTTTACAGTATTTCGGATTGACAAAGTGGATGACGAATAGTTAATCCTGCAGTGTGATTCATACGCGTGTATTTTTTATTTATTTATTTTTTTTGCGGTAACATACTCTGCAGGCACACGGTCAGAAGTTAGTGCTTGATGCATGTTTCGTCCAAAACATAATTTAGGGGTCCTATTGTTTTTATGTCTTAATAAGAGTTATTATTAAAATGATACACCCATAGTAATTTTATAAGTGATGGGAAATTAATGTTTGAGTGCTGACAACTTCCCCCAGTGATCATCCTTTTAATAATAAGCCTTTATAGCACTCGATAATATACAGTACATTTGTTAGTATTTTAGTAGTTAATAATTTAGCTTTATTTGGCACACTGTTTGTGCGCTAGTTCCAAACACTAAGTCTACTGTATTTTAAATTTTTTTAGCATTGTGTCTTACTCCCTGTTCGGGTTATATGCTTATGTACTGACTATGCTAATGATTTTAGATATTAAGAAAGTTATATTTAGAGGAAGTGTATCTACATTTACAGTGAGGGAGAATGGAAAACCACCCTCGGTAGGCCTACACTTGACTGAGGTTCGAACCTCAATTTCCCTAATCTACTGTGAGAGTAGCGCATTAGACCATGTGGTCACAGAAGCAAGTTCTATTATAATTAAGATGTAAAGAGAATAAGAATGTGAATGCGTTAAATTATGGAAAAAAAACTGTGAAAATAACATTGTCATCAATAGTTTTAAGATAAATGTAAACGAATTAATTAAATCAATTTGGGATATTAATGATATGTTTTAAAAGTATAAAAAGTTAAAGTTATCCAAAATGTTTTTAGATATAAAAAAAGTATTGAATTTGTAATTGTAATATAAAAATAGAAATATGCTTAGTATTTACCATTTTCTCGACCGTTTTGATTAAAGTTAACAAATTCTCTTGATATCTTACTCCATGCTGAAAATAAATCATCATTATTAGTAAATTAGTATGTCATAGCAAATAATTATTTTGTACTGGGTGTTGGGCAAATGAGATTAATCTTTAACCCTCGCAAATTGATTTTTAACAAATTATTTTATCCACAATATAAACTATTCATTTTTTTTTATTCCCCCAAACTCCACCCCTCCCACCTAACCTATTGAAACAAGGGTCCTGGGTTTGGTGATTTCCAGTGGGGTTATGTTAATTTACAATTTGACTTCTGAGTGTTTTTATTCCTTTGTAATAATAAGTTAGTTCGTAAGTAATTTGCTTGTATAGCAACAAATTGGTTTTAGAAAGTGCATAATAATAATAATATATTTCCACCATCCCCACATGCCCCTGAAAAACATTGCTTTATATCCTGCCCAGGTCAAAAATTGTAGTATTCATACTGTGCAAAATAAGGCTGCATTAGGGACAGATTTCACTAACAACTGTTAAAGTGATATTTAATTGTACTGTATGGCTATTGTCTTTATTTTGTTTATATAAAGAGCCTATCAACTCGTATGGCATACTAACGTTCTAAAGTAGGCGTGGTTCACTATTAGTTTTACATATATTTAGAAAAGTAAAATAAAATATAGATTATAAAATAGGGTAGGCCTACATTTTAAATTGTCTTCATCTGGCCACTACCTACTTTAATCAACCATATTTTCCATAGTGTATATCTTAAACTCCTTTTTGAATATACGAAAGATTTTTTTTCCTTCCAATTTATTATATAATTTTAACCACTTTATATTTATTGATTAAACCCTATTTTATTGATATTTAATGTGCTGGTGAAAATTATTTAGACGTCTTGTAGAGTATTTCCCTTTTTTGTATCCCCCAAATTTTATATTACCGTACTAAATGTTAGATTGTTTTCAATTTTATGTAGGCTACCATTATAACTGTGTCAAGATAAATTGAATCTAACAATTTCAAAATATCAAGACTTCTCAGGTTATTGTCACCATCCTCACCAATGGGCAGTCAAAAAATATAAATAGACTTACCATTTATAAATAAAAATATGGTAGGAAGGTGGTTCTAAAAGATACTAAAATATTTTGTTTTGGACAACAATGATAAAATGTTGCTATATTATCATTAGTCTATCTGTCTTTATTGCTAATAATGAAAATGACTACTGCAGATCAGATGATTTGATATTTTATGAATGATATTAGGTTTTTATTTTAAAACTGTCAGTACAATTTTAATTGAATCCTCTTTAGGATAAACAGACTAAGATCGAACAAGTAATACAAGGGAGTCTTACAATCATAAATGTATCTGATCAAATCCTCGTGCTGTGAAGGCAACTGGTGAGTTTCTTGGGCTCTTTGTATGCACGGCCGTTTTCCATTCATAGATTGCATCTGTGTTCTAGGGACACTAAGCAATACAAATTTATTTTAGTTTCATGTTTATAAAAGCAAACCAATGTTGATATGTTTAACATCTTCAACTCAAACATGAAGGGTCTATAATTTGACAAACTTTACCTCATTTTGTAAGATGTGACATGAACTGTTTTAACTAAAAAACATTATGTAGGCCAGAGGAAGTTTTAGTTTCCAAAGAAAATTGTTGTATGTAAGAAAAATATTTTAATAATATTAAAATTACTCAACGATTTGCCTAATAATAGTAGATTTGTTTCAATTTATAAAATTTATAAACCATCAAATCTCTTTAACAAAACACTACTTGAGTTGACAGAACAATAACAAAGAAAAGCAGACGTGCCAGTTGTCACCAAATAAACCACAACTAACAAACAAATACTTCCAGACACAAGGTTATATCTAGTAAAAAATAAAGTCACTAACAAGCTAATAGAGGAAAAGACCATAAAATGTTGCCCGCTTTGTTTGTTGGACTAACGTAAATTTCTTTGAAAAAAAGAGATAGATCAATACGTTTATGTTCTCTTTAGCTTAGTATAAAAATTTATTGTCTCGCAACGATGGCTGATGGAAATATTTTTTATTGATTAGCTTTTATTTTTAAAGTATTTGATATAACAAAAACTACAACCTTAGTTTTAAAGATGTAGTTATTTAGCGTGAAGTTTATTGTTAGCAATCATGTTTGTATTGTTGACATCAACAATGACAGTCAATATGGTATTTAGAATAATTATTAATGTATGTGTGCTTGATGGCATTTGAGGTGTAGATCTACCTATCAATTGTTACGATATTGAACCAAAAAAAACACTGTGACTACCTTTGAGAGTGGTTCAACTTAAACAAAATTGTCGGTAATATCATAATAAACTATTCGGGTGGGCTAAAGATTAAAAAAAAAAGAATAAATAGCCCGTACCCCCATGAAGCGACCTACGAAATGACGCCACTTTAAACAATTGTGATTCTTCGGCCCATTTCGGTCACGAAAACGAAGTGACAAAGCCGAAGATCCCATTTTCATAGGAAAAGGCTGGCAGTTGGTAAAATTTATTTCCACAGTTTCACACGTACTCAGACGTCCAGTGATGTACAGTCACTTTTTATAGATGTTATCAATACCTTTTAAAAAAAGTATCGTTATTGACATTTTAAATAAATAAACATGTATATCCTAAGGACCCTTTTATAAAGGCGTTTCGTGACACAAGTTTTATAAATACACAGGAGACAATGAGTACTTTTATACGCTGTCGCACGTCATTTATGCCGACGCGCCCTAAAAAAGTGTGTCGACATAACCTAGAGGACGCCACGACAACGACGACGTAATAGTCTCTTCTCCATATAGCTTTCTATTGCGAATGTACTACAAAATATACATTAACTCCTATCTCTCTTTATGCTGTGTTTCCTTTATCATCTTTATGCTTGCCAAGTGCCACTAGAAATGTCCACCTTCCCCAATAGTCACTCGAAACCACTCAAGGTCAACCAGTTTTATAAGCAGCGCGTGCACAACCTCATGGTAATCGGTTTTGTTTTCGTGCTTGCCACGCGTGCACATTGTTGTCTCCTAGGTCAATCAATTTTATTCCACTGATCAGTGCGGGCATATTAAAATATTTAGACAATGTTTTAGTGAATCAATTTTTTTCTCTGTAATTGATACGTAAGTTAATATAATTACAATGAAACGTAGTGGGATGCAAACTTTTCTCCTTAACTAGCCTATATCAAGACAAAGCACAAAATAATGAGATGAACAATTGCTGTCCTCTAAGAGTGCAAGTGAGAATGAACAAAGTGGTTTCAGGTTTGGAAACTTAACCCCAACATACTCAGTTACGTCCTAATTGAACCAAGTTGCTTCAGATTTGTGCGTGAACTAAAGTGAAGCTAAGTCAACTTCCATCCAGACAAGCTCTTACCTGTGTTTTACTAGTTTTAATTTAGATGCCAGCAGGTACATTCATGTTAAAGTCAGTGACAACGATAAAATACATGTCTTAAAACCAGCATGGACTCCAAATGTGTCGAATAAATTTTCTAAAATTGGCAAATGAAATCTGTCTTTTCAAAGAAGCTGACTTCATAAATTAGAGGTGGTTAGCATTCTCGAAGCATGAAAATGGAATTGTATGTAGAGTATTCGCTTTGCTCGTTGGGGGATATGTAAACTAATGTAATTCCAGAGCTGTTTTTTATAGGTCTTATCGCATTATCTCAATCTTGTACTTTCTGACTAATCAAGAATCCTGCCAGTCAGAAATTGTATTGGAACATTACAATCAGTGGTAAAAAAATTTCTCTAAGTCCCCACAGTGAAATTCTGCGTCGATAGACTGCATTGTCTAAGATTCACCTACTTCAAATGGACATTTCTCCTTTCTCTGTGCTAAACCAGATGGGCTAGTGAACATAAGGCAATTATGATTTTCAAAGAAGTATATAAGTCAGTAAGTAGTTAATGAACTAGAAAAACTTCAGTCATCAGGAAATCAAGAAATTTCAAATTTGGCACATCAATCACTAGCGAACTAAGTTTACCTTTTAAAATCTTTTAAATTCAATTTATAGGCCTTTTGGTCTTATAAATTTAATTTAATTATGGAGTGATTGTTTTATATGCGGTGAACTATATTTAGGAATGTGGTGTGTTAAGTTTACCTTTTAAAATCTTTTAAATTCTATTTATAATCATTACTGCAGGGCAGTTTTTAATATGCCTCATAGTAATTGAGAAAATATTCTCTTTTACACTGCAGCTGTCAAAGCCACTTGAAAAAGTAGAGATAGATATTTCTGAAGCCTGCCTTCATGTTAATACAACTTTTGAAGTTTTAGAAACTCAACGCAGTAATTCCGAAGAAGTTAAGTCACTGTATGCAACAGCATTAATATTGACAGCACTATTATAATGGCCAAATCAACTGTGCATCAGACTCACAGAAAAATGTTCCAGCGTTATGTCCAGAAGAATACTACAGGAAGGCAATAGAAATACCATTTTAGACAATGTAATAATACAATTACACTTCTGTAACCACAACCAGATTCTCACAAACATCCAAAAAGCGATTCCTAAACATCTTGCAGATGATGAAAGTGGCAAATACTTGCAAGGATGTAGATTTCTACAGATAACATTTTCCACATCCTGACAAGTTCTTAGCAGAATTTAAATCATGGAAGAAGAAAAGGAGCAGTGTAAGTCTAAAAGACAGGTTAAGCATTGCAATAGAAGCATTTTTGCAGTGTAGTGAAATATTTTATCCAAATGAGAGTATACTTCTTCAAATACTGGTGACTCTTCCCATTACTACTGCTTCTCCTGAAAGGTCATTTTTGACAATGAAAAGATTGAAAAACTACCTGCGTAACACCCTGGCACAAGATCACCTAACCAGCCTTGACCTTTTCACTGTTCACAGAAAAATTTAAGTGGACACAAATTAAGTTATCACAAAGATTTACTGAGTCCAAAGAGGGTAGATCTCATCTTGTGATGATAATAGATTTGACCGTTTTTTTTTTAATTGATGAAAACTGTAATGTTTAAAGGTCTAAAGGTTTATTCCCACCATGTACTAAAGGATAATTTAATTTTGGGGGGAGGAGGTGGAAGTGCTTTAAAATCGTAAGTATGGAAAGAACTGTTTCTACATTTCTATCATTTACTAACAAAAGTCGAAGTAAAGAGTTTCTTCCTGTAATGGTGCAATAATGTTATTATTAGTAGTACCGCGTCTTACTACCCGTTCGGGTTATATGCACTTACGCTAATTGTGTAATGGTAGGGTGATTGTGAGATGAAATGGAGGACCTACAGTTTAACGTGGAATCTGAACCACGGTGGAGGCCTGGCATGCCCCGTATTCACAAGGTGTCTTGTCATGCAACAATGTTGTGATGATACTTTGATACATAGGTATGTTGGATGTTACTAAAACTGCTGCAGAGATATGAATCTGAATAACCAGTGTCTTGATGATCGGTGCTCTACTGTATTTCCAGCATGACCACATCTAGTGAAAATTTGACTCTTATATCTATGAGGTAGAGAAATATTAGAGGCCAATGCCCAAGAAGACCATAAAATAGCAAAGAAGAAGAAAAAGTCATTTATTTGGCATAGTTTTATTTTTTAAATGATTACATATTCATCTATCTAGTGTTCTTTGTAATTTTGTTTTAAATAATAAGTCTGGTATAGTATGCATAAGATGTTTTATCATTATACTATAAATACTAAGCCTGAATATGTTAAAGTTAATATTTTATTTTGAAGGATTTGCATTTTTAAACACCTGTCTCATCAACAACTGTTTCCAGCCTGAAACCAGATCAGTCTTTAGTAAAATTCCTCTATCTTCCTCTATCCTTCCACCACTCTTTATCTTTTAATTTCTTCCATTCTTCTCCTCTCACTTGAACACTTTCTGTTATCTGCTCCTTCCATCTCTTTCTTGGCCTCCCCTGCAGTCTTTTTATCAAATACTTTATTTCCAACTTTTTATTTTTGCATCCTCTCTTTTTCCATCCTCATTATATACCATCTCAGTCTTGCTTCCTCTACCATTTCATGTACTCCCTGAACCCCAACTATTCCCCGGATAACTTCATTCCTAATCTTGTTCTCCTCATGACAGCTAACATGCTCCTCACAAACTTCATTTCTATGGGCTCCACTTTCATAGTTTCTCTTACATTCATTGCTCATGTTTCTGCTGCATATTTTACAATAAATACAAAGTTCACCTGTTATGTGGGTCGTTAAAACAGGCGAGATTTTGTTCACACGCTTTGATTATCAAATAGATTAACCATTAATTTACTATGAGCCTACCTTTGCAAATGGTGACAGAGCACCTGGAGTGATGAGATGATAGCTGGGGCACCCCAATCTTGTTTCTTGAGTTTTTAATCATTATTTTACATGAGAGAGTTCCAAGGCTGTATACCCCGAGACTAAAAGACGCCTGAGCACTGTTTTTCCACTATATTAAGAAAAAGCGCGGGGTAGGCGAACCCATAGCCATTAAGAGAGAAGGGTCAGTACGGTGCTGACACCTAGTGCTAATGAATATAATTAATTACAAAAATAATATAGCACAACTGGCTCAGTAGCTATATTCATACTAAACATACGGCTACCTTGAGCTACTAGTTCAATGAATGAGTAGAACAAAAGATACAATACTCACGAAAGGTTCAAAAATACTAGATCTACCAATTAAAGAGACAAAAAAAAGCTAAAAAAACAAAGAGCTAACAAAAAAAGGAATGATATAATCACAATATACAACCCTAGTTGAGTGGGAGAAGAAACACTTTGACGACAGGCCTAGACAGTGTTTCCTTTTGGGTGCGCAGATATATAACTCGTGCAATGCCATCTTTTCCAGGCTAGGTCGAAGTTACGCGTCCAAAAAGCCAAGATAGAGGTGGTGTGTTGGGTTCGTGAATGAGGATGAGATCTCCTGCTTGTAGATTAGCAATGAGAACATTTAATGGTGAGGGTTTGACGTCGGGAAATGCCGCTTCGACCACAGGAGTGAAACGAGAAAGAGGCCACTGTTCAGGTGGAAGAGAGAGCCACGGAGTACCAGACCCCCACAGGGGATGATCGTTGATATCTGTAGGGGATAAGCCTTGAGATCACAGTCCACTGGGTTGTGGGGAGAAGCAATATGCATCCAAGTGTGAGGAGGTAGCCATTCTTGGATTTGTGCGATACGATTAGCCACATACACTTTGAGCCGATATTGTGGTGTACGAATCCACGAGAGGACAATAATCGAGTCTGACCAAGCAGTTCTTGAGTCAATTTTGCAATGTGGTGAAAAGAGGTCAGTGCATTAGTACATAAGTTTGGCAAGTAAGTAAGCGGCGCAAAGTTTCAAGCGAGGTATAGAAATTCTTTTGAGGGGAAATACAATTGATTTGGCGATGAGAAGACTAACTGTCACTTTGTTGTCGGGGTCAAAACATCTAAGGTAAAGGCAACACCCATAAACCAACAAAAAGGGTCATAGATTTGAACTACAATTGAAAGAACGATATGCTTTGTAGGCTTGTAAGCGTTTCCTGTCACTCGCATGTGATAGGAGAAGTTGACAGTCAGGTGTCCACTGGAGCCCGATAATGCTGAACAATGTTTGTTCTGGTGTCCGAAAATAGAGAGGGGTTTCTCTATGGTCCTGTGGCACTGAATCAAGAAGTTGAGACGTATTATTTACCATTTTCGTAATTAAAAGCCTCCTAATTTTAACAACTTGGTAAGTTCATCTTGGAGAAATAGCGCATCTTCTATTATGTCTTCTCCACAAACTGCATCATATACAAATAATTTGTGTTTGCAATACTTTGGATGCACGCGGGTAGTTGTGTCCGTCATCCTTTACTAGCTGGCAGAGAGTTCTTAGTGCAAGATATGTGGACGAGGTAATTCCATAAGTGACAGTGCTAAGTTGGAAGACAGTAAGAGGTTCTGCAGGACTGTAACGCCAGTAAATCAATTGGTACGTTTGATCATTAGGGTGTATCAAGATCTGCCGGTACAATCGTCTAATATCACATGAGAAGATTATGGGGTGGCGATGGAAGTGAGTGATCACATCACAAATATTATTTTGAAGTTCAGGCCCAAGTAATAAAACCTTATTTAACGAAACTGAGTTGGAGATGCGGGCGCTGACATCGAAAACTACCCATAGCTTAGTTGTGGATGAGGTTGATTTCATGATTCCATGGTGGAGCAAGAAGTAGTGTGGTGAGTTAATATCTGGAGGTGATTTGCATTCAGCCGTGTGGCCAGCTATAAGATAATCCTCCATGAAGTCTACATACATTTGTCTTAATTGAGGTTGAGGAGCAAGTCGTCGTTCTAAAACATTAAATATATTTCTTGCACTATTTGAAGAGTCAGCGAGAGTGAGATTTCTTGAATGGGGGTCGTACTACATATCGGCAGGTATCATCTCGTGTGTGTGTGTGTGTGTGTGTGTGTGTGTGTGTGTGTGTGTGTGTGTGTGTGTGTGTGTGTGTGTGTGTGTGTGTGTGTGTGTGTGTGTGTGTGTG
>CABFOW010000361.1:156663-172956 GCA_902141385.1 Timema californicum | reverse complement strand
GTGTGTGTGTGTGTGTGTGTGTGTGTGTGTGTGTGTGTGTGTGTGTGTGTGTGTGTGTAGACAAAATGATCACATATTTGTTCTTCTTTAGAGAGGCCCACGCTATGCGGAGGTTTTTCAAGTTTCCAGAAGTTTTGCAAGGAGGAGTGAATGTCGATATCATTGGTAGAGAGCAGAGTGGTTGACACCATTAAAATGTGGTGTAGGTACACTGGGTGCAGAGCAGGAGGTGTGTCCCGCTTCAAGATGTATAAACCTAATCAGTTCATCTACGGTCGGTAAACTTACATTGTACCGCGGCTGGTCTCGAACCTTTGTCGTGTTTCCACAACAACAATGAAAACAATAGTGAGCCTTCAAGTGCGTGGAGAGCTTGACTGTTTTCATCGTAGCTACTGAGCATGTTACAGAGGCTCTTGAGTGACCCACTAGTGACATGAGGCAAATCAATGATTTTATTTATGTGAAGAGAAGTTAAGTTTCTTATGTTGTGATAGTGACCACACAATAAATCGTAGGCTATCTGATAGTTGGGTGCGGAAAGGGGGATACTCTTAGTTAAATTACGCGCTTCTGAACTTAAAGTTGACATTTTCTCAACAGGTGCTAAGTTCGAGTTTTGGTGAATAGCTGTGTTGAACAAATTGTGATAACTCATCCACTGTGATGAATCGCCAGGGAAGGTCGGTAGTTCATTTTTCGGTAAGTGTATAGAGGGAGTTGGAACCACAAACCTACTAGGCGCGGAATGACTTGAATCTTCCAGTTGAGGTTTAAGAGTGAGAATTAAAATTGTTATACTACAACTTAAAAACGTATGTAATTCAAATATTTCCTCTTTATTCTGAATCACAATATCCTCATTGTAATCTTCAATTTCTTCCGAAACAATCTTATATAACAACACTTCAAACTCATTACGTTTGGACTCAACTTCCTTTTCTAACAGAGTTTTCGAATATGATACGCGGACAATACTTCCCCTTTGTCCACAATGAAATTTGCTTGCATTACAAACTCTCTAATCTTAATAAGGCGTTTCTTTATTAGGTTGCATTGCTGAGTGAAAGTTACGAAACTCATGTTGGCCAATATTAGTAAAATAAACAAAAATACACTTGAACTAATTAAATGAGATACAATCAAAAACAAAATCGAGAGTCCAGCCAACAGGTTCGTGAGAGAGCAATACAACAAAACTACGCGATTATGAACCTTATCAACATGGCAAGTGAAACTGAGCCTAAAATCAGGGAATACAGGGGCAAGTTTACAAATATGGTTTTGTAATGAAATACAAACTAAAATGGTTAGGCTCGCGTTTATAGAAAGAATTTAACACAATTGGCAACACTTTGTAGTTATTAATAACTTTATGAGCAGAGTTATTTGTGCTCTTAATAGACTGTACTGTACCATAGCGAGAGTTTATTTATTCTAAAGAAATAGATCCGGCCCGGAGGACCAAATGTTATGTGTGTTTTTAACAGGCAAGATTTAGTTCACACGCTTTAATTATTAAGCAGAGAAACAATTAATTTATTATGAGCCTAAAGGTCAATGCGGTGTTGACACCTAGTGCTAATGAATATAATTAATTGCAAAAATAATAAAGCACAGCTGGCTCAGTAGGTATATTAATACTAAACAGCACCCTGTATAATACTTCCTTACACTTCAAGGGGACTTTTCTTATACATAGCATGTCTCTTACGCACCTGTGTATAGTTACTTTATTTAAAATGATATATTTTTATTTGTTTTTAATAAACCATATTAAAATATTATTCTGTATCATTTTATTAATATTTCTCTATTTAAAAATTTTAAAAAACAACGGTGGGGCCATTGTTAAAATGTTCATAGCCCACTACTGGTTAAAGGTTGATGTTTGTTACTGGCTAGATGCCCAACCCAATCTGCACATGTTACTTTTGATATATATTATAAATGCTTAAAGAATAACTAATGTAATACTATAGTAAAAGTGTCAATTTTGCAAAAAAGATTGTATTTTTAAAATGTTCTCCATACCAAAAATGAAAATATACTAGATTGCTTTGTTCATTTAGTGGAATTAATATTGTTAACCTGGCAAACACAATTATTTAGCACTTAAGATAAATAAACCTACTTAAAATAAACAAAATCTAACTGATCAACAATAGTCTACAATACACACAAAACTAGCAAAATTCATTGTCTACATGTCACACTATTTATAACATGTACATTTTTGATTTCCTGCAAGGCTGTCATCAAACTGTCTTTTATGTTTCTATTTTCTCAAACTACAATAAATTGGGGGCTGAGAGCTGGACACATCCCTCCCTCCCCCTATCTGACCCCCCACTTCCTCCTTAGGCTGAGGCCATACTTGCGACCAGGATGCCTGCACACACTAACTTTGTTTTTTAGCACCTCATCTTACTACCTGTTCAGGTTGTACACATGTATACTAATTACACTAGTGAGTAAAGGATAATGAGGTTTAATTTAAAGGAAGTGTACCCACATTTTAATTTGAGGGAGATTGGAAAACTATCTAGGAAAAAAAACTGAGCACACCCAACTGAGATTCGAACCCTGAGCTCGTTAAATATGAGGGTGATCATACCCCAAGACAATAAACTTGTAACGACTACTTGGTCACAAACTTGACTTTAGGTCTTTCTCATATAAATAATATTACTTGATGCTCTGACATACTAGTTACAGCGACCTGGGTGTAAGTATGGCCATGCCCTTATCCCATTCATCTCTTTCGTGTCTTTTTCTTTACAGATTCATTTGCAACATGTTATTGGAGCTGCCATTATAATAGTTTCTAAGTTGAAAGGTTTTGCTGTTTCTCAGTCTCTAATACTTACCCACTTCTATTATTCTCCTCACACTTACTAATACTTTCTATTTACTTTGTTAATATTTTATCCAGATGTGTTGCCTTGCCAATACACAAAATCACGAAATACTTTTTGAAATGTAGTATTAAAAAATCAGTATGTTGATGGCTATATATAAATAATGAAATATTTAAGGTTATACTATTGATAAATTTTAGTACATAAGGAAATATTTTAAATGTTACATTCAACATAACCTGAAATACATAAAAAAAACTTTTACATTATTTGAATCAAGATTGAATAATTTTTTTGCAAATGAAAATATTTATTTTAATAAAAGGTCAAGAAAGACATGAATAATAAACTAATGAAAATTAGATAGTAAATCCTTGAGAGCAGTCGATAAATGTTACAAACTCTACGATGATACAATATTATAAAACTTGATAAAAGTTATTAAGTGCAATTCTTTAAAACTTTAAATAGGATCACTAATAAGGACAAAATTTATTATAAGAGAATCAAAAATTCTTTTTTCAAATGTAAGTGCAAGCATATATGTGAAGTTTGAAATAAAAATTTAAGAATCTTATATTAAACATAATGGTGTCATCCCGCAATCAAGTCATACCGACCGAGTGGCCGCCGTCTGTTGGCTAAGCTAGTGCCAACATTTGTGAATAGAGGATGTCATGTGGTCAGCACAATGTACTCTCCAGCTGTTTTCTAGACCAGAGCCGCTACTTTTTCATTCAAATAGATCCTCATTTGCTTCCATAAGGTTGAATTGAACCTGTTCCAGACCTACTTCTTCACAGAAAATTTGAAAGTGCCAGGGATCAAACCAAGGACCTCTGGATCTGTAGCCAGGAACTCTGATGACTAGACTACAGAGTGGGTCATCATAATTAGGTTAGTAACCATACCTATTTTTCTATAATTATACATTTATTACAAATAGATAAATAGTATGTGATGTAGTAGTTGTATGCCGAGATTTTGAAATTAGAAAGATAAACTCTGGAATCGTTAAATATAAATTATATAATGATAGATTAAATAGCCAAGCTTAGTTACATTAAGCTTAGCTGCATTTAAATATATTCTCTAACTAAAATGAAAAATGACACCTGGACATGAGAATTAAACTTGGAACCATTGACTTAGTACAACAATGCTTTGACCACTGAGCAATCCAGGAATCTTCTCTTCCCCAGGGTCATTCCTTGCGCACATATTAGATAATCTGTGATGCATGTGTGGAAATCATCAGCAACATAGGAGAAATCAATTTAGATCACGAGCTATCAGATAACGCAGCCACCTTCGACTCGGTCGCGACTTATGCTGCCAATAGTACAATTACAATTGTATGAATATACTTATCATGATGGATTAATTAGACGAACTATATTTTTATTAATTACGGTTACAGCCACATCTTAGTATCATATTCTTTAAATTTAAAAATGACACCTGCACATGGGAATCGAACCAGGACCTTAAGCTTAGTGTGCTAATTCTCTAAGGAGCTATCTAGGAATCATCCCGTGCCCAGTGTCATCCTTCACCCATATGTCGTATATTCCTAAATTTTCTTTCGAATCCAAATATATATCAGACTCTAATGGATGACAGTCGCCAGGACATTGCCGGATGTAGAAAAATTCATATATTAGACTTTTTTTTTTACTCGCTTTCTTTTTGCCTTAATTTTTTCTTGACCAGTTAATCCATTCCCAGCTTAGCCCCTTTAGGGCACTGGAACAACAGGTAAAAGTCGGCGACAATCCCAATTTTATGGAACATTTGGCATACTTAAGGATGCATTTCTTGGAAAGAAAGGGACTGTTGATCGACCAAATGCTCATAGTTTTTGAAGTGGATCTATTACATGTGCCAAAGTTTGACCTTGTAAGGGGACAGTAGCAGTTTTAAAATAGGGAGAAGGTGAATCTCAGCTCGGCTTGTTCATTTAAGCTGTAAATGGAAAAGAGATTTAGAGCAGTCCAGAGCTAAAAAGTTATTTTGTTCAGGTTCTTCTCAAATGCATTTTATCACAGAATCTCGCTCTAGAGCAATTAAAAATGGTTTTAGTGCCAAATTAATGGAGGAACTTGGTAAATGGTGCTATTCTGGAGGGTGATGGTTTTGATTTGAATTTGACTTATTTAATATCCACTTTCTCAACCAAATGAGAATATCAGCACATTACATATTAATTAACTTTAATCTTAAATAAATACAACACTTAACCCTCGACTGTTAATTCATCATGGTAACAGTGGAAACCCACATTTCCGCAATGAAGAATTTTTTGGCCATGGCAGGAATCAAACCCACATACCTTGCAGGTTTCTTTTACATGCCACATTCGACATTGAACCGACGACTTTACTTCCTCTTCGAAGGAAGTTGTGCTACGGATTTTTACTGCTCATGAAAAATATGTCAACCCAGGCCGGATTTGAATCCACGAACATCGGTTCCTGAGGCCAACACTTTACCCCAAGGCCACTGAGGTTGACTATGTATATTACTTAAGTATCAACAAAATTTGGGATTTATCACTAACGTTACATTATAAAATAAGGATACTTTCAAACTCAAGTACACATAAGATTTTTATTTACTTTTACATATCTACATAGGTAAACAAATTTAAATATTTACAAGAAATGGTGCTGTTTAGTCTCTTCGTATACGAGCAGCAAGTGGATCATCTGGCCTCACAACTGTAAATATTAAATTATATCAGATTAATACAGAGTTACCTATAAAATGTTAGTTATTTTTGTTGACACATAAAATCAGAATCTAATCCTTAGACCTGTCTCACCCCACTGATAACACACAGCTTAGACATGACATTGTGGTGTGACTTTATGCATTATACTTTATAAAACAGTGGAATTATGACCAGTGAAACCATTTTACCATGAATTCTTTAAAAAATTTGGAGTGTGCAAGTACTTAAAAATTTGAGTTTGAGTTGAGTTTTATTTGCTGCTTAAACTGGACTCAAATTTTTTTTTACAAAATTCAAAAAATTCGAGCATTCTGAATTCTTTCTCATTTTCTAAAAATTTCCTAGTTTGATTAATTTGATTTAATTTTAAAGATCATAATTTTTTAGCAAATATAGTCCCTCAATATTTCCTTTAGTTTGGTTAAAAAACTGTACAATTATATTTAAGTTATTTTAAAATTTGAATTTGTATGACTATCAATGTTTTCACCAAAAAAAAATGTGTTTGTACTTATTTATTGTTTATGCATGGATATATTACAAAAATTCAAATTAAAATATTTATTGTACAAATAATACATTCTACTCCAACTCGAAAAAAAACTTAGTTTTATTGGAACTTAACTCTAAGTGAAAAAATGCCTACTCGCACACCCTTAAATAAATACAACAAAAGTAGAAATAAATATTTTTAAAAAAACCACAAATAATTAAACCAATTCCAATATCACTGTTGTGAAAGTAAATAATGCAGAAACCACATACTTTGTTATGTTTTCTGGTTCAGCTTAATATTGTTTCCAATATCCAAGTTAATCTGACATTTGATGAGCTCTTAAATTACATGTGTAGGCCAACCCAGAGGTGCAGAATATGTCCAAACGCACGGACAAGGTTTGGGGGAACTTAAAGCAGTCCTGGGGAAATTTGGGGCAGGGAAAAGTCCAAAAATTTTGTTGATGACGTTTTTAGGACATTCTGGTTATGATAATAGTTTCATTTGTATGAAAAACTAAGGCCTATAACACTCAACACCCACACTATTAATATGTGCCATAGTGAGGCGGTGTCAGTGTAAGCACAAAGAGTTGCTGTGTCTAGGGGCTAAGATAGTGTGTCAGAGTTCTAGATAAGTCAGAGGTTGAGATAAGAGGCAAAGAAAAAATCTAATAATTCAACCTGACTAAAGGAATGATTGAGCGATGAGTCATCAGTCACTTACCCTACCGCTGGTGTTTGGTAGCTATGGCGGGTAGGTGGGGGAGGGTAGGGAAGGGTGAGCAATGTTTTATTTTAGTTTGAATTCAGTCACCCTTATATCGTGGTCTAATTATATGGCAACGTGTGCACAGTTTATTTAAACTCGTCATATGTGTATTGTAATAATTTTGTAGCCATGAAATTGTTGTATTTAGTGGATCTATCAGGGTTTGTACATTGTTCAATGTATAGATGTTTATAAAAATTAGATGGTTTAGTGAAACAAATGTTTATTATATCAACTGTGCTTATTGTGAATGGTGTGGCAGACATGATAAATTTGGATATCACATATCTAACAAACATCTCCAAGAAAAACCTAGAAGTAGGGATCAAGAGAGTATTGCAAGTTTTGTAAAATGTAAATTATGTGATCAGGAAAAACTCAAGAGTCGTAAATAGCGATGGTATTTACCCTAGTGTGATTGATAGTGATATACCTTACAGTAGTGGCGAGTCTACGAAAAAACAAAGTCTTTGAAAATCAACCATTAAACCAAGGCCTCCCGTAATTACACTCAATTGCCTCTTATCATCAAGATGTAAAATGAAATGTTGGTACCAGTAAGCCTACTGGTATCAATGAACAATTAATAGCAATATGTTATGCACACAAGGCTATGGGAGAAAACTATATTTTTTATAAGGTAGGTACTATAAAAATAACTTATAATTAAAAATATGTTTGAATTTGAATTTTCCAAACTATATAGTAGGTAATAATCCTTATTCCCTTCAGCCTCTATAAAAAAATTCAATGTTTTATTTTGGGCACTATAGTTTTCAAGGAAATTCTTTTTGAAAAGTTGTGTTCTGGGGAAATATTGGATCTCTGAACATATTCTGCACCCCTGGGTCTACCTACCTAGCTAAAGAGTTTAGCAATGTTACAGTGTTTATTTTGAACCATGAACAAGACAAATTTTTAGGTATTGAACTAAAAATCTTACCAACGAGTGCATCTCTATATTTTTTAATGTTTTTCTTGTTGACGGTCACATTGTAGCAACCATAAACTCCAAAGCATACACCGATTAGTGCTAAGCCAGTTGATCCAACTATTGAGGGTATTTCATTCCATCCTCTCTTGAACAGTGCAACTACTGCAAGGGGGGAAAAAAATGCAAGCTATTATTTAATGTGTCCAAGGTCTAAATGCATAGATCCAATTTTTTATTTTATTTTTATTATCTTAATAAAAGTTCAAGTGTGTCTACTGAGTTAGAAAAACAAAAATTAGTGACTTTTTGGTGACCTCTTTTGAACACAAAATTCCTTCGGTAAAGGATTGAACATTATACAATGCATATTTTATACAGGCATAATGCACTCACACACAACATTAAACTTTAACTAGATGACAAACATTAACCTTGTCCCTGGTATCACGGTAAAAACAATCAGGCAACTTGCGGCTAGTACATGTCATCATGGGTAGTGGGTGATTCAACATTTGACAAGTTTGAGTTGTTACAATGAGCGAGAAATTCAAACAAAAATATTTTCGTGACTTTATGACAAAAATATTGAAAATTCGTGACGTTTCAGGCACTTATGTTACCTTTTTTTTGCATTTAGTAACTTTTTTTGTGATCCACTAGACATCCTATTTTTTTTTTTTAAAAAAACAACACATTCTTTTGGATTTAGGACTGTAAAAACACATAAAATTAATCATATGACTACTACCCCAAAAGTGTTATCTATGTAAACAAAATAATAAGAGTTTGTGTATATGTCTGTCTGTCATGATCGTTGTGTGATATCGACCCCACGCAGAGGTCTGAAATTTAAAAATTAGTAGTCCCTGTGCACTAACATGTGCAGGTCAATATTAAAAAAATTTAAATTTAATTTGATTAGATTTAAACTAGTTAATTACTAGATCAAAAGAAGTGAAATGAAGGCTTTTTTTCTGTCTGTTTGAAGCAAACAGAATAATTTCCCAGGGTAACCACATAAAGGATTGGATTGTTACCCTGGGTACTACTTCTATTAACTGGTATATCTACAAGAGGTTTTCCTTTGCGTCAGATTTGATGGAAAAATGTGTGCATATCTTATACAAAACTTAATCAAGTAATTCAGCAAAAGAACGTTTACTATTACTTTTGAGAAAATATTTTAATAGGCCTAGCTAAAACACTAAATGAATTACCATAATCATTTCAAAAAGTTGTATTGTAATTTAATTTTCATAGTCTTAGATTGATTAATTTGTTTTATTATAAAACACTCTATAAAGATTATTTTTTAACTGAGGTTTAAATTTTTTAATTAATCCATTCATTTATTTGTTTTGTTTGAAGGAACTAGGGCCTTCATCAGTTATTGCTGGCGTCCAGTTAAAGAAGTTTGCTTGTTTAAAAAAGAACTGCATTGGCATCTTAATTCATTTTTGTTTAATCAAACATATAATTAGAGGTCATTTAGTGTGATTTTCAAAAGAAGTTTACTAATTTGTTTTTGAAGACAGCCTGTATACTGTCAAATAGGTATATAGACTTGTAACTGTTGCTTATTAAATTGTATGTTTGAGGTATTCAAGACAAAGACGAGTTGTACAAGTAATAAGTAGATTTTCCATCACAGACGAATGTAATCTTACTATGTACTATGTACTATTGTCAGTTTCGGTGGCAGTAAGAGTTTAATGTGTTCCAGTAGGTCATCAGTCTATTTGTCCATTTATAAGTTTTTGAAGAAAGCTCATACCAAAATATGTTCGCCGGGTTTCTATATGGAGCAAAGGAATAGAATTTTGATTATTAAAAGAAAACGATTTAATTAACTTGTATTGAACTTTTTCGAACCACTAGGTGTACTTTTTATTGTGTGGAGACCAAATTAATAATAAAACCAAATTCCAAGTTTCTTCGTATTAAGAGAATAATAGAAGATTTTTCTTTTGACAAACCCTAACAATTTAATTGATTTTGTAGCAGTCATATTTGTATGTGTAGATAAAGTCAGTTTATAATCCATTCACCGTAGGAATTGACTTCTGAAAGGCCTTTTTCCCTACCATAAATCTACTATATAGTAGGATATTGGTAGGAAAAAAGACCTTTCAGAGAGTAATTCCTACCGTGAATGGAATATAGTCTTAGAGCCAGGCAACCCTGTCACCAATTGCCATCAGTGACCAATTGGCCATAAAAAATTGGCAAATTTGAGTTTGCCAGCTTTCACAGTAAGATAAAAAAAAATTGTGCTAATTGTAGCTTGATATTTCCTGCAAATCATTGGAAGCATTCTGCTTTTTGAATGAGTCATTGACGCAACACTGCAATCCGATAGTCTCCTCCATTCTTTCTACCAACACTTTGTTTCATCTCTACATTCAGACAAAAGTGCTATCGAATTTCACATTAAATTGTCTTACTTTTTAAATGAAAACAATTTTCATCATTTGCACCTTTAGGCAGTTATAAATCAGTAGTCAAAGTGTAGGCCCTACATGTTTTAAGAATACACTTGTTCTAACAAAGTGTGCTATTTTAAATGCTTGTTTGAACAATATATTTTCTCAATTATTACATAAATGGGGCGAATTTCACTTCTCATTCACACCTGTGACTATATTGAAAGATATATAGTCCACCTAATACCCAAATCTTTAATAGTGGATACTGGAGTCAAATAGTGGTCAGATAAGATATATCAAATACAATAGCACTGTTTTTCATTGTAAAAACAATTTTTAGACTTATTCAGGTTAAGAGAGAAATCATGTGTAGGCCGGCGTATAATATCATCGTGTTAATTATAAGTCTTTGGTACAAAAAAAAATCTTTTTAAAAGTAACCATATACGTTCTTGACTCCATAACTCAAATAAACCATGTGGGCCTAATCATCGGGTTAGGTAGTGTGCCATTGCTCTGCCTCCGAGCTAACCAAGTTTGCCCTTCAAGGCCATTTAACTTTGAGATTAATATGAGGCAGACAGCAGGATCTATGATAGGCATGTAAGCTACAAGTAGCGACAAAAAACCTTATTTGATTATTCTTAATATTATTTATAATCGGAAAAATAGAGGGCTTTGTCTAGAATTAGAAAATAACCTCTAAATCAGGTAAATGCCCTTATATTATAATTTGACCCATTTAATAAGACACATTGTATTTAACATGAAACAAAATGAATTTGGTTCTTTAAATCAAATAAAAAGCATATAAAACCATATTACTCACAGCCTTTAGTTTTAACAACTGAGCTAGTGGCCATTTTAAAATTAAATTTAGCCCAGTTTTGCTAACTTAAATTACTAAACTCCTGCCAGAAGTAATCTCTATAGTATATTAGATGGACATAAACACACGACCTGAAAAGTTTCTTCTATCTTACATAATGGTGTGCAGACGACAGATCGAAAATTTTAGCTGTAGACGTCCATCCAGTTATACTATCCAGATCAATATTTTCTAATGTTAGTAATTGGTTTTAACGTCGAGACTAGGACTCTTAGAAAATAAAAGTTATTTTTACTTTAAATTATTCAAGCTATACACATCCTCAAAATAAGTATTTCAAATCCAAGGATATATTATAAAATATAATATTATAGCTTGAAATACAAATATAAATCTTAATCCTCTAAAACAATGATAACACAAATGATTATTAACATGTTGACCTAGTTTTTTTAATTCAGGGAGTGAGGTCCTCTGTTCACAGTAGTAGACATACTTCTATTTTGAATGGGAAATGAAATATTATTTTACTTTTATTTTTAAAATACCTATGAAACTATTTGTAACTAATCTGATGTGCCTACGTGTGGATAGTGTTGAGTAAAATTCTTGTAAATTGATTCTTAAACATTATAATATTTTATAGGGCTCGGGTTTGAATTTCGTGGTTGTTTTCCACACCACGCTCCTCGATAACAGCGCTGTTCTCTCTTTACCATATTATTATATTCGCCTGTACCCTGTGTCCTGTTTTGTTGTTCGTATAAATGTCACAGGTATTGTTTTGTGTTTGATGTTTATTCTAGAGAAGAAAAAATGTCAACGTCAAATGAAATTGTTAATGTAGATGATTTAGGTTATAAAGGTGTAAATAATTTGCTATCAAGAAGATTAAATAAAATATTGGAGACGAGATTGGAAAATGATAAAGACACTTTAGAAGCTCTTAAGGAATTGTCTACGTTTTTTACTGAAAACACTTTATTGGCAAGAAGAAATCTAAGAAGTAAAATTGAGAAACGAAGTATTGTTATAAATGAGGTAAACCTAAGTAATTTTGTTTTACATTATTTCCACCGCGTCCTGTTCGGGTTGATTATATATAATTAATAAAGCTAATGGGAGTATGGATGAGGGAGAGCGCAAGAAAAAAGGTACCATACAAACTGGCTGATAAGCTAGCCTATAAGAAATAATTTGCAAGATTGGGTGTAAATTGTTTGACATGACTTAGACTAACTAAAGTAGCCCCATGGCTTCTTTGGTGCTGACTGACAGCTCACAGCTGACAACTTTAAAAAGTTACCAGACCAAATTACGTATCCCTACGCCGGACCAGATGATCTGCAAAAACATGTGTTTAGCATCTGTCACTTTTGATAGTCAAAATGTTGGTTGTCAGACATCAGCACCAAAGAAGACGTGGGGCTACTGTACTAGCAACCTTTCACATAAACACATTACAAAGTTACAGACGGCCAAGTTGCAGCCAATAGAGAACAAACTTGTGTGTGGCAAAGGCACGAGTTTTCTCTCTCTGTCAAATTATGAGAAATGTAAGGTTTACCAGCACTTATACACACAACAACATAATCAAATGTTCAATTAAAACAAATGTTAAAAAAAATTCAAACCTATAAACAATTATTTTAGAAAACTTATCCAATTGTTATTTTGAAGCATAGTCTTGTAAAATACTAGGTTAGGGAATGTTTGTTTCCTTCTGAGAAAATCTTTTTTTTTTACAAAACTTGCAGTGTTACTAATTCCATAAAATAAAAAGTCATACATTAAAATATTTTGATTGGCTAGTTAAATAATTTATTTATTAAAATGTGTCTATCAGAATACACACAACAACTTAGCATGGAAATAACTAGTCTCTAAATGTATGAACCCATCAAAAAATTTATTGTAATTTAGTTTCATACTGTTGTAAGGTTAGGTTAAGTTTGGTTAAGCTTGGTTGATTTATTTTTTAAATGTTATGCCTAAAATAATTTTGTTTAGTATTATTATTGTTTTATTATTGTTATTATTATTACTATTTAAATGTAATCAAAAATTTGCTCATGTTGTTGTGCATTTAAGCTGGAAAATATTCAATTTCTAATAATTTGACACAGAAAAAAAAAATCTGCCCTTGGATCCCACTAACCCCCAAACTCGTGGACAAAGTAACTGCTAGACACCTAGAAACGAATTGACCATCTGCTAGATAAGCTTCCATGCAGGAGGAGAAATTTATTTATAGACAGCCAAGTGGCCGACATGAAGGGGCCAATTGCTATATAAACAAACATCAAGATGAATGTTAATTAAGAGTAGCCAAAGTGGCAGAAAAGTTAATACAAAACCAACAAAGTTGTAGGCCTGTACATGAGCATAGAAAGATGAGGTTCAGGAGGGTCCTCACCTTCTTCCCCCCATTGAAATTACCTCCGCTCCCTCCTCCCCTAAAGTATTTGATGAAACACTCAAAAGTGTGGGGCTCACTTAGGTATTAAGTGTTTTTTAATTTTAATATCTGCTTACAATTTGCACTTTTAAAAACCTATTATTATAACTTAACTAGCTTTGTTATAATTTTGAATAGTTGTATTGTTTTAATAAATAGGGCTACAATTTAGAGTATCTGAGAACAAATTACTTTTTTTTTAATGACATGAATTACAGTCTCTGATCTGAGTAAAGAAAGTAGGCAAACATTTTGCTATAAACTCTAAAATTGTACTTGATGACATAAGCAGAGTGAAATAACCGTGCAAATAAAATGACTGCCAGAAACAAAGTTGGTAGCTAATGAAGACTTATTGGCCTCTATCCACCTTCACTTTCAGCAAACCTAAGATACTTATTCATCACACTATTTTGTAGCTTTTAATAATATAAAAATCATTCAGAAAAGGTTACTAGTTAGTGCACGGAACTTTACTTATTTTCTTATCACTGTGTTTTACTAACTGTTTGGTTAATACACATAAGAACTAATTACCCTAGTAGATTAAGGAAGGGATGTTGATTTTGGAAGATGTTTATCCTCATTTGTGAATAAAACTATGGCAAACTATTAATAAAAAATCAATCCTCTGTACACTCTTATGCGATTTAAACCCCGATCTTCTCGTCATCAACAGTCCAGGGTATTGCGAGAAAGACACCATATACCATTCAACAATCGAAGCAAAGGACAGTTTGTTTATGTAGCGTTTAGTAGGTACTCAAGTTTATAAATGACATAGTCTAATGGGTTGTAAAGAGGAGTATATAGCTTACGTAAAGGGACATGAATGCATTGTATTAACTGCTCTGTCACTTACCAACTATTAACTGGATTCGTCTCGAAGTTTATCTCGCAGTTGGTTCTCTTGTGTCAGCCACTTACTTGGCTGTCCATCAAGTGTTCTGTATGGGAGCTTGTCTAGCAGTTGGTCCAAGTCATGTCGCCCATTTGACCCACCCAGCCTTCCGTATAATTGTTTTAATTTGGTCTTTTGGTTTTCTATCTTTCATATGGTTCTTCTCATGTCAGCCAATTTATCCTCTTTTGTCAGCCAGTTTGTTGTCTATCACTTTGTGTGCAACCCTAGAGAAAATGTACCGACATTATCATGGAAGCAGAGTGGAAAACTTACCCCCTATTTACCTGATTGGGATTTGAATCCAACCTCTTCTCTCACAGTAAAACCAGACTAGATAAGCCTCCTGTTGGGCTAGCATGCTGGTCGGTAATTTTTTGTTAGTTTAAAATTAATCTGTAAACCCTCTATTGGCTCTCACGCAATTAATATAGGCCTATATTTGAAAAAAAAAGTTTATGAAAATAACACGATCATTTATATTTGAAAGGGAAATACGGTACATAAAATATTAATGCAATTTAAGTCAAAATTTGGAAAATTATTAATCTACACACAGGGTATTTTCAGTCAAATTCATCAGTATTTCCTGAAACACTTTAACTTTAGAAATAGTATAAATGTACACTTATTTATTTAGAGTCTAGTTAATAGCAAAATGGTCACAGTGTATATTGTGGAAAGAAGTGGTAGTTAATCAATATGGCGTTAATACAGTAATGGTTATTTAGTGAGCCCACAAATTAATTTATTGTTTTATAATCAAAGCAAAATATTTTGACCCCTCTTCCTTTAAAGTGTTTGGATGATATGTTTATTGTTGTAGGGGTAGCTTAAAAATGATTATAAAATATGGTGTTATTTTGTCACTATGTTTCACTATGTGTGGATTAAAAACAAAATTACATTTCTTACATACATAACTTGCTTATACAATGCTTAATTCTAATAAAGCCTTACAAAACAATTTATTAATGAGTTAATAGGCCTTCAGGGATTTGATTCCCTGCAGGGTCGAAAAAATTATCATTGATGAAATGTGGGTTTACCCTTTTACAGTGATGAATTAATGTCTGGGGACTGGATGTTGTACCTGTCCTTGTCTTAAGTTAGATTATAAGGCATATGAACCCACAATAACTCGTATACCATAAGTAATCAGTACTGAATTACTTTAGTTTTTAGACTATTGGTCGAACCTTAGATGTGTGATATTTACACATTTATTTTTATTGATTTTGATTTTCTTAACATCTATCCTCTTCTAATACACTTAGTTTTGACGTTTTAGCTCACTTACAATTGATCTCAATGCACACACATGCAGATGCATGTGAACACATACAAACACACATACTTAATTCAAATAAGTTGTGTAATTTTTTTATTTTTTTTTTATTTAGGATTTCCTGTCATCATTTCGAGAGGTGAAAGAAGCCCTAGACAGTATCTACAATGATGTTTCTGCCATGAATAACTCTGTTCAAAATATGACTTCACGTCTTCAGGCCACCAAAACTCAAACACGTCATCTCATCGAACAAACTAATAAACTTCAAGCAGAAAGGTAAGAATTTTTTTGTCACTGCATCTTATTACACATTCAGGCTAGTTTATATACTATTAATTACGCTAATCGTCTAGGGGTAAGGTGTCAGACTTCTGTGCTGGCGGCCGGGGTTCAATCCTCAGTCCCGGCATACATTTATCTGATTACCAAACCCTTCCTTCACCTCTGACAAGACATCTTGTGAATGTGGGGAATGCCAGGCCTCCACCGTGGTTCGGATTCCACGTTAAACTGTAGGTCCTCCATTTCATCTCACAATCACCCTACCATTACACATTAGCGTAAGTGTGTATAACCCGAACGGGTAGTAAGA
>CABFOW010000361.1:92186-154308 GCA_902141385.1 Timema californicum | reverse complement strand
TATAAATGCTATTACCCCCCCCCTCCCCCCACCTTGAGCGCATCATTTTATTAAAAGCTTTTGTTTCATAATCAGACTTATTTTAGCCTTAATTAGCCTTTGAAACAATTATATATATATATGTTAATTGGTGCAGAACCCTTCAAAATGTATTAACTGTGTATATTGAGAGCTTAATGTACCTGCAAAATAAGTGCAGCACCTGAATAGATTAGCACAAAATTATTTAAAAACCTGTTTGGTTAATTTTAAAACAACTAGAATCCAATGTCCACAGTAAATTATCTGGTAACATCACACATGAACAAGTTTATAAGCTAGCAAAAATAACAAAATAACATAAAATAATGAGGAGTACTGCTTCACATAATAGATTAGCTTACTCTGCAGAACGTTGTGCAAGTTAAATCTCACGCCTCAGAGTAGAACATTATATCACATACACGTATTATTACATGCATGCAGAACTGTGTGCCCTTTAGTCTAATCACATTGAAACTCACAGAAAAATACATAACCACTTGAAGCATGCAATGCAATTACAAATATTGAATTTACAAAATAACTGCAAATATATCTTGAAAAATATATTTTAAAGGCCAACAATCTATAAAGATTAAGGAAGACCAACTAATCCCAAAAATTTCAATTTGTTAACCCTTGTGAGTACATATTTTAAAACTAAACTTGTTCACGACACTAAACAAGTGTTGATAGCTCTAAGAAAAATGCAGACTCGTTCATTTAAACCAAAGCCGGAGTGCTGGATATACCATATTATATCAAATTTGATCTGCTTTGCTGTATTTTTTATTTCATATCATGGTATATCATTTGTAACTAATAAAGATTTCCCACAAATCGTTATAATCTAGTTTTCAACCTAAAATATTCAATAAAACTAATAGGTGATTTGTGATACATCAACTACAAAATTTAAATGGTTGAGGTGTTAATATAAATTACTTGCATGTTCTCTAAAATGTTTTAGCTGGCTAAAAGCTATTAACTTTTATATAAAGTTAATGATTTCACTTATTTAAATAGGTACACGATTATATACATCCACATTTTTACACTTAATTTATATTTGACTTTACTTGATTTATGTCCCAACACTTTAGTTCAATTAGTAGCTTGCCTACTACTGAACTAAGGGTCCTGGTTTCAATTCTCGGTGTGGTCGAAAGATATCATAGATAAAATATAGGTTTACCCTTTCATATTAATAAACTAAGGGCCGGGGACTGGATGTTGTGCTTGTCTTAGTCTTTAGTTAGATTATAAGGCATATGAAGCCATGACAGGCCTAGCAAGCCGGTAGTGGAAAATATATGACTTGAATAAAAAACTGACCCAGGCCACAAGCTGGAAACAGTAATGGATGTAAAAAAAACCTTAGATCTATCAGTAGTGTGTCTGTCTACTGAGCTAAGGGCCCCGAATTTGAATTCGGGTATTGTTGAAAAATTTATCATTGGTTAAATGTGGGTTTCCCCTTTAACATTGAAGAATTAACAGTCGGAGGCTAGATTTTGTGTTTGTTCTAGATTTAAGTTAGTGTGTAAGCTGCGTGCTGATATAATCAGTCAATTCAGAAAGTGCACATTAAATACCTCAAATAAATGAAATGAAATACTTGATCTAATATATATCCGTAAAAATTTGTTCAAATTACTTATTAACAGATCAACCACTTTATTTGCAAAATAGTGTAAATTATTTAAACTGTCTGTTACTTTTAGCTACATATCCATCAATTCCTTGATTTCCTTTTTTATTTTTTATTACAAACTAGATAAACCAAAACCTTAAACACTTTAAATAATTTACACTATTTTGAAAATCATGGTTGATATATATTTCATAAGAAATTTGGACCAATTTTTACGGATCAGAATAACCTTTTCTTATATGATTCTGTTTTACAGGAGTCTGCTTTGGAGAGATTATACAGGTGGACCCAAACACATTGCAGGAATATTGAGTCACCCGAGATGAGTGAACTGCTTGCTCAGGCGATGGCATGTCTCCAAGATAGACCAGTTCTCTTCAAGTGAGTCTACTTCCTTTATTGGGTCATTTTGACTACCATGATTGAGTTGGTATCAAGGTCTACTTGGGAGGGCACATCTTAAATCTTGGTGGCCGAAATATAAATTTATTATTTATATATTAAATAATCCCTTTACCCTGCCATTAAAATTCCAGTTGCTAAAGCTGAATGATTAGCTAAAGATATTCTTTATTATTGTAGGTTAAGTTAGTTTTCACCCGCTTCAGTGGCCGAATAGTCTAAGGCGTTGATCTAGTGTTAGACCAGCCTACTGATGATGGGAAGATTGAGGTTATAATCCCAGTCGCATCTACTAAGGATGATTTATCCTAGATGGTTTTCCACTCTCCTTCCACGCAAATGCTGGTAGATTACCTCTAAAATGCTTCCTTCCTTCTTCCTACCCCATTAGTGTAATTATTGTATATATGTAAAGCGTATAACCTGAACAGATATTAAGATACTGTGATAAAAAAGATAATTTTTAAGCACTCTGCTAGTAAATCCTTATTTTACTTACTCACTTTACACAACTAGGCTCAATGGACAGTGCACCACCATTAAACTTTTCCCCCACTGTTGTCTGTCCTATTCCATCTCTTTGCTGTATTCATATGTGATTGAGGGCCTCGTAAGACCTATCCACCTATGGATCTCTTGCCTGCTGGTCTGGTATTCGACATTTTCAGACACCTGATTGCATCCTTTCACTTGATGTGACCAGCTCATTGGAATCCATGGGGTGTCATGACGGACACAATATTCAGGTTTTTATAAAGTTATCAAATTCCCTGTTGTATTATATTCTCCATTCTCCAATAGCCTTAACATGAACTTGTCTGAAGCTTTTTCTCAGAGCCTTATATATTAAAAAAAGCAGCTTAGTCAGGTCTCATTTGTGGGTACTTAATGTACAAATTCTGTAAAGGACAACCAGCTTGATCAGTATTCTGTGCAGGCCAAGCTTGTGTTCCTCCACCAGGCTGTGTGTCTTTCTTGCATAGGGTGCTGAGATTATAGTAGCAGCGTTTACAAGATTGTATTTTAGACTTGACTTCCATCTCAGTGCCAGGCTCATCTGAAAATATCACCCCGAGGTACTCAAACTCTCTTACACTTGCTTGTACGTTTGCATACCAGCCTGCAGTGGTGAGAACTACCTTTTCAGTATATTTTCTCCGCAGGAAGTATCAATATACTTAGACCTTCCCTCGTTCATTTAAACTTCAATTTTTTCAGGTGTTGCTTCATCGCCACACTCATTATCTACTTCTTTGTTTAGAAAGTTAAAATTAAATATGTAATTAGTAACAACAATAAAATGCTCATAATTAAAGCTGCTTTTATCAAACCATTAGGCTTAACTCAGAACTTGGAAAATCCGACAAAACTTATTTACAGTGTTCTCTTTGGGCTAGTAGATCCTTCTCACCTTGGACTGCATCACCTGTTTACTATCATTTACACTCCATTTACCCTGGAAGGTAACAGTCTTATCTTGACAGGGGAATCTTAGAAGATGCACCATAGTGGAACCGTAAGGTAAGTTCGCTGCCTTTTAGGGTAAATGGAGGTTACAACCTCTCCTCAGGATCAATCTTCACTCATTATTTTAATGAAGTAGAGAACAAAATAGTGTGTTATCAATTAGGAAGGGGACTCTCGATATTCATGATTTGATGATTCGAGAAAATTTTGTATTTGAGAATGAATTATAAGAAAGAATTTTAACATTTAGTTACTATTAGTATTTTCTATTATTCTATTATATTTATATTTCATCTTTTGTTCATGATTTATTCAAAGATTTGGACTCAGGATTCGGGATTCGAAGGTAAATTTGAGATTTGGATTCTTAAAATAGTGGATTCAACCTAACTCTAATCAAAATTTAATATTTTACTAAACAACTTGTTTTACTGTGTTCATACATTTGATTATTACAAATATTTTAATCACTAGAAAGTAATTTGAGACAAATTAGACTAAAATAACATTTAATATACTTTATTTAAATAGCTAATGAAAAATAAATAAAGGTTGCTGTGAAATCATCATTTCCATGATTTTTACTATCTACAGTAGCCCTGTGACTTCTTTGGTGCTGACTGACAGCCCACAGCTGACTCCTGACAGTCAACATTTAGGTATATACCTATTTTGACTCTCGGAAGTGACAGCTGCTAAAATCATAGTTTGGTAACTTTTCAAAGCTGTCAGCTGTGATCTGTCAGTCAGCATCAAAGAAGCCACGGGGCTACTGTATATGTCACTAAACAAGATAAACTTTCTGTAAAACTCATTGGACATACCTTCTCTCAACAAAAAATGCCGATTCACCCGCCTACTGTCAGTGGACATTAAATGATATTCTGGTGTTAATTCAGTGGACATTTGCAGATACGTGTTGGATGAGTATTGCACATCACGCAGATCGGTGCTTGTTCGAGCTTTCATAGATGCCTTGACTCAGGGTGGACCCGGGGGAACCCCAAAACCGATAGAAATGCATGCTCATGACCCTAAACGCTATGTTGGGGATATGTTGGCGTGGTTGCATCAATTTATCCCAGGGGAGAAGGAAAACTTGCTTACCTTGCTGAAAGGCTGCCAAAAACTAGGTAAGCGTCCTCTTTTTAAAAATGGAATAACAGTTATACCTCCCTATGAACATAACTGTCAACCTCAATGGTGTGCTCACCTCAGGATTCGATGTACTTGGGTTCACACTCATCTGGGGTTGACGGATTTTTCTTGAGCGATAAAAATCCATAGTGCGACTTTCTTCAAGGAGAAGTAAATCCGTGTGGCGTGTAAAAGAATCCTGGAAGATTTGTGAAAATACCTTTCTGAAAAAATTGGTAGACCTTTTTGTGCATGCTCATAACAATTTTATGTGGAAGGCAACGGGAGCCACCACACTCCCTGAACACTCCTGGTACATGATATTTCCACCAGATGGTGCAGGCATCACTAACCAACTGAAGAGTTGAGTGCATAGAAATCATATCAAACCAACCTTAGGGTTGTTGACTTAAGAAGAGATGAACATAACTAGAGATATTGCTTGAATTGAAAAATGGCACCTGGACACAGGGATTGAACCCGGGACCTTTGGCTTAGTACGCCAATGGTCTAACCACTTAGCTTTCCAGGGATCATCTTGTGCCAATGGTCATTCTCACTCATATTTTGAGGTAGAGTCTGTGACATTTATAGAAATTGCCAGAATCATCATCCATTAATCATTGTTCACTATCATTATCAATTTCCAGCCTGTGGCCGAGTTTTTTAAGTAAAAATCCTCCATCATTCTTCCTTTTACCCTCTCTTCCACTTTTCTCTCACTTGCACACTCACTGCAATCTGTTTTTCCCATTTCCTTCTGGGTCTCACTTGCGGTCTTTTCCCTAAATACTTAATATCCATTTTAATTTTCTTGGAATCCTCTCCCCTTCCATCTTCATTATGTGTCCATACCATCTCATCCTTGCTTCCTAAACTATCTCATGTACCCCAACTCTTGACCTTAAAACTTCATTCCCATGGCCTTCTTTGCCTTGTTTCTCTTTTATCCAAAGTCCAAGTTTATGCAGCATCCATAACTATGGGTATGAAGTATTATCTATACAACATTTCCTTACATTTCAAGGGCACTTCTCTTTTCCATAGTAGATCTCTTACATACCTGTAGAAAACCTCTCCCTGCTCCCCTCATCTCTCTCTATCTTCTCTGCTGCCCCTCTTTTGCAGCAATCCTGATCTCGCCACCAAATGTTGTACCCAGAGATCTGAGTAACCTGGTTAAGTTTGGGTTGAACCCCAATGGAAGTCAAGTCATGTGCAAATGAGAGGCAGGAGATTGGTCAAGGCCAAGCCCAACAAGCCTGGAACAGGGCTTGTGTGGTGGGCTGAGAATGCTAGGGTTGGTGATGAGGAGCTAATTCCTTGTCAACACCCATAGCCTCGGTTAGGGAAGATGTCCACCAAAACCAGGTACATCTGAGGACCTATAAGCGGCAGCCCCGCTACTCACGTGTAGGCCATGACAGGCCTAGTAAGCCGGTGGCCAAAACAAAATAATAACTCGAGTAAATAATGTAAAATGCCATCAGCTACATATGTGTGATCAATTAAGATGCCAATGTATAACCCCAACGGGTAGTAAGATGCGGTGCAAAAAAATAATAATTAAGATCATGAGCTACCGTAATTATCTGACCCGGCCACGGGCTGGAAACATGATGATGATGATGATGATGATGAAGAGATATCATATTTATCAATTATAATAGCTTTGCTTTGTAATCTATCATAACTAGATGTCAAAATGTATCACTCATTATCCTCAATTTTTACTTTTATATAAAAAATCAATAATCTACCTAAATATAATGATTTCTCAAATCTGAGTCTTAGCTTTCAAATCTTTATAAAGTGAAAGGCAATTAAATTAAATAACATTCAACTTTTTTTTTTTTTCACTGTGACCATTAGATCCCTTTCACACGAGACACTTTCAAGACACAGTGTGGAGCCACACCAAATATATTGGAGTAAATGAAACCTTTTTCACAGGGTGTGCCACAGAATCTGTGTACGAGCCACGGGAAATACATGGAGTTAAATGAGATCTTTCACAATTTGTAGTGATTCACTAATGTTAAAATTAGGGATGGGCACTCGAATTTTAATCCTTAAATCACTAATTTTGTTTTTATATCATCCCATCTTAACCCCAACTCCATGTCACAATTTTGTGAATATGCAAACTTACTTACAGAAAAACCAGATAAAAAAATTGTAGGCCAAAGATTTGTATTTATTAATTTTTCTTCAAAATTTATAAACACACATAATAGATTAACATGATTAAGTTTAAATACATTAAGAATGCAAATCCAACACTGTGAAAAGAGCTTTGAACACAGAACATGATACAACACATTTAAATTATTTTTACCATGAGCCTGCTTGAACACACCGGCGAGTCCTATATGGCCTGCAGGGCCATAATTTTCCCATTCCTGCCTTCAATCGAAGCAGGTTTAATCTTTGTTGGTGATCGAAAGTGGTGGTCATCATCATCATCATCATCATCATCATTCAATGTTTCCGTCTTGGTGGGTCGTCTGGCATATCCTCTTCCATTCTTGCCGATCTTACCAAACTTCTCCCTCAGTCACGTCTCCATTTCACTCCTTTAGCTTCCATGTACTTCTGCGCTTGGTCCATCCATCTTGTTTGTGGTCTTCCAATAGGTCCTCTACCCTTCTCAATGTTCTATAAGTTTTTTTTAGGCATTATGTCCTCCATTCTCATCACATGACTTAACCAAAGTAACCTTTTTCTTTTCGATGTCTCTTCTAATGATATAACTTTTAAACCATCCCTAATTATTTCATTCCTTATCCTGTCTCTTCTGGTTACATTATCAATGCCCCCCAGGAACCTCCTTATCACTGCTGCCTGAAATATAATTAAAACTCTCTTCGTCTATGTAATAAAAATCAGGGTTTACTTCTTTAAACACAACTTGGTTGTTATTGTTTGTCTTGGTTCCAGATGTATCTGAATATATTCAACAAACATTGTCTAACATCACTGAAGGAGTTTGTCACCCGCTGAGAGTTCGTATGGAGCAGATACTCACCTTTGAAGTTGGTCCCATTGTCTTGTACGGTGTCACTAATTTGGCTCGATTCTATAAACAAGTCATTGTGCAGGTAAGTTTAAATTAACTTACTATTCTTCTTTAAATATTATTAATATGAGTTGGATAGTATAATTGTGATCCTATAGTAAAATTGGTTTATTTATTTGGTTTTAATACAATGGTTGCCAACTTTTTGCAGAGTTGGACCCCAATTCTTGTCTTTGAAACTATCTTCACCAAGTATTCATATCGTAATTTTTAAATTATTATTATTTTCTCTGAATCCTACTTCTCGTCCGGGTTATCCACGTTTAAATACACTTGTGAGGTAGGTTGTGTGAATCGAGAAGGGGAAAACTGTTTAGGAAAAATCACCTCAAGAACTCCCCCTGCCCCCCAGTCGTAGTTTGAATTCTGACATCATTGACAAACCAAATAAGCATGATTGATTTAATTATTATAAAATTCCAGAATGAGAACAACCTCAAGTTTACAATAATATATGTTCATTCTTAGCCGGGAATCAAATCAGTAACCATTTAATATACAGAATTGGATATATTCATTTCTAAATTACCTATGGCACTTGCTTCCCTTCATTAAACCATAAACACAAATATTAGTTTTTAAGAATGATAATAACTAAGGTTTTTTAACTTAATTTAATAGAAGTTTTGAAAATTTCAACTTTGCTTTGAATATTAATTAGCTTCAACTTTGATTTAAGAAAAAAAATTCCGGATTTGACTGTTAAAACCTTCACCAATACAAATATTTAAAGTTAAATAACACAATTAAGTTCATTTTTTTTAATAATTCTGTTACATTACAAATTAATATTCATTTACAAAAATTTTAATTAATAGCTACATGTTGTGACAGTAACTTAATTTATCGACTCAGGATGAACTATGTTAATAATGTTTAATGTTGTTTGTCCATGCAAAATAAAATACATGATTCCAACTTATTTTTTTAATATTCAAACTTTTACTCTGCTTCAAAGATACAGTATTTCATATTGTTTACTTCTACTTTGCTCCAGATTGAAAAAGAGAATTTCGCACAACTTTAAAATTAAATATATCTACATAAGTAGTTATTAATCAGACCAAACTAAATACTAAGGGACTCTGTTCAGTAAGAAATACTATCTTAAAATTGAATCATATTTATTTAAACTTGCTTTGCTGTCCACATTGTCTACAAGGCTTCACTCTCACAATAGACTAGACTGCTGATGACAAGGAGATCGGGGTCTG
This sequence comes from Timema californicum, assembly GCA_902141385.1. Classification (NCBI taxonomy): domain Eukaryota; kingdom Metazoa; phylum Arthropoda; class Insecta; order Phasmatodea; family Timematidae; genus Timema; species Timema californicum. The sequence goes on along the minus strand of CABFOW010000361.1, from coordinate 145,334 downwards.
AATCCTGTTTGAGGGTACTGAGGTTTTTTTCCCGTGAATGGTTTCCACTCTGCCTCCACACAAATGCAGGCACCATTCCTCTAAATTCAACCTTCCTCTTCTCTAACCTATTAGAGTAATTAGTACATAAGCATATAGCCCGAATGAGAAGTAAGATGCGGTGTTAAAAAAAACTACTAATACTCAACTTAAACTCAAGTTTTTAAGAACTCGCACATCTCTATCGGTAACCTCTGCACCTCATTTTATCATAATATTGTATGGTGTGTTCTTGTAGGTTGTGGGGGCCAGCTTACTCGAGTCCACACTCATTGACCTGGAGAAGCTTTGTTATCAAACATTCCTCCTCACTCTAGAGAGTCAAGTGAAGAGAGAGTTGAGTGAAAATGCGGAAGCGCCGCCGTCAGACCTGTCTCCAAGTCCACAGGTGTCCCAACTCATCAACTTGTTGAAAGAAGTTTTAGCTGTTGCCACTATGAATCAGGGAAGGCAACATGATATAGTACAGGTAAACTAAACTGTAGTAGAAACTGCAAACATTAAACATGTTTAGTAATGTAATCACTAATATCAAATATTGTTATGTCTCTAACAAATAAAAACTCTTTTCGCTGTACGAGTTATATTTGTAAGAAGGTACAGGAAAGAGGAATAGAAACATATAAAAGGAAACAAATACAATTAGGCTTTTACAATTTGAAGAAGAACTCTGTTCACACTTAACGTTGCTGCCATTGGACAAAGAGATAATGGCTGTCCCTTTAAGAAAATTAACCGTTAACATCCAATCCTCTGACCTTGATTTCATTATATTGGAACTCATCAGGATGGAGTATGAAACAGCACAATATAACTTCCTTAAAAAAACAAACCAAGATACAAAAAGGGAGAAAAAAGTAAACTTTACTAGTTTTAGATTAATCCCACAATTTTTTTCTTTTTGTGTTTTTTGGTTTCCTGTTTTAGGAAGTTGCATTGCGTATGTTTAAATGTGTGTGTGACACATTTCCTATAAAAGACGGAAGCAAGGGAATAAATGTTATCTTTATACTTAGGCACAGATGGGAGGATAACATTAGAATGTACCTGAAAGAAATAGGATATAATAAGGTGGACTGGATATAATTAGCTCAATATAGAGATAGGATGTAATGAGCTAGACTCGATATAACTAGCTCAAGATAGGAATATACAATATAATGAGGGACTGGATAGAACTGGCTCAAGATAGGGATAGGGTGTAATGAGGTGGACTGGATAGAGCTATCTCAAGATAGGGATAGGGTGTAATGAGGTGGACTGGATAGAACTATCTCAAGATAGGGATAGGGTGTATTGAGGTGTACTGGATAGAACTAGCTCAAGATAGAGATAGGGTGTAATGAGCTAGACTCGATATAACTAGCTCAAGATAGGAATATAGAATATAATAAGGTGGACTGGATATAACTAGCTCAAGATAGGGATAGGGTGTAATGAGGTGGACTCGATATAACTAGCTCAAAATAGGGAAAGGGAGTAATGAGGTGGGCTGGATGGAACTAGCTCAAGAGAGGGATAGGGCGTAATGAGGTGGACTGGATGGAACTAGCTCAAGAGAGGGATAGGGCGTAATGAGGTGGACTGGATAGAACTAGCTCAAGAGAGGGATAGGATGTAATGAGGTGGACTGGATGGAACTAGCTCAAGAGAGGGATAGGATGTAATGAGGTGGACTGGATAGAACTAGCTCAAGAGAGGGATAGGATGTAATGAGGTGTACTGGATGGAACTAGCTCAAGAGAGGAATAGGTGGCAAACTTTTGTAAGTGAGGCAATGATCTTTCAAGTTCCTAATGGCATAGAGTGAGTAAGTATGTTTTGTTACTTTTCTTCTTTCAGATTGTTGGGTGCATAGTAGACCCTTTGATTCAATCTGTGAATGAGAGTGCTTCTTCTCTGCCCACTACAGATATGGCCGTCTATCTTCTCAACTGTATCTACCAAATGCAGTCCACACTCTCGTTATATGAGTTCATGGATGACAGATTAGAAAGGTTACAGGTACATTGAAATATCTCTTCACAATACTAAAAACTTATAGTTGACTAATGACTTGGAAATTTATGAAAACATTGTTGAAACACTGTAAAATACTAGTCACCGGATACGACAAACACTTTTACTAGTGAATCAAAATTAATATAGAGATATTTGTAAAGTTCATCGTAGGATTTTTAATGCAGCGTACACACACAAAATTGGATCTTTTTTTACCAAATTGACTTTGTGTATCTTTTTCATGCGAATAATGGTAAATTATGTTGATTTAAATTAATTTGAGATATTAAAAATATTCTGTTTTTTTATTAAGTTACAAATGTCATCATTTTTTCCTTATTATTTTTTTTTTGCCTGAAATTTCTAGAAAAATGAGTACCATCTGCAGTATCACCATTTTTTTCCCCTTGCTATTCATATAACAAATCAAAAAGGCGCAAATGACCGCGCCTTTAAACTGCAGTAACAATAACAAATCAAAGTTCCAATTCTAAAAAATGTATTTCCATTAAATTAATAACATTGGTAAAGAAGTAAAATGTGGGTTTGATCTGGATTTTATGGCAGCTCTGTTGTGACCACATGCCATTATTTTTAATTTAAGAATGATATATATCTATAAGGAAAACCTTTTTTCGCTTCTTGAGGTAATTGTATTATATTTGGAAGAAGGTATAGGAAAGGTGGATAGAAACATATAAAAGGGGGTGAACACTATATGGCTTTTACAAGGTAATGTACACTGCTACCAATGAGAAACTCAGCCCTAATTTTTTTTATCCATACCAATATACCACTTGAGTTTGAATTGATCTTTTTAAACAATTTTTATTCAAAAAATGTATGTTATTTGTTGAATTTTAATGTTGAAGTACAACTTTTTATTTAGTGGAACTCAAGTCATTTTACATTATGTCCCATAAATCAGGTTCTTTAGTGAAGTGTCACCCCTCCACCGCGAAAAAGTAAAAGTCACTTGAAAACATAGTTTGGGGATTACTATAAATAAATATTTTGTTTACAGGCCCAATCCGATGCTCAGCTTGATACATTGACTTCAGAACAAGCAAGCTTCCTAGTCGCTAATTTGAATTTAGGTCCAATCTATACAATTCTTCAAGAACAAGGGAAGGGAACATTGTCTTCTATTCCAGGAATGGAGCATACAAATCTGAAGAATTTTTTGGTAAGAAAACTTAAATAAATCTATTTAAGGAAAACATCCTTTTGTTTTTTGAGGTAATTGTATTATATGTCTAATAAGGTATAAGAGAGGTGTATAGAAACATATACAGGTAAGGTACAAGAACACAATATGGCTTTTACAATGAAAGTAAGAACACAGCTCACACTTTACACTGCAGCCATTGGACAGAAATTTGATCATCACCGACCAATCCCCCGACCTAGATTTTATTCTATCAGAACTCATCAGGCAGGAGTGTGACATACACAACGCAACTTCTTAAAAGAGGAAACCAAACAACACAAAAGGGAGAAAGGAAGGTGGTAAATAACGATGTAAAAGGAACACAAAAGACCAACACACACACACTTGCATTCTATGTCCATTTCCTGTGCTTGTCCTTTATGTTCGTTTTACGTGTTCCTATCTAATTGTCCTATCATTCTTTATCATTTTCAGAGTACCTACATATTTATGTGTTTTGCAGTGTTTTAGTAGTGAACTTCAAGGCCCACATTTTTCTCATAAGTGTGTGGGTCTTGCCCTTCTATCCTTCTTTCAAAGTTTAATTCAATATAGTTGTTTGGTGCCATTTTTCCTTTGTTTACATAATAAATAATTATTGTTGAGTGATTTAAAAAATAATGTATAATTTTATTTTAAATAGGCCTATATAAAAACATTTTTTTTATAAATTCTTGTGATTTTCATTTGGATGATTGATTTTTAAAATGGTTAATTATTGAATTCAAGATAGACTTGCTATTAGGAAACCTTATGAAAAGTTTGCCCGATCTAGACTCAAAATGAAAAAAACCTTGACCTTTCATACTCAAAGTAATATTTATTTTATCTATCCTTTAAAAAATGACAAAATCTGAGATAGTTGTATTTTGTTTTTCAGAGCAAACTAGACAGTTTCCTAGTGATGCCAGATATGTTGATGTTACAACAAATTGGTTTTCTTCTTAGTGGTACTCACAGATCCATTGTGCAACGAAGATCATTTGAAGTAATTGCTGCCATTTACAAACAACTTTATGAAGCAGTACATAATCCAGAAAATCGTTACCAAAATCCTGAATTATTAATGCCTAGAACTCCAGAAGATGTGCATCAATTGATTCTTTAAAAAACAAGATTGTATTTATTAAATAAAGTGCATGGAGCAAAAACAATTGGTAATAAATAAAATGATAGAATTTTAGGCAAATGGTAAAGCACAAATAAAAGTAAAAACACCAACATATTTACACACACATTAATATTTGATGCTATTATAGCATCTTCCTAAGGAAGTAGTAGTAGACTGAACAGGATGTTGTATTCAGTGATGCCAACTTGACTGGTATTAATTAAAACTTCTCTGGTGGAGATGAAATTCTTTGAATGTTTATCTATTACTCTATGGAAGGTAGGTGGTGCTGGTGTAGCATCTAGGTTGAAATTAGCGAATATTTAAGTTCGGTGGTTTTCTAAACTTTGTGAAGAAGATGCTATAATAGCATCGAAATATTGATGTGTGTGTAAATATGTGTTAGTGTTTTACTTTTATTTGTGCTCTACCATTTTCCTAATATTCTATCATTTTATTTATAACCAAAAACAAGATTGTATATTACTCGATATCTTTTTTGTATATAGTGGCTATTTTAAATACAAAAATGCATATATATATATATATCTCAAAGGAAAAACTCTTTACTTTATGTTGTACACTATGTTATAATATATGAAAGAAGATACAGAAAAGAGGGATAAGAACAAATTAAAGGAATGAACACTACGGGTTTTACAATTAAAAGAGGACACAGTTTACACTTTACATAGCTGCCACTGGACTAAGAGGTAATGGCTAGCTTGATTGATTTTCTCATAGAGACAGCCATTACTTCTTTGTCCAGTAATATACAATAACACTTATCTACAAGTATTAAACAATTTCTCTGTCAAGTTGGGTAGTGGCTAACTCTTGGCTGGTGTTGAAAACTCATTGAAATTAAATGTGTCTAAATGCATATAATCACGTAGTCCTGATGGGAGAGGGTGGTACTCTTTGAGTTAAGTTCTTACTAGTCAAGTCAATAAAATTTGTACATGGTACCTCCTCGAGGTGACAGAGGATTGTCACTGGTCTCTCCATTAAGTGGTTGGTAGTGCATTACAGGTTTCAATCAAGGATAGTCCAGACACCGCCTCGAGAACCTCGCTGGGTAACTTGGGGTAACACTTTGACAATCCTTAGTCTGAGTCTCAGACTTCCTCCTTATCGCTTTAGTGTGGGAGGGGCTGACTCCTCTCGCCCCTTTAGATATGATGGGGTGTGGGGCTTTTTCTGAGGTATTTGATGACGGTGTTCCCAAGAATACGATCACGATATGCTTAGAGGCAGAGCTGATTGGTGTCAAGGGCTTCTACTGATTATGGCGCTCGGTGGTTTACCTGTGTACAAGCCTCTGGTTTTGGCAAGATGTTAATACCAAAAAGGTATGTCCATAAACTATGTCACTCTAATTTTGGGCTCTCTCTTCCACCTTGTCACAATTGTTAACCCCTCTTCCTAATATTATGTCACATTATCATGGCCCCCACCCCCTTCTATTTAAATAGTATTTTTAATCGTAGAACCTATATAACCCTTTTATTGAAACATTTGTATATGTGTTCACAAAGCTCACCGATCAAAGCCAATTATTAACACATAGGAGTAAAATAATAAAAGTAATGTTATAGAAGCATCTCTTATATTAAAAAAGAATAATTCTGAAAATTCAAACAATGTGTAACTGTGGAAGTATCAAGAAGTTGTAAGGGTGAAAAGTGTGTTTGTCCCTACCTTCGCTTAACCTAACTATCCTTTCAGGTTGACTTCCTTCACTAACACTTCTTTAGATTAATTTAGAGTGTTTATAGGCTGTCTTATTAATTACTAAACATAAAAGTTAACTAGAAAATACATTGGGTATTTAAGCAGCCAAGATGGTAGGAGGGGCATGTTTGTGATTTTAGTCATGATTAATAAAATTGAGATAGATAGTAAGAAAGTTGAATGAAAAACTGTTAAGGTTGAATGTCTTTAACGATTTAGGAAGCTTTGCGTATAACTATAATAAAAAATCTTTCTGGAACATTTATAGACCCACAATTATCAACATAGGCTTAGGTTAGTGTACTTGTGTGAAGCATCAAAAACCTCAACTTGGCTTCAAATTTAATTTGAAAGTAAAATTCTAGAATTGAATGAAATAGTTAATGTAAACATTTATGTTAAAATGCTATTTTGTGCAAGGATGGACAGAGTGCGATAAAATGATGGACTAATCCCTGCGGGATAGGTTAGAGAAGGTGAGATTGGGGTGGTATGGACAAGGGAAGAGGATGGAAGGATTCCAAGGATGGTGCTCGAAATGGATGTGGTGGGTAAGAGATCAAGGGGAAAAGACACGGTCAGGTGGCTGAATGGAGTGTGGAGAGGAGTGGAGCAAATTGAGAGGGTTATGTTTGAGACAAACCTTCTCATTGGCAGAAAACTGTGGATGATGATATACATCACAGCTTAAATTATTTTTCAAGTTAATAGGATTTTTTTTAAATCATACTTATAACCTGGAACAACTACAAAAACATCTATATTTGCCAAATTTTGACCAATTGAAAAACTACCAGCATAACTATATATGGTGCTCTTAATTAGCATGTATTCATTAGGACTTTCTTTCATGATATCTAAAGAGATCATGGTAACAAGTTTCTATCATTTCTGGAATTTCAGTGTACAATTCATCCCCAATCTCTGTGTGAACATTTTTTAACCATTGAGAATATAATGATTGTTTTAATAATTGAAAAGTACAAGTGAAAAATGGGGGAAGTTACACTACCAGGACAACTTTTTTTATATCTCAAACCCCATAAGGACCCCGGCAAATACTTTAATTTAAATATGACAAATACCTATTTTAAACATAATCTAAAATGCATTATAAACGTATCATGTTTTTTTAACAGATAGCAGCAATAGGTAGGTATCTCAATTTGACCCTAATTTGACTTTACCCATTTTTACTCTCTAACCCTTAAAAGCATTAAAGGACAAAAAAAATCGAGATTGTTCAGAGTTCGCAGAGTAACTGGATAATTCATTTTAACCCGGAGGCTACACTAGTACCACCTACCCATCCACAGAGTAATAGAGGAACCTTTAGAGAATTTCAACTCCACTAGAGAAATGTTCATCTTTCCTGATCAAATTGGCGACAATGAGACAACATCCTGTTTAGCTTAATGCTACTACTACAACTACTACTTCCAGATGAAGAAGCTATAAATATCATTGAAATATTTGAAGTGTGTATAAATATGTGTTAGTGTTTCATTTTTATCTCTGCTCTATTATTTTCCTACTATTCTATCATTTTATTTATTTCAAATTGTTTTTGCTCAATCCACTTTATTTCATAAATAGAATAACTGGATCTTCACTTTGTGGAGAGCAACTTTTTCACGTGTATATTCTTAGGCTAAATAAAACCAAGTTACTTCAGTGATTATAGGAACTGTTTCCTAAAATAAAAGATGTTATAAAAGAAATGAGTATAATCTTCTACCCAGAATTAAAGGGTGTGGAATGGATAGTATAATTTGCATTCTTTCTTGATAGCTTAGTGGGGTTAAGGTACATTTGTAACTACAGGTAAATAAGCAAATAATAAACATGATTGCTGCAGTTTTATTTATTTTCAAAATAATTTATATTTTGGGGAAGCGATTTTCATAAAAGAGATTTTAAACACTACTTCTTTCAATAGTCATTTTGAGCTTAAAATAACTCAATCATGAGACATGCTTGAATATTCGCGAAGTTTGGAAAACTAGAACTAATCGCAAAACTGATTTTAAACCCATTTTCTCATTGTGATGTTGAAGATAAATCTAAGGAAGTTTATTTTGTCTTGTAAAGATAAACCACACCTATCTCCTTGCATTATATATACCATACATATCTTAGCTATGCCCATTGATCTCTATAATGTAGTATAGTATATAGATCACTGGCTATGCCATGTAAATTGAATAGGATAAACAAGGAACTAGGTATGGTTTAACATTACGCTACATTAGAAATGAAAACCATCCTAATCCAAAATGATGTTAAACTTAAACACACGGCCTTTGGCAATCGGCCAGTTCAATCTATTCTATATAGTATTTCTAGTTTGGAGGGAACAAAAGTACTGAATAAAGAATTAATTGAAGTAATAAATAAGGGCCCTTAGACTTTACCTAAAGTTTTTCCAACATAATTGTTGGACACTTTGACCAAAGGACTCCCTGGACCAGATTATTCTTCCTAGCTTGGGCATCCAACAAACATAAAATATTTATACCTGGGCTACAATTTTTAAATCTACCATGCTCATCATGATAAATAAACCAATTGCACCATGACAGCTATATAGCCTTTATAATCATTGTGGAAAAACAAATCATTGAATAAAAACTACTTAATAAGGCATGCCACCTATGATATAGAGTTAATATAGGTATTGTGACGCAACACTTGAAATATAATGACAAAACAACAATAAAATTATGAATTATTACAAAAATATTCCTGGAAATGAAATGATAATATAATAGGTTTTATATCAGATTAAAATATTGAGCTCTTTGAAAAAGATAAAATACAATTTGACAATTCGAATAGTTGGATAATGATGGATGAACTATTTTGTCTCGCTCAATAATGGCCCGTCTACAACCAAACGCACCCGCTTGTCGGACTCGCAACTACGCAATAACGTAATTTTGTCTGTCAACAATAGCTTACGCAAACACAATCGTATGTCGGAACTATCGGACCAGCTTGTCGGGAGGAGATGAACATTGTCCATCTCTTGCGTTTATGTAGTTGCGTTGGCTTGCGTTCAGCCAATCAAAAAACAAATATGGATGGACTACTAAAATCAAATAATTTGAAGTTATTTGGTCTATGACCAAAACGCTTGGAAAGGTATAGTATTGAATACAGGATTTTCAATTAAAATCATGTGTATTTAACCATTTAAATATTTATTTCTTATTTGAAATCATTAATATGAATTTGACTTTTATAGTCATCATTGATGTTTGTTCTTATTGGTTGAAATTACGTTTTACGACTTTTCATTGTAGACAGTTTAGTTTGTATTTAATAAAAGCGTAATTACGAGTGCATTTGCGATTGCGTAGTTGCGAGTCCGACAAGCAGGTATGTTGGCTGTAGACGGGCCATAATTCAGCTTGGTGATCTCAGTCTCCGGTAACTATTATATATACTAGGTTTTATACCTCACATATTCTTCTCGAAACTATCTCCTGCCCTTCCTTGAAGATTAGTCCTTACTCTTAAATAAGAGTTTGCTGCCAAAATGATACTTAGCGAGAATAATAATCTCTTCCACTAGGAGCAGTTATTTCTTCAAATGACAGCCAGATGTTATAAGCCTCCAATAATATATAATAAATTAAGATCATAACAATTCCTTAATAGATCACTCTCTAAAGCAGATAGCGTTAAAATCACCTAAAAAAAGCATGGTGGGTTGGCAGTGCAGTTAATGAATCAAAATAAAGATAAGTAGATTATAAATATATTAATTGCAAAAAAATAATTAATATTCGAGACTTTAGGGGTTGTGATTGAAATTTAAAACAAATAAACAGTAAAGTTGTCAACGTTATTAGATATTTGAAAAATGGAGTCGACTTACTATTACATTTATATTATAAGTAATTCTTTTAGCTAAAATAACATCACAATTTAGCGTTCACCATGACTGGCTCAAGTTAAAAAGAATTTTGGATGTGTGGGAGTTCTTTGAGAAAGACATAGCTGGGCTACCTTCTGCGAAGTGTGTTAAAAATATCCTCCAATGCGTCTAATCTTACATACCATCTTTCCCATATAAAAGTGTTTACAGGTGAGTTTATTGAGTATGGTAAGGGTTTAAATGTAAAAATGTTATTTTAAAATTATGCCCAATTTTTTTATTGTTTCTTTTTAAATATTGCTTTAGTTACAAAATTCAATATTATTATAATAACAATTGTAATTCATTTAATATCTGTTTATTTATTTAGTATTGTCAAGAGTTCTGTTGGTAGGCAGATGTAGCAGTTGACTATTCTGATTTTAATAACCATGGCCTCATATAAACGACATTCTCATTTATTTTGACGATGATTTTTACAATCCAAGATAATACCATTATTTTTTGTTATAATATATTTAACGAATATATATTTTTATTGAGCATTGAGGAATCATTTAAACATAGTTTTTGGATCGGGTTTTGTCAGTGACATACAATCCAACGGTGCCACCGTATAGCGAGGCTAACAAGAAGCCCGAATATCTTCCATTGAAATGAATGAAAAACCATCTATTTTAATTAGTTTCTTACTACTATTGATCCACCCTAAACTGAGACCTGATATAAACAAAGCCACGTGAAGTATATGCTCATATTTGCTACTGAACGGGTTTCAATGGTATCCTTTCACTAAATACTCCCTACTTGGTTTTTTAAAATAACATTAAAAAATTATTATAACTAAAATTACCCTTCATTTGATTTAAATATTTTACTTAAAGCTTTGCAAGCACTGTTCGCATACCAAAAAACTCCTGACTCAGCGTTGGGGGACCATATGTTAATGTCAAGTCAGCTATGGTCCCTCGGTCAGTAGACAGTTCATCTCGGCAGTGTTTAGTGGCGATTGGGAGTGTTGAGTGCTTCCCGTATATCTATGGAGTTTTCTGAGTCCGACCTGAGTTTTGTTAAACATAAGACTTGCCTGTATTATTAGCAATGTTTTTTTTTATATGGATATCCATAGGGAGTTTATTATTTTATTACCTTTGCACATTTGAGAATAATAATTACAAAGAGCTTAATATTTTTTTAGTAATCATCTGTATTACATAATCCTCCCACCCCCCAAAAATCATTCCCATATATTTTGTGGTTTAAATACTTCATCACAACTACTGCCACATGGTTGCTAAGGTAAGATGTAAATTTTAAAAAGGAAAAAAGAGAGAGCATGAGGAATAACGGAAGTAAATGGGGATCTTCCATACTTAGGCATAAAAAAAAGATTTTTAAATGAGACTGGTAGTGTGAGAATAATTAAACAAAGATAAAGAAGTGTTGGGAGAGGAAAATGGTAGTGTTAGAGTTTTAAAAAAAGGTTCTTGTGTCCAAGTTTGGATTCCACAGCGATTCTTTTTATATATATAAATGTATGTATCTATCTATTGATATAGTCTTGTCTAGAAATTAACCTAATTAAAAAAAAATTGAGATTCATAGTTATCTTCTTCACCTGTAACTGTTAAATAATACATTTAGAGTTTATAGATATTGGGAAATATTCTTCCCGTACCTTGGCAACACTGACGAATTGAAAATTTATAACGCGTTCAACTTATTTGTTTTTGTTTGTAATCCAAACATTTGTTTACAATGTTACTAAAATTATTTTTATGTCATTTTGACAGTTAGTTTCATACAGTATATATTTATTTAAAATATAATCCCATAAGATAGTTAACTGTGTTCAATATTATAAAGGTTTGTTAAGGAATGCTAACTACCGATATTACTAATTTTGTTAAGAGGGAAAAGTGTACATTTGTAGCGTTAACCGTAATATAGAAGCAGCTCTCTTGCTAGAACGTGACGATAACATTTATTTAAATGTGTTGAAAATCCCTTCAAGAATGCTACTTGCACCTATCGGACAGTCAATTTTAGGTGCTGAAAACAGTATTCCAACAAATCGATTGCCCTACAACAGTCGCCAGCGCAAGCCAAGTCTCGACAGTGATTCCACTTTGTCTGGAGACACTACAGATGGTCCAGGGGCTGATGAATATAAATTCGTTGAAACATCACACTCTCAAGAGGTTGGTTGGAACTAAACTAGGAATTAGCACTTAAAGAAGGTGGAATTCTTTAATTTTTTCTCCATATATTTTTTTTACCACTCATTTAAATAAAAAACTCATTCTGATCACAGAAGAACGTTAATATTTAGAAATTAAATATTTAAAAAAATACCACAACATGTCACCAAAAGTATCTTGACATGCAATTCTTTAGTCAACATTTTTTATTATTAAATATCCCAACCGAACAAAACCTATCCTCCCAGATGCGAACAACGTGTTTTTCATGAAATTTCCTGATCCTTAAATAGCTTGCACTAAAATATTGTTTTTTAATTTCTTAAACAATTTAGGCCTACAATTATTTAATGACAATTTTTGTACTGTTACAAATATGTTTTTTTGTATGTATTAGTGGTAACAAATATTTTATTTTTCATAAGTTATAATGGCATATAAAAAAATTAAAGAATCCTGCCCTTTTTGCTTACTGAAGGGAATAAGGATTATTACCTATTACATTGTTTGGAAAATTCAAATCTAAACATATTTTTAATCATAGTTATTTTTATAGTACCTCCCTTATAAAAAATTTAGTTGTTTCCCAGAATTGGCAACCTTCCTTCCCTTTTCCTTGTGTGCCTTACATATTGTTATAAATTGTTCATTGATAGTAAGAGGCAATGGACTGTAATTCCGGGAGGCCTTGATTTAATTTTTGATTTAAATTGTAAGATTTATCACTATCAACCACACTAGGGGAAATACTATCGCTATTTACGACTATGAGTTTTTCCTGATCACATAATTTACGTTTCACAAAACTTGCAATACTCCCTTGACGCTTACTTTCAGGTTGTTCTTGGGAATGTTTATTAGATACATGATGTCTGAAGTTATCATTTCTGCCAAACCATTCACAATAAGCACAGTTGATGTATTGTTTGCTCTCAAAAGTTGACATAATAAACATTTGTTTCACTACATCATCTTATTTTTTATAGACATTTATCTATTGTATAATGTACTCATCTTAATAGGTCCACTAAAAACAATTTCATGGCTACACAATTATTACATTACACATGTCATGAGTTTAAATAAACTGCACACACATCGCCGTGTAATTAGGCTGTGATATAAGCAGTGACTGAATTCAAACTAAAATAAAACATCGCTCACCCTTTCCTACACTCCCCTGCCTGCCCGCCATAGCTACCAAACACCCGCGGTAGGGCAGGTGACTGATGACTCATCACTCAATCGTGCCTTTAGGCGGTTTGAATAATTAGATTTTTCCTTTGCCCCATATCTCAACCTCTGACACATTATCTTAGCCCCTAGACACTGCAACTAAGGCACATACTGATAGTGTGGGCGTAGAATGTCATCAACCTTTATTTTTCATACAAATGAAACTACCATATCAGAGCCAGAATGTACCAAAAACGTCAACAAAATTGTTGGACTTTTCCCTGCCCCAAATTTCCCCCGAACCTCGTTCCCGCATTCGGACATATTCTGCACCCCTGCCTTCCATATGGCGTGTAACTTCCATTTTTCACGTTAAATATAAACTCTATCAAACCAAACAAACGTGTCAATCTTGTGTAGATATGTAACAACAGCATATCATATTTTCAACAAAACAGAATCATCGAGTTGTTTTTAATTACAAAATATACTGGTAACTAATTTTCTTATCCTTCAATACTTTTTATATGGACATATTACACTGTGAAACCTACCAACATTTTATATTTCTTAAATCAATATGATATGCAAAAATCTTTATAGGCATATTATATTTATTATCTTGACAGGTTCTTCTTGGACTAAATGAGTTACGAAAAGATGGCCATTTCTGTGATGTTACACTACTTGTTGAAGGTGACAAATTTCCAGCCCATCGAAATGTTTTGGCCTCATTCAGCCCATATTTCAAGGTAAGCGTTGTTACATTAAAACTAGACATACTTACTCAGTTATAGTCATTAGTGAAATATGGATTTAACCTTTAACGGTGATGAATTAAGGACCAGGGATGGGATATTGTCCCTCTCCTAGTCTTAAGTTAGATTATAAAACATATGAAGCTATGACAGGCCTGGAAAGCCGGTAGTGGAAAATATATGGCTTGAATAAAAAACTGACAGGTTGGAAACTGTAACGAATATAAAAAAAAAATTCTTTCACTAACACACTTGCTTTTATCTGCTTCTCCAATCTCTTTCTTTGTCTCTCTTGTGATCTTTTTCCTACATGCTTCATCACCATTTTCTTTGGTATTTTCTTCTTTTCCATCCTCATTACATTTCCATACCATCTAAGCCTTTCTTCCTCTAATATCTCATGCACTTCTAACTAGCTAACTTAGTTATAATAGCTTAAAAATATTTTTTTCTAAAGTTTGTCCACCTTTGGCTCCAAAATGATTAAATAAAGGTTAAACGAAAAAATATGAATCTAGGCCTAAAATTAGGCTATATTCAAATTTAGGTACAGGTCTGCTAGATGTGTTTGGTCAAACTGGGTTTATATTAATGATTAATCCACTAGCTAATAATAAGTGTATAGCATACTGTGCACAATTATTAAGAAAAATTGATCAGTTAAAAAATGAGGTTCAGGCCATTTTATATTAACAAAATACAATTGATTTAAGTAAGACGCTAGGCCTGTATGCTATGTTTCATTTAAAATCAGTGATGGAAGACGGATTGGGTATAGCTGATCCTGATTTTGGTAGGAAGTCTGTTCTGAAAGGTCTTTTATCCTAACAAAATACAGCTATAGGTACAGAAGGATTCCTGATTGCAATTTTGCAATTGTATGTTAAATAATACCTAAAGCTACTAATAATAAAAGCCTCACTACAAAACTTTTCTGGTTTGAGCATAACCTTGCAACTAATATGCCAAGTAATTGACGGTAAAATGAGATCTTTAGTTTAGTATTTCCTTACTTTTTTTTTAGTAATTTTACAAACCAAGGAATCTTTTGATTTTTTTAACATTTGGTTGTTGTCGGTAAGCCATTTTGATCTCTGGTTTAACACACATAATTGTGTATGTGTGAGCAGGCCATGTTCACAAGCAAGCTGGCAGAGTCCCGGCAATCCATGGTAGCAGTGAATGGCGTTGAGCCGGCTATGATGGGGCTCTTGCTAGAATACGCATACACGAGCACTGTGACCATAACCCGGTCCAATGTTCAGTCACTGCTCTCGGCTGCCAACCTACTCCAAGTGCTGCCTGTAAGGGACGCTGCCTGTCTCTACCTTGAAAGACACATGGACTCTACCAACTGCGTCGGTATCCACTGCTTTGCCGAGACCCACGCCTGCACGGACTTGCAGCTTAAGGCTCGACTCTTCACCTTGAGGTGTGTCTCGCACTTTCTGGCCCCTAATGATATCCTTCAGGATTTCCATGCACCTGAAAACTGGGAGAGCTGGAAAAAACACAGGGAATTTCACAAATAAATTAAAACAAATCCAGGAATACTTGAACTTGAATTTGGAAAATTAAACCAGAAGTTATATATATCTATATACATAAAACACAACTGATTGAAATATATGACAGCTCTCTTTCTTTCTCCCTCTTGCATCCTTTTTTTTCTTCCTGAAATATTGGGTTGCATAATATTTCCTCGTCAAGGCCACATGAACTCGCTTTACTAATGTCTAAAGTGTCTGAAAAAATAAGAATTTATTCTGGAAAATAAAGTAAATTTTTGTATTAAGAAAATATGGTCAACCCTAAATTAACCTTGATATTACCGTCATTGGCAATCCAGTTAATTTTGAAAGTGGCACCTTAAATTATGTGACTCCAAAGCCAGGAATAGCCTATGTCACTCATGTGACTAGTAGCAAAGAGGGTGTTTTAAGTTTTACCTAAGCACAGTTTTGGCCATTTTGGACCCTCCTCTCCTGGTTTGTAAGTGATAATAAGCGAACAGCCCACTTCTTTCCCCCCACCCACCCTTCTCGCTTAAGTCATATTTGTCGACTTTTTTTTTCTAATTTGTCTACAGGAATAACCTTTACTTTCTATGTAATTAATGGTGTGAAATAGTTAAACAAAAATACTGATGTAAAATGAATCCAAATGTATTTTACTAAACAGGAAAATTAAAAACAAAATTATAATTTTTTTTAAATTTACGCTTTATTGAAATTTTATAATAACGTATGAATAGTAAATACATGAATTATTTATTTTTATAGTTTCAAAAAATTCTCAAACCACTTTTAATCTTATTACTAAGGTCCTTGAATCCACGTCACAACACTTTTAATTATTATTGTGTGCATTTGGGGTGACTGGGTCATTGTACCATTATTGCCTGTCCCTCTGTCTTACATAAGTATTGTTCTGAACCCCTCTCCCCCCTTGTCAACAAAAATAAGCAAAGCTATAACTCCCAAAGGTACTTACATAACATTATAATCATCCTCAACTTTTCCCAGCCTGTGGTCTAGCCACTTTAGTGAAATGCCTCCATCCTCCTCTTTCCTTCCACCATTCTCTTCTCACTTGCACACTTGTTACTATCCATTCCTTCTAGGTCTCCCTAGTGATCTTTCTCCTACATACTTCATGCACATCATTCTCTTCAATGGTATTCTCTTCTTTAACATGTCCATACCATCACAGCCTTGCTTCCTTTATCTTGTTTACTCCCTGTATCCCTACTCTTTCCCAGATAACTTAGTTCCTAATCCTGTTTATCCTCGTGACAGCTAACATGTTCCTCACAAACAATGGCTTTCATGTGTTTCTTACACCTTAAATATAGTTTGAACGCATGATCTGAGCAGTCTTTATCAGTTATGTTTCTATAAAATACACACGCTTGAAAATTAGAAAATTATCCAAATTTGATAAGGTTTAAGGTTTTTAATGGTGCAATTTCACCAGAACTAAATGAATTGAGATAAAAATGAGGAAATAGAATTTGGTAAATCCTCATCAACCTTTCCCCATTGTTCTTACTTTAAGACGGTGATATGATTTTGATAAGACTTTTTAAACTGTTGTAAATTATGCAGCATTTACCTGATTTGTTGGTCGCATGGTCAAAGGTGCCACTATCGCAATAGACTAGACTGCCACTGATGGAGAGATTGAGGTTCAAATCCTGGTCGGGTGTACTGAAGGTAGTTTCTCTTAAATGGTTTTCCACTCTCACTCCGTGCAACTGCGGGTACACTTCCTCTATATTCAAAATTCAAATTAGGTTTTCTACAATTTTGACCTTTTAAGACACATCTTTTGGTTTTAAACTTGCATCTTTGTAGTAGCCTACATGTAAACACATATGGTTCACGTTTTGTGTGTAGGAACTTTTGGGATGTGGCTCATGGTGAAGAGTTTCTGGGTTTATCAGCATCTAAACTAGTTGAGTTTGTGAGCAGCGATGACCTTGAAGTGGAGCGAGAAGAGACGGTCTTTCAATCTGTGATTCGCTGGTACAACAATAACCCCGAATCTCGTAGGCCAGAGTTTCACAAGGTAGCTACAAACAAAATGTTCTCTAGTCATAGGAGGTAAACTATTCTCACATTAACATGCTGTAATTAGTCAGACGAACATATTATGTTTGCTATCTGGATATTATTCTCATTCTTTATTAAGTTGTTGTAAAAATAGTTCTTCAATGTTAGCATTTGCTTATAGCCTTGATCTACTTATAATTAAGTGATAAGCTGTATTAGAATTGGCCGCTTTTAGCCATATTATTAGTACTAAAGTTACTAAATAAAATATTTTTAAAAACAGTGCATTAAAGTTATAACACCCTATTTTAGGTCAGCCGGGGGGAAATTGAAAGTGTTTAATTGTAGCCAGGGTCTTAATAACACAGTAGCCAAAGATAGGGGGAACTAAGAAAAAATTTTAGGCAACTTGATCATGAAACAGGGGAAATGCTCTACATTAAATCAAAACAAAAGAAACCCACTTCGGTGGCTGCATGGTCTAACGCGCAACTTTCGTGTTAAACTAGACTGCCAAAGACGGGGATAACGAGATCATTGAGGGCTGTTTTCCACTCTCATGTGGGTGCACTTTCTCTAAATTGAACCTTCCTAAACCCTATCACATTAGTGTGTAACCCGAACGGATAGTAAGACACAGTTCTAAAAAAAGAAAGAAATTTAAATATTATATTTAGTTAATGCTTCTTCAATGTTTTAAACAACAATTGAGGTCAAATAAACTAAACCTTGGACACATTGTGTTGCTTTGATTTATTTTTTCTTCGCCTTAACAAGGTCTTGCCTGGATAACTTCATTCATACTCCCGTTTCTCTTCATGACAGCTAACAATTAACATGCTCCTTACACACTCGTAGCTTCCACTTTCCTAGTTTCTCTTACATTCACGGCCTATGTTTCTGTTGCTTATGTGACTATGGGTACAAAGTATGCCCTATACAGCACTTCCTTACACTTCAGGGGCACTTATAATTCCAATTCCATTAACAAATTAAATATTTGATTGATTTTAATATAAATTTAGAATAGAATTAGAGTCCTATTAGAAACTAATTTAATAAAATTTGTGGGAGCTCCTGACAACTTTAACATTTTTCAAGTTGTTTCAAACTAAAAATAATACAAACATAAATATATTATTATTAGCACCGCGTCTTACTACCCATTCGGGTTATACACACTTATGCTAATGTGTAATGGTAAGGTTGATTGTGAGATGAAATGGAGGACCTACAGTTTAACGTGGAATCCGAACCACGGTGGAGGCCTGGCATTCCCCACATTAACATAATTTTTACCATTACTTATCTTAGTGTTCTATGGACAAGCCAAGACTGTCAGTTTCATAAGAAAAAATATTGAAATTTGACTTGGTCAGGAGGTCATTTCTTAGACTAGGATTTATTTAAATATTTAGATCAGAGGAAATCGTTGTCTGGTATTCTGGTAAATATGTTTTGACCTTTGTGTAGAGATGGCACTGTCGAGATCTTGAATCCTTAGGTAAAGTCGAGATAAAGTATTCAAGGAAATATTATATGCAAGATCCCCCCCACCCCCAAATTTATTTTTATATGTTTTAAAATTTTAATACTGTTTATTGGCGGTTGAACCCCAACATACGTCCAAAGATGCCACCCTCGTGTTGGACGGGCTCACTGATGACGATGTACACCAGGGTTTGAATCCCGGTCAAGTTTACTAAGGTTGGTTTTCCAGTCTCCTTCCATGCAGATTACGTCTAAAGCTTCCTTCCTCATCTTTTCCCCACTAGGGTAATTATCAACTATGTGTATAATCTAAGAAGGCAGTTGGACGTGGTGATAAAAAAAACTCAACAAGCAGACCTAAGATCATTAATTTAACACAAATGAAAGTTGATTGTGTTCTAATACAAAATATTTATTTCCTCTTGATTGCAGGTGTTGGAGTATGTGCGGTTGCCCCTTCTTAGTCCGTACTTTCTGCACGACTGCGTCGAGGGTCAGTTGGTGGTGAGACAGTCCCAAGAGGCACGGGTCCTCATTGAAGAGGCCAAGAGGTTCCACCTGCTCCCAGACAGGAGGATGGAGCTCCAGTCTCCAAGAACCAAACCTCGTAAGAGCGCTGGAACTGTTCAGGTGTGTCAGCGGTCACTAATGATTTAGAATATTTCTCACCAATTCCTTTGATAAAAATTATTTGGCCTCGTAGCTGCATTTATTTATGTTCCAACTAACTTAATGCTACATTGGGGAAGTATATTTTACAATTACATATGATAAGACAGTGTAGAAACACTTTCCAATAATCTAAAGTAAGTCATCCTGAAAGGATAGTTAGGTTAGGCCTAGATAGAAAAGAAAAACTCATTTCTCCTCTTCTTAAACTATCGTGAGATATTACACATAAAACATTGTTTTGAATTTTTGCATATGTTTCTTTATCATTAGAAGAGAGACATTGAAAACACACAAATCATTCTAGAAACATGTAGTTCTATAGCTTATCTTTATTTGTGTCTCTTCTAAGGATAAAGGAACATCTCCGAAAATTCAAAACAATGTTTGATTTGTAATATTGTGCGATAGTTTTAAGATAAGAAGAAATGAGTCTCTTTTTTTATCTAATTCTAACCTAACAATCCTTTCAGGTTTGCTTCCTTCACAATCTTATTATACATTTCCAAGCCATCAGGCACTAATTCATTTTATTACAATTATATATGGTATGTATAAATATATATAGTGTATCTTACCATTTACTCAAATTTCACCTTTCACTTCAGGTGGCTTTGAACTAATTCATTCAAGGAATCAAATATTTAGCACTAAAGTTTAGTTTGTTTGATATGAACAGGATGAGGCCCACATAAAACTGTTCAAAAAACTCAAACTATACTCATTAACCACATGTTTAGTTACAGTTCTGTTTCAAAGGAACCTTCCCTAAGATGGGCATATCTGAAGTAAGACAATTTGAGATCAAACAAATGCCTCAACTGGGCTTACTTGACCTTAGAGGACTTATATTGGTTGCCTCACTTTGACATACGGACACACGATGGCACAGCCTTGTGTTTCTATTTGTCGAATGAGCTGAGGCCACTTCAGGTTCCGTGTAAAGTTGAACCATTTATTTGCCCATGACTTGCCTTCCTTCAAGTTTGCCTCTGGTGCATACACACCTTTACAATAAATGTAAAATTTTCCACATAACCTCCTTCTGAGCCTTCGTTATAACTAATTTGGGTATGTGCTGGGCATATCCCTACCTCAAATTGTGTTGACGCTCAAACAATCGAGACTTGTGCAGCACTTTTACAATTTAAAAAAAAATATGTATGAAAAAAGTGCATTGAACAAAAACATTTTGTAATAAATAAAATGATAGAACACAAAAGTAAAAACACTAACACATATTTACACACACTTCGATATTTAAATGCTATAATATTGAAGTGTGTGTAAATATGTAGCTTTATTTTGAAATAAATTGTGGTGAATATGCTCCATAGCATGTGAGAGCTGAGGACTACTTGAGGAAAGAAGGCCTCAGTAAAAAAGTAAACTTGTAGAGCAATAACCCTCCAGTGGTACTGGCTGCTGTGTCCAGGTGATAGTGGCAGTGGGAGGGGAAGACGACAAGGTGGTGTTGCGTTCTGTAGAGTGCTACGACCCCGTCTCCCGACAATGGCGTACTCTGGCCTGTTTGCCATTCGCAGTCAGGTACATTTCACATTTAACTTCCTGAAAGATCTCTCCCTGTAGAACCTTGTTTCTTAACTTATCTCTCTTCTGGTGATATCCAGCTTGCTCTTCATAAACTTTATACAATAGATTTGTTGAATCAATTATTTTACAAATCTAAATCTTCATTTCACCTTTGAATATCAATTTTGAAGAAATAGAAATATTCTAGAACAGCAGAAATGTAAATAGTAACAATATTTTTTTATTATAATGCATTAATTCATTCAGTTAAGTGTTGAATTACTGGTATCAGGCCTTGTTGTTAGTTTCATCCTGTAATTATAATTTATTCTGAACCACCAGTATTAGATTTTTAAAATTAATTTCACTTGGAAAATAGTTTTTTTAAGGATTTGAGTTTTGAATATTCCGTTCCTACTTATCACCTCTACTTTCCTGGATATGTTCCATTGTAAAAGAGGTTTTACCTGAGGAATAGCTTTTTTTTCTGAATTTGACTATCTTCACTTGTTATTGGTTAGCAAACATGGACTGGTAGCTTCAGGGAAGAACACCCTTTACCTGGCAGGTGGTGAATTCCCGGATGGCAGCGCATCTCGTTCGATGTGGCGGTACGACCCGATACTTGATGTCTGGCAAGAGATGGCACCTATGCTTATTCCTCGATCAGAGCTAGGTCAGTTAAAAATTATGTATCTATCAATCATAACTAGAGGTGTGAATATTTCGAATACTTATGTTTTTAAATTTTAGTAATAAATAATTTATGCTGTTTATTGAATGCTTCAACACACCTAAACCCAAATAATAGTTTTCAGCATAATATCATGCCCATTCCCTTAAAAGTGAAAATAGTTTTTCTCTAGTATAAGTAAAAACACGTTTTCCTTAAAGAATTAAAGGTACAAACAATTGGTTTTTATCATCTAAGGATTATAGGCAGTAAGCAACAATGAATCTCACTCTGTATATTGTTATCTTTATGATTATAGCAATCATTAGTCACTATGCATTTCCAAACACATTTTGTCCATTGACATTGAGAAGGAAATGAAGATGAATACAGTCCAGTCTAATATTGAACTCATTAGCTAAGTAGTAGGTCTGTGCGGGATCCCGGACTTTGAGGAAAAATCCAATAAATTGTTCCCTAAACTCTGGCAGGGGAAAATATATAAAAAAGTTACAACAAAGGGCCATTTATCAATGGCACGTTAGTATTTAATTTACCTTATCTTCCATTAAAAAATGGATACCCGAAACTTCAGTCACTTTTATTTTATAACTGCCCTACAACTCAACTGAAAATCATCAAATACTAGAACCACACCATAACCGAGGAAAATCTTTATCCCTGAGTGGATTAAAGGCAGGAAAATATCTTTTTAGCACAACATAATGATAAAAGTGTCTTTTCTTTATCAAATTATGCATGAAACACACTTTCACCTCACTTACTACATAAATGTCGTCTTTGTATCAACTAATAATTTTGGAGCTTAGCAGTGCTTTTTGTGATAGGTTTGGTAACCAGGCACACTGGCCCGGTTGAGAAATGTTTTTGGCATTCTTACTGACAAGATAGTGGCTCATTGCTATTTATACAAATTAGTTTGAGTATCTTAATGCTTTAACACGTAAGTAGTTATTAAAAGTCAATCCAAGCAATCTTTAATTCATTAATATTCATACAAAAAATTGTCTACATTACATAAAAAAAACCTTTCTCAACAAATGCTATTTAGTTAGTTAATTCCGTGTACAGTATTTTTTCCTTCAAGATTTTACAAAATTATAATATATTGCTTAGACCTATAACTGCAACTAAATCAGAGTTTTTATCTCTTTTCCTGATACCTTAACCCAATTGAAACAATCAAATTGCAATTTTAAACCTGGAAAAAAAACATAAGCCTAAAGTGGAACATAATTGAAAAAAATTCCCATCCTGTTCCCACCCGAAAATTTCCGAAAGTCAAAATGCCTATTAACTAACTGTATAGGAACAGAAACAAAAGATGTATAGCTAGATAATATGCGACCCACTTTCACTCCTGATGAAGAGGGAGTTTGAATCCTGATTGAGCGCACCGAGGGTGGTTCTTACACGTACTCATCTGTAACACATTAGCCTAGCTAGAGGTGTATAACCTAGTGGTGCTAAAAATAATTTGTACATCCTTTTACAACAATAAAGAGAAAATATAGTATGTTTTTTTTTTCATTCAGGTTTAGCGATGCTAGACGGCAGTGTGTACGCTGTGGGCGGCTGGGAAGGCTCTTACAGACTCGATTGTGTCGAGCGTTACGATCTTGATTCCAACTCTTGGCACTTCATAACCCCCATGAAGATGGCTGTCACTAGTCCAGCAGTCGTTGCCCACGATGGCATGCTTTATGTTACTGGTAATTATTGAAAAACAAGGATCTAGGAAATTCCCCCATACATCAACCGTTTCCGCGCCAGTTTAGTGAAATGCCTCAATCTTCCTTTCTTTACTATATCATGTACTCCCACTCATTCCCATTTGTGATAGCTCCTTAAAAACTTCATTCCCGGCCTATGTGTACAAAGTATACTCTATATAGCACTTCCCTGACACACTCCTATAAGAGCTTTTCTACTCTATCTCGCTTCCAAGATATTTTACACTCTGTGCCTTTCCTTCCATCATTCTTATTCTCTTCCTTATCATTACCACGATGAGCTATAAAAATATATTTGTTAATGGAAATATGACACCTGGACACCCCCAGGTTCATTCTCCACTAATAGTTTAAGAGCCACTGTACACTTCTCCCACCTAATGATAATTTCCACATCCTAAGCTTTGCTATCAAATCCTTTAGATGTTGACAATATACACAAACCCAGGTTGTATATCTTCATCAATCTTTTAAACCTATAGGCGGTGCTGTGTTGGAAGATGGCGATGGTATAGAATTAGTTCAAAGGTATGACCCCAGGAGCAACACATGGACTGAACTAGCTCCCATGTTGATCCCAAGAAGTGGATCGGCAGCTTGTGTGCTCGACGGCCATATTTATGTAGTCGGTGAGTTTTAAATACGTTACTGCTAAAGCTTTTTAATCATTATGTCAACAGTTGTTAACTCTATCAACCCACCTAGATGTTGACATAGGCAAGCACTGCTGAAAATATTATGGCAACACATCTACTACACTAGTTCCATAAACACATGTTCGACACACTTAACAGGAATTAAAGCAATACGTGCTTCACTTATTCTACTCTGTCATAGCTGAGCCTGTAAAGTTAAGAATTTTTCATAAAAACTCCCTGAAATTATTATTTAGTTTATAACTAGTAAATACATTTTTTCAATCTTTGAAAATAAATCAAACTGATATTCTAATCTAGGTGGTTGGCATGCATCCACCGAAAACACTAATAAAGTAGAACGCTATGATGTGCAGACCAACACGTGGGAATTCAAAGCTCCCATGAGAGAGAGAAGATATCGACCTGGTATGTTAACCTTTCTAGTGTAACTAAAGTATGCATTATAACCAGGGACATCAAAATATTGCGAGAAAACAACATGGTTTACACAATTGACCATTAGCACAAAAAAAGGTTATATATTCACCTATCATTCTTTACAAATGTCCCTTTGTTTCTTCTTTCGCTCCTATTGGATGGCAATGATCGGCCACTATCTCTTTGCCCACTGGAAGCAACTTAAAAACCATATTGTCATTCCCCTCTATTTGATCACGGGAATGCCTAGTGATACTGGAGCAGAAATTGTTTCGATAAACCACAAACACTTTTACTGCTCCTCCATAGCATAGCGGTGGTGCAAAACACTCACGGGCATTAAATATTAGAAAAACAAGAACATTGATGTTTGGCAGCCTATTAATTTACAAAAATACGCCAACAGTGTAATAAATGAGAAAAAATTTGGTTAAAAAAAATGTCAACACAATTTTAGTTCATAACGTGTATATTTATGAATGCAGGCGTAGCAGTGGTGGACCGTCACATCTTTGTTCTTGGCGGCGAAGAGGGCTGGGACAGATACCATGATACTATCGAGTGCTACTCCCCAGACTCGGACACATGGCAGCTGACAGGAGAAATGCCCACCTCCCGGTCATGGCTTAGCTGCGTTCCATTACAGGTTAGCTATGACTGACCTAGACGAAGGAATTGTATAGGATGTTCTTATTTTGACTGTTCAAGGGCTGAAAACCCCAAACCATTAGAAAAATCTTGATCCTACCATTCACCATAAATATAGATACATACAATAACCACCATGTATGAAAACGACACAAATTAATTATGAGCGACAGGGAAGGAAACCAGTTAACCTACACACCATTGATGGAGATAAGGTAGGTTAGCTTCCAACCCCGCCACTTAATCTGTAACTATCTACTTTGTTCTCAGGTGAAGAAAGCTTCCACGAAAGAAGAATCTTGACAAAAGCTGGCAAAATCAACGCTGAACAACCTCTACCTCATGCGGTTGCTATGGCCTAGCGCCTGAACGTAGGGAACACGAGCCAAGGGCAACTCTTCTGGTCAAAATATAGATTTAATACCTATCACCATAACCCAACCACTTTCAAAACGAAGAGGAAAACTTGGCCGACTAAAACATCTGATTTTTGTAAATAGGTTCTAAGAACTCATTCCACCTGATGGGAAAAAGCGTGAACTGTGTCAGCTGACAAGAAACCACCCAATGAACTAAATATCATGTAATAAAGGAAAAATAAACTACCAAGAGTAAAAATGTGGGAAGAGTCCAATGCACAAAGGTGACATCTTCTACAGTAGAAGTAGTCACACACACAATATTCCCCTTATCAAACACAAAGAAGGACTTACTCCATTGTTTGTGTCAATGTACACTCCATCGAGATTGAAAGGTAGCCTGTGAGGTATGATATTCCTCCACACATAACTGTAGGATGGTTTGCCTAGCTACGCCCAACACCTAAATTAGAGAAGGCCTTAAGTCGTTAAATTATTTCTTGACTGTTGGGAAGGGGTTATGTCTTTTAGCGATGCCAGAATGGTTTGATTTAATAAATTAATTTTACTATATTGTTCTGATAATGATACAATCAACAACTAATATTTACATACTAAGTTTGCTCTCATTAACATAAGGGCTGATTTNCTCTCATTAACATAAGGGCTGGTATTTTTTTTAGCTATTAAAAGTTTAACCACGTCAAACGTTATTTGGGCACTGTTGCCCACATTGATTGGTTTCACATGGTAACATAAAGCAAGTCTCCCCTTTTCCAGAATCTGCATTACTGTTTATAGCCAATTATAAATTACACACATGTAACGTAAATAACATATTAACTCCAAAAGATTTTTACCTTATTTGTAAGAAGCTGAGTTTTTAAAAAAAAAAAACTCTGTAATTTAAAATATTTTCTGGGTGGACAAAAATGAATATTGTTTAAATTTCATCCATTGGACATATTTTAGTTATAAAAGTGAATTTATTTGCTTCTTCAAAGTTATTATGACTGTGTATAACTTTTTGAGAGCATAGTTCAATTCCATACTTTATTTAATGTTACCATAGCGGCTTTAATAATTAATACTTTGATTAAGTAAATGTGTGGTTTATTATTATAATTTTAATTGTGATTATTTTTGTCAAATCTGTTTTTTACTAAATTAATTTCGGAAATCCACGTAATAATACAATATCAGAGTGAGGAGGTTTAAATGATAATTGTAAAGCAAGGATAAATATTGTTTTATTTTACTAGCTTAAAACCACTTTACATAATATCTCTGCTTTTTTAAGGTTGGAATATAAATATATTATAGTTCTGTTCTATATTTAAGGATACCTGGATTTATTGCGGTGCATTTATTTCTATTCATTATGACGTCTCCTAGGAGAGGATTTCGCATACATACAATCAGGGTTTGTTTTTCTTTTAAAGATGCGGCCGGATTAATTCATCTCCTGAACCATTTAACCAATTTCTGCGTGGTTGTTACTTTTGTACTGGATCAATAGCCAGGCAGGCTTTAGCATTATTTGTGTATAATCAGGTGAATGTTCGAATACATTTATAATTGCGTAAGTTCCAGCTGGATATTTGTATATATCTATGAAACCACACAATTACTGTAGAGTATTTATCCAAGCATTCATTTTATAAAATAAATATTTGGCGCCGCGTCTTACTACAAACAATAATTATAATCGCACGGTTTGGTGTGAGCCCCCAGCCGGATATCTGTCAACAACTGAATCCGTAGTTAATTCTATTCTATAGGATATCAACCGGGAAAATTGTAGTATGATAGACCTAGGTTCTGGGGTTCGAATCCCCGTTAAAGTTTCAGATGGATGCTGTGTACTCATAACCCCATAAGTGATTGCAGTGCTTACGTAGATTTTATTGTGAGTTCCTGAAATACTGACAGGCCTAGCTATAATGGAGCCAGAAGGTGAAATTCCGTAAATTATAGGAGAATACCTACTACTAATCACTGGTTGATAGTGATTAAAAAGATACAAATTTAATGTGATGTAACCACATTTGCTTGCAGGGGGGTTGGGAAACAGTGTCAATATTCCCGGCCAGGACTAAAACCCTGTTCCATCCATCACTGAAAATGGACCATATAAGAATTTTTTTTTTTGTCTGCATGAACACCGAAGCAGTATAATAGATATCATTTACCGTATTTCCTAGAACATTAATTTGTTTAATATATGATAAACATTTTATTTTGTGAGTGTTTCGAACAGATATCACACTGGTCTATAATCTAAACTTCAATCAATAATGTGTTTACCAAACTGAGATTATCAACAACTCTCAGACCCGCCCCAGCGGCGCAGCTAGCCAACGCGCTATTTTACTGCTTAGCTCAACCGACAAGGATGTTGAGATCGAGTTTCTAATATCGCTCGGGTGGTTTTACACTCTAACTTCAATCTTTCCAATTCCTAAGCCATTAGATTAATTAGTATTACCAAAACGGGTAGTAAGACGCGGTGCTAAAAAAAAACCTACCCTCAAAAATCGATTATATGAAGGTTACCCAAGAAACAGTGAAGTATTCCCGGCACTCAAACAAATCAATAAATAGTTGGTTTTGTGTGTGCTGGCCGCGAATAGAGTTAAATGGCGCTTGTTTAAAAGGAGAGCTGGAACAAATTATTCACTTCATCAAGCCATGCACTAACAAAATACTGACAGTTTCTAATGCAGTAAGCCTATAGTTATTACTCCTTCCAAGAACAAATAAATGACATATTTTGTAGGCTGCATTACTACTTATATTCCTCAAATAATTATTACTTTCTAAACCAAGAAAACAGATAGTGTAACAGCTTAGCTTAATAATTACACCATTATACTGACACCATGAAACACTGGTTTCTTTTTTATAGCCTGATAAGCTAATGGATGGGGATGTTGAGCCATCTCGTGTTTTAAGATATTAACAAAGCGGTGTGCTGATTTCATCACTCGGTTCAGAAAATGCACACCAGACACCTCAAATCAATTTATAAGATGAAACCTTAGGATGCTACTTGTCTCTTCAAGTGAGATCTTTTACACAAAATCCATCCGAAACTTTAACGGGGATTCGAACCCCAAAACCTAGGTCTATCATACCGGTTGATATCCTATAGAGTAGAATTAGTTGTTGACAAATATCCAACTGGAACTTATAATTATTATTATCCTGAATAAATACTCTACAGAATAATCAAAACCCCATGGATACAAACAACGCTAAAGCATGTCTGGATATTGATCGAGTACAAAAGTATCAACCATACCGCATCTTTAAAAGAAAAACAAACCCCGACTGTATGTATGCGAAATCCTCTCCTAGGAGACATAAAGAATTGAAATAAATGCACCGCAATAGTATGTGAAAAACCAGGTAACCTTGGCTATTCTCACCCTGATATTGCATTATTACTTGGACTCCCGGAATTGATTCATTAAAAAAAAACCCCACAAAATGACAATAATCAAAGCCGCCATGGAATTGAACAATGTCCATAATCACAGAGGTATCTTTTAAAACTCAGTTTGCTACAAATAAAGTAAAAATCTTTTGGAGTTGGTTATAAACAGATTCTGGAAAAGGGGAGACTTGCTTTATACTACCAAGTAACTTAAACTTTTAATAGCTAAAAAAAAATATATACAAGCACCTATAATTAACTATCAAAACAAGAAAGCAAAATTAATCCATCCTGGCATTGCTAAAAGATATAACTCCTTCCCAGCCTTCTCTAACTTAGGCAAACTATCCCACCACGTGGGCTCAGTGAACCAGAAGTTGCTATGTTTCAATCCTGACAAAGGCAACATTACCTCCATGACAGAAGAAAATATCACGTTCGCGGATTGGACTCCGCCCTCACCCACACTTTATTCTTAAACAATGATACACACAAAAAATAATTAAAATACCAGATTATATTTTGTACAAGATACAAGAGATCAACAAGTCACTCACTAAAAAGAGAATCCGCCCAATATTTGCGCGCAAATAGCGATGTAAAAATCCCTTTTAGCTACTCATGACTTTACCAACAGAATGTCCATTAACATATGAATAAAGTCTTATTAGAATCTGGATAAATTAAACATAACACCTCGCACATCAAGCTTAGGATCACTACCTCCCTCAACCTACAATGTCTGAACAGGTGTTGAAATTAAATAAAAAAGGATAGGCTTATTCACCATATAACAAAATCCAATGCACTCACCTCCTAGCAATGTGAGGAATTGTTCATTTGGTTAACTGACAAACTCAATGTATGACTATAATAAAATTACCTAACAAGATTAATTTCATTACTACCATAAAATCAGGGTACAATGTATGTCAGTGAGTGAAGCTCAACCAAATGAGCCTCAGATCCTTTCCCAACATACTATATTAAAATAAGTGGAGACACTTTATTTGTACAAAATACACAAACCAGACTGAGGGTTCACCTTAGATCAGAAACAGACAACTAAAGAAATCAATTCCAAATTGAATTTGAGATGTGTCCTTAGACAGCTCCCTTTGAGTTCCAACCTCGATCAATGTTGAGGGTGACATGGGCGGAGCCAACCACCAACCTGGGGGTCCTGCAGGACATCAGCTTAACCCAAACCACCTGGAAGACAGATTGTGATTACTCGTCTGCACTATACAATTAACATAAACTTCCTCTAGTATGAAACCATAAGGTTTAGTCAGTGGACATGAAACTAATGGGAGCCCGGGCTCTATACTCCCTATATAGTCATCTTAAATAATATTGTTGAAGAAATTCTGAATATTTAAAAACGAGATCCTGATATATATTTGAACCAAATCTAAGCTAGGGCCACTCTCACAACCCAGCTCTTAATGAAAAAAGAAAAAGTTTCACTGCTCTAGACCAACAGTATCTTTAATTACCTTACACTCTGGCAACCATTGATCAAGGGTGTGGAAAAATTCAGGACTTTACTTTAGAGGATCTTGATTAAAATTTACTTAGGGGGAAACGTAAGCAGGATATTTTTTTGGCTCTGTTGTATCTAAAATGCTTACATAGCTGTAAAGCTATAAAGGCGAGAGTACTGTTAATCAAACACCAAGATTTATAAATTTTTAACAATACCATCGAATAGTTTGATTTATTATCATAGTAAACTAGTGGAGTATTCTGATCAACATGTAATGCGGCCCAGGAAAACATCACCTTCTTGCTGTTAATGGTTTAATTTCCCATGCAATACATTACTTAAAGCTAGATTCGCCTTCCTTAATTATTGTGGGCAAGATGTTAGCACACAAGGAACTTTCCTTTAAAAAACATTATTATGTTACATAGGGATAATTTATAAAGGAAGGTACAAGCTATGGATTTATAGAGATCAGTAAGCAGAGCTCCGAGGATCTGATTCAAATGGGATTACACTCAAGTTTTGAAAAGTTAAAAGAAGAATATATATTCTTTAAGAAAGAGAAAGCTATTATTTTCATTTACAGGGTCTATTAAAAAATTATTTTTATCAATGTCTGTAATACAAGGTAAGAACAACCCCTGCAAGGCAGCAACATGAATTATTTTTAATGGTAAGAGTGTAGTATCGATTTAGAGAGGTCATATCTGCATCCCGGGTCGTTGATTGCCAGTGAATGAGACAAGTCCATCACAAACAGTTCCTGAGGTGTGTATAAGTTACGCCAGACTTTATATGTTTTAAGGAGAAAACAAAGTTTTCTAAGGTTATATCATCAAAAACTGTAGGGAATCTATTTTTCACCATGGAGTTCAAAACAAGTGAATAGGTAAAGAATTACTTGATAAACTAATCAAATTAAAAGGAGTAAATAAGATCCTCAAGAACAGTATAATTACCTTCACAACGAATCAGAGCTCATAAATGACCCAGAAGGTAAACCTTGCAACATGACAAGTAGTCGTAGGGGGCCACTCTGACAGTTCTGTAAGAATAGAAAAAGGATTGTAAATATAATTTGTTTCAAAAGATAAGGAATTAGTCATAAAATGAGTTTTGGTAAAAAAAAACAAACAACAACACATTTTCAGAAATAAGCCTTTTATTTATTAATATAAGTTGTGATGAACTAACAAGAGTAGGGGGCTGTCCCATTGAGTGTATATGTCGTGTAATGTTCTAAACAAGTTAGTATAAATATCAGGTCCACTATGTAACATACAAGTGACATGATAGCCTAGAAGGGCTCAATTATGATTTGCTTTTTCAGAGTTTTAAATACTAAGCATCAGTATATATCAAAAGATGCAAGAAAAGTTGATTGAGAGAATTGTTAAAGTACCATAAGTGAATTTGCTTTTTCCATTATTTTTTATGAAATAATTAACCCTTTATGTGTAAACACATTGAAGGGTGACGAAGACCTAGAATGGGTTTTCCAAGAGTTGTTGATGTATTTGAACAACAGGTACCATTTAATTTGCGAGGGAGAGTGTGTGTGTGTATATATATAGCCAATTCAGGAAAATAGACTATAAAAGTTTCGGTTTTCATATAGTTGCACATAGTGCATTTGCCTTTGCTATATACCTTCATCAGTCGAAGTAAATGACCATACAGGTGGTAACTTGAAATGTTTAATTTATTTCATGTAAAGACCAAAACAAAAACAATTTTGAAGTGTTTAAACTAAGCTTACTTTTATGTGCAATATAAATGTGATTTATTTTCATATGAAGTCACCCAAGTGAGAAGAAACTTAGATTTTAACTCACCTAACCTCAGCCAAGGAAGTGTTTTCAGCAGACTTTAACGAGTCCAGTGAAGTCCATCTGGATATTCTGCTCCACTGCAAGTACTTCAGTTTATGCTACAAGACAAATAAATTTTGTTATTCGACTTAAGTTTAAATAAAATTGGTCAAGTATAAAGCATGGCGGTTGTACCATAGAGCGATCATTTACAGATGACAAGAAACCGGATATGTCGCTACAGACTTGCTACTTGAGAATTAATTCTACTAAAAAAGCTATTTTCAGAAAGACAAGCCATCCTTACTTATCGCCTTGAACCAGAACAAGTAAAGGCACTTCAGACGACCCAGCCTCCTAAAATCAAATTTAAAATTGTTCTATTCTTTACTTCCAAAGAAAAACTAATATACGGACTAGAGATAAAAAATAAAATACAAGTTTAATATAAATATTGAACTGTATGCCAATGTGAACAATGTTTTCATAAAGAGTTTATTTACTCTTGACTTGTTTGATACGATCGAATAAATCATGTGTTTAATAAAAGGTAAGTCAAAATTAATGTTGTACGTTGTCCCTTCCATTAATAAGGCCGGAAATACAGCGGCCGAACTTTGAAGTGCTTAATTTGAAATGAAAATAAATTGTAAACTATTCACAAAAATACATGGTTGGCAAATAACAACACTGATAAATACTACATTAGGGCTCGTGAATTATACATATCTAATCACCTTAAATGTACTTCTAGCTAGAAAACTGCACTTAATATATCCTCACAAGAAAATTTTATTACTAATACAATGATTGCACTGTGCTAACTAATATCCTAGTCACACAGCCACAACCAAGATTAGTCTGTAAATATTTTATTTATTGTCTAGTCAAATTGCTTATCGACCAATTCTATTATTATTCTGTAACAAAATTACTGAGGATTTTTTTAGAAGTGTTGTACCTATTTTACCTACAAATCAATTTAAGTAAATGCAACATCTAAGAACCTACCTTATATTATAATACTCTCAATGTTACTTTTTTTTTTCACACATTCTCATTCTGAAAATTACCTATTGGATTCTCTTTAAAAAACACGCTGTGTCTACACAAGTTTTCCCACATGCCTTTCTTAGTCCATAAAACAATGCTAGCTTTATCTCTTTCACATACACTTTGAAATGTATCACACACCCATATTTACAGAACATTCTACACACAGTAGTTTTCCATTCATACTGATCCACCCTTATCAAAACTATCACTTTAGTGTTGTTGCATATTTAAACGGTTTAATTCTTGTACAACTTATTATGAATACAATACTCAATAGCCATCCTATTTCTTAATGGCTAGATAACAAACATACCCTATTTTGGCAATCTTCGCCTGTACATATAACTATCGCTGATCCCTATTACAACGAACTATATCTTGAAAAGAAATACATTGGCCGAATTTTATATAACATAATGTAAATTAAATAATCTGCGTATTATATTTGAGAGAAACCCCAAACTAATTACAAAAGAAATAGTTATATTACGAACCTGATGTTCACTATCATGGAATCCAAGCTATAGACAAACTTCAGAGCGTGTTGCTCTAGAAAGAACCATCAGTAAACTGAGGCTCTCCTCGCATCGACCAACAATCTTACCCAATGGACGTTTGTAGTTCGTACTGGCCCCACCTCGAGTCGATCAAATGGCACCATTCCTAGTAGATGACGTCAACTAGTAAACACTTGACTTTCGCCTCAGTTGCACCTATATTTCCCCCTCCCCCCAGTTATGTGCCGTGGGACCAAAATGGGCCAGTCCCCCAGACATTATTCAACCGTCCTCGCACAGGGAAAAAACCCTGTGCGAGAATAGTAAAATCCTGCCTGGGCCGGGAATCGAACCCGGGACCCTTAGCATCGCAAATAGGTGCACTCTACTTACTCTGCCAAACAGGCGGACGAATTATTGAGTGGTATTTTTACAACTTGTCAAGAATGGCCGGTACAGCAAAGACTGAAACCATAGTCCAATAGATATATTGTCTATAGGAGCAAAGTCACAAACTTAGATAGTTAGCTCAGTGCCAACGTTCTCGACTTAAGCTTGAAAGTTGTTGGTTCAATTCTAATTGACTACCAAATATATTTTTTATTTTTGTTAATCCAATACATTTCATAATATACTCTAACTTGAATGTCAACCTCTCTTTTTTTTAACAAAAAAAAAACTACGTTTGAGTGGTTTAATTAGGGATTTGAAAGTATTACCATCGCTGGTTAGATATTTTTTTACCCATCAGTGATGAACTAACGACCGGGGTGTTGTGTCTGTTATAGACTAAATCGTGTGTTGATATAATCAGTCGGTTGAGAAAGGGAATGTTAAATATTTGATGAAATTAAGAAAAAAACGCTGGTATAGTATTTCATAATTTTGCCATAAAATCGTTAGTCATTATAATTTTAATACGAAAGTTGTAATCTTTAGTACTATATTTTAAAAAAAAATATGTTTCTCCGAGTACAATCTCGATACCGTATCCCTGATTTATAAATATATTTTTTTGCAACCAAATAAATCAAATATTGCTTCAGTTCAAACGTAGAGTGACCTCAATATTTCTTGAATATCTGTCGAGGGTGTCCTTTTATTTTAATTTAAAAAGTGTCGCATCTAATGCCGCTATGTCTTCAACAACCTGTTGATGTCACCACGTGAAGAAAATTAAACTCTTCGTTTCTATTGGAGCAAAATGTTTACTATATAAAGTGAAAAAAAAGGTTGACTTTTTATCGAGTCCCCCATCTCTCCACCTTCCGCCTTAAATTTACACTTTTGTTCCCAGTATTAAACATAGGGGTAGGCGAATACATCTTTAGGGGAAAATTTAATATATTATTTTTGTATACTTTATATTTAGACTACAGAATAGGTATTGCTTGCACTATTATACACGTTATAATTAACGTGTCATAATGATAGTAAAAAAAGTTTTGATATATGTTTAGTATCTCATAGGATGTCTTAGCGTGCCCAGGTGCAACTGGACTATACTGCCGATGATGGGGAGGTAGGTAGTCAAGTGTACTTACACTCTCCCTCCACGCAAATGCCAGGTCACGTACTCTAAATTCAACCTTCCTTATTCCTAATATATATAAATATAATTATTACATATGACCCTAACGCAGAGCAGAGGTTCCCAAAACTATTCGTTGCGACGCTCTGAGGGGGAAATGAGGGGGGCGGGGGGTAAACTGGCGAACAAACTGTAAAAAAAAAACCATTGTCTACTCTATCTAATTCCATCTTATTCAGTTCTGTAATTTTTTACCATTTATTTTTTTAAATTTCACCAAATCTAATTTGGGCAATTAAAAAAAATAATTGTTTGCAGGGGTGTCGTACGTAGAATATTACATGTGAAGGGTGGCGTGGTCTCAAAAAAGTTTGGGAACCCCCGTTAGGGCAGGGCAAAAAAATCAGACAACTCAGCGCTTTATCGTGTACCCTTGGGCACAGAGCTACGCGTGCCACAGTTTGGGGAACCCTTACTTAAGTCATTGGCAGTTTGTATCGAGTCGAGAGACTAGTTCGAATTGTATTACGAAAGTTAACATTTTGATTATGATGTGTGATTAGTAGGAATGGGAGCCTAGGATCCTTAAGGATATTCAAGAGAAAAACGCTTAATTTTTAAAAAATTGAAATTTGTTTTAAAGCGCCACTACTACCTATGGGTGGTTCAGAATCTACATAATTATAGGGAAAACTCTACAACCATTCCTCTGACCGTTAATTTAACACTTAAATGATCGCAGGAATGTAATAACGAATGGATTATAAGAGGTTTTTTTTACTATTTCTTCTGAAGATTATAATTTTTTTTCTTCCAAATTTCGGATTCGTAAATTATCTAATTTTTCACATTATAAATGTAGTTTTTTATTTCAACCTTATTTTACTGATAACCTCTTTTTTGAAAATGTTGTTCTAAATTATGTGAAAGTATTATGATTGCTTCGTACATATCATTTTTATAAGAAGGGCCTTTAGCTGACAGAAAAGTCACTAGACCTACCTTCACATCTTAAGTCATGTGATCTACGACTATAACTTTTGATAGATATTATCAATACGTATAAAATATCTCCAATAATACAGTAAAATATTTTCACTTTCATCCCCCCCCCCCTCCCCCCCAAAAAAAATTATATTTTCTAAATGGTCCTTCCTGCCTTACTATGAAAATTAGGCTGTAGTGTTTATTTTATATGCAGTATTTAAGGTACATTCTTTAAACAGACTGATTTTATCAGCACACCAATTAAAAACTAATGTAAATTGAGCTCGCTTCGATGGCCACCTAGTCTAAGGTGTCTCATTCTCGTAAACCATCCTCATTCATAAAACCCACTAGCGTAATTTGTATAATATTTAGCACCACGTCTTACTACCCGTTTGTTTAAGTACTAATTACGCTCATGGAATAGGAAGGGAGAGTTAGAGGAAGTGAACCCGCATTTGCGTGGAGGGAGATTGGAAAACCATTTAGGAACCACCCCCCTCCCCAGTTCACCCGACCGAGATTTCGAACCTCGATCTCCCCGTCCTCAGCAGTTGAGCTCAACACGACCAGCGCGTTAGCCAACTACGCCACTGAGGCGGGTAACAAGTAGTAAGACTCGGTGCTAAAAAAGTAAATAAACAGAAGCAACACCCTGATATGGGAAACCCACATTTAACCACACATATTTCGGCCATGGCGGGAATCGAACACGGGATTCTAAGCCCAGTGAGCAGACACACTACTACGGTGTCGGGTTTTATCACGTATACTAGCCGAGTGCCGACCAATGGCAGTAGGCAGGTTAGAAATCCCCTTCCCTCCCCCACTTACACTTATTTTCCGCCCGCCAGAAGTTATCGAAATAGGTGAAACCCCCCCTAAACTTGGTCCCACCAGTTCCCAGGCGTACTTCTAGTTGACAAAGTGTCCAAAGGTTTCATTGGCACCACGGGGAAGAGGAAAAAAAATAAATAAAAAAGAAGATATTTCTGGTCGCGGCCATTTCTATACGAACTTCTGCTCGAGACAGAAATATTCGGCCAGAGACCGTCCGGGGTGCAATTTATCGGATTCCAATCCTTTACGCGACCACGGGGCTTACAATTCCCTTCGTC
Organism: Timema californicum; assembly: GCA_902141385.1. Lineage (NCBI taxonomy): Eukaryota > Metazoa > Arthropoda > Insecta > Phasmatodea > Timematidae > Timema > Timema californicum. Next base: position 107,536 of record CABFOW010000361.1, on the reverse strand, counting down.
GTGGAGAAGAAAAATAAATGGACTTACTGTAAAAAGAGAAAGATAGGGAAGAGTGAAATGCGGATGAACGTGGCCGGAAAAAAAAACGCGTTCTAAAAGGAAAGATAAGTCCAGAAAAAATTGTTTTCAGCGATGTCTATATCCTGCGCCAAATAAACATCTAAACTATAGGATTCAAGTGCTTTTTAAAGTGATAAGTAAAGTTTAGAACTATCTCACAGCTAAAAAAAAACACATTGATCTCGGTAGATTGTAGATTTTTTTAAATACTTATTTGGATGAACCTATTTCGTCAACATTCATTCTAATGACGTTTTGCTCGAGCATTTAAATAACAACTAGAGGATAAGTTAAAAAAAAAGCTATATAATTTAATTTTTCGTTTAAAAAAAAATCTTATTTCAATTTGAAGTGCCTTTACCAGGAAGAGATTGGCCTAATATAATATATAGAAAAATTGAATATATTTAAATAATTAATACGTTTACATGTAAGTAAAATGATTTAAAACTTTATATATTAGTCGTATAGTGATGAACTTAAAATTTATTTTGTTCCTTAGTACTTAAATAATAAATGGTAAGGTTCAACGCTTTTCTTTTTAAAAATAGAGATATATACTAAAAACTCGTAAGAATTGTGAAAGGAAGTAATATACATTGTTGCAGAAACACTTAACCAAAGAGCATAAATGAAATAATATACAAAGGTTACAGACACAATGAGAAAAGAGAAACATGTCTGTCCACCAATGATCAGAGCATTCAATTAAAATTTACAAGTACTACATAAAATAATATGTGTATCTATTTTCTTAAAATTTAGAAAGTTCATTAAAAATATATTTCAAATAAAAGCTTTTTGTTAAACAAAGTCTAGACATTTAAAAAAAAATCAAAATAGTTGGAGATGTTTTTGAGAAAGTCAATTTTATCTCTTTTTGTCCTTCAGTAAATCATCCTTAATTTTAGGGTTAAATATATAGTTACAAAAACTCCTCGGCGTCCTTACTAAAACCCCAGATACCCGATTGGCAAAATATTTCTACTCTCCACGTAGAGAGACGGTATCGTGAAAACGACATTTTCGGTTTACAGGGGGTCATGAAATGTCAACATTTATCAAAATTTTGTGTTCTATTTTTTGGACAGTTACAATACTTTTCTCTTAGAGGTGTTGATAAGAAGTAAAATTAACAATGAGAGTAGATTTAAGTGAATTCATCAAAATCATTTTGAAGATAATTAAAATAATAGTTTAGAAAACAAACGGTTGTAATTTCAACTGAGATATTCCGGTTAAAAGGCAATATATTCTGGAGTCAAACTACTAATAATGTCTGTTCAATATAAATATTTGTGGGTGGTTAAATAATAAATCGTATTTTTATTTCAAACTCAGAACACAATCATCCTGTTTACCCTATGAACATAAGAACAAACATAAATTTGTATAGCCAACTTTCAGAAATGACCCGCCTCGGTGGCGTAGTTAGCTAACGCGCTAGTTCATGATCAGCTAGACTGCTGAGGATGGGGAGATGGAGGTTCGAATCTCATTCGGGTGAATTGAGGATGGTTTTCCCGAAATAATTTTCCACTCTCCCCCCGCGGGTTAAATTCCTCTATATTCAACCTTCACAATGCCTAACCCATTATCGTAAAAGCGTATAACCCCGAACGGGTAGTAAGACGTGGTGCTAAGTATTATTTTAGAAATGGTTGACTAGAAATGAATTGGCCAATCTTGAACACACAATTTGTTTAGAAATGTGATTAAATTTTAGCAAAAAGTCCCTTTATCAAAATGGTAGCAAAGTTGCTCAAATTTGATTTTAGAGTGATAAAAAATATAGTTCAATTACTTTTAAAATTTGAATAGTCATTTGGTAGTATTAATATTAAAATAAGTAAATAACGATATTGTCATAAGAGAGTATTTTTAAAAACTCCATGTTGTGGACCTACACCGATCGAGCGGCCACCACCGTTAGTGATTATAGTGCCAACATTTGCGGATAGAGGGTGTCATGTGGTCAAAACAACGAACCCTCCGGTCATTAATCTCAGTTTTCTAGACTGACGATTTTACTTTCTTTTAAAAACTATGACCATTTCGACTAACGCAGCCTATTTTTTTAAACATCTCTTCAGGAGTACTCATCATTTAACATAAATTAATCCTCTCGGGTTTGGATGGTAGGAATATAGAAACAAAATAATACTTAGGAGTGTTTTTTCTAACGAATATCAAAATATGCCAATCTAAAAATAATACTTCTTGGTAATCTCGGCCAATTATTTTCGAATGTACCAAGAGAATAAATTGAAGGTTTTTAGTGTTATGAAAGATATTTTGACCTAGGAGTGATTAACAAATAGGATAATAGAGAAAGTTACACAATGAAGAACTTCATTGCTTGTATGAATCCCCAAACATACCGCATAGTCTGAGGTGTAAGATCTCGTGGCTAGTATGGGCGATGATAGGCATGGGCAGGCGTGTACACACATTTTAGTTGGGAAACCTGAAGTTACAAGACCTCGTTGGGTGGAGATTTGAAGGAGGTTGGGTGTCAGGATATGGATTGGATGATAGTGTCTTAGGGTAGAGTTGAATAGAGATATCACGTTCTGGTGGTCATGAAATTGTAATGTATTGATTTGGATTAACCGAAATTATGTAAAAAGTCATGGATGAAGGTAATTTTTCTTTAAAGTAATATAGGTAGAGTATCCTTTTAAGATTCATCCATGAACAAACACGCGTTTCTCAGAATGAGGTGAAAAGGACTTCACCCTAAAATATATTTTTTTATACCTTCTTTCTTGTTAAAATATCTACTGCGTTGCTTCCTGTTAAAGGAAAAAGTTCATAGTATTTGGTAGAACACGCCATTTCTTTATACCAATAAGAAACTAGCTCTCACAAAATGTGTCGCCAGGACTCTGTCTATTGGTTAGTTTTTACTTTGTTGACCAAGGGAGAAAATGCAAGACGTATGTCATATATAGACCAAAGTGCGTATGTTTGTGTTCAGTATGACAGTATCAGTAGTAGCGCAGTATTCACAGTAGCACAGTATTCAGAACAAGGCAGTAGTAGGGCAGTACAACACAGAACAGTAGCACAGTATATTCAGAACAATTTAGTATAACACAGTACAGCACAGTACAGTATAGACAGTGACAGTATAGCAATATCATTTTGACGACGACGACGATGGGGAGGACGATCTCCGGGACCTTGCTCACAGTCCAACACATTATAATATAAGTCACTTCAATATCACAAGTGTGCAGTGATAACAAACATTTAACTGAAATATGTGCAAATAATTTACTGGTGTAATATAAATAAACCGTGTGTGAAATAACAGCCAACAACATTTCTCTTTCTTTAATAATATTAATACCGATTTAATTAGTGCTCGAACACGGGGCTATAGACAGCTGATTAAACGGTATCTTTTCCGTATAGTGATGATAGGCGCTCGATCACGGAGCTTAAGACAACCTAAAGTCATCACATCATCTTTTATCAGGGAATTAATCCACAGTGAATCAATCGACACCCGAAGTGGGGTGATTGATCACATAGTTTTTATTATTGACGCCCAAAGCGTGGCGCATATATCCGATAATATTACAAAATGTCGATTTACTTAATTAATATATCCTAATTATAACCTTAACCTCTTCCTTTAAATGTATAACAATATTGTAAATATAGCTTAAAAGCATTTTATTTTTAGTGACAAATATCAAAATTGATAATCTTTTACATTTAAAAAACAGTTACGAACATTTCTGGGCAAGTAATAATGACATGACTGTCTAAGTAAAGCTTAATGTTTTCTGGAGGTTAATTTCATTATTTAAAATAATATTTAATGGAATTTTGATATCCTTTAGTTTGATTTCAAAATAGTAAAACCCAATTTAAACTTTTACGTGTATAACTAAATCACATTATATTATTTTGAGGGAACCAATAAAACTCTAAATCGTGATTTAAAAAACAAATACATCACAATATTCGATATTATTACCTGTATTAATCAAAACAATCCAAATTTGGACCACTTGTGATGAATGCTTATGAGTATACAGTACGTACTACATAGCTACATAGTTTGGTCAGTTTCCATCAGTTAGTTCAAAAGACGTTCTATAAAGGTAAATATTCATACACAGGAACAGCCTCTGCAATCTACTTAATTATTTTACCTATATAATAATAATGTAAAAAAATGGTGTCATGTTTTAGCAGTTTATTTAGTATTTTTCATCGTTCAACTTAGTATTATTTCCTTCTTTTACATTCAAGGTGCAACTAGTATAACACAAAACCTCGGCAGTAGGCAACCCGCATAAAGCCTGAGTGAGGCGGGTCGTGGAATGTACTCTTGTTCAGGCGTTGGAGAACGTTTCAAACTTGCATTTGAATGAGCCTTGAATGTTTGTTTATGTTCGTTTTATGATAATTGACTATTATATAAAAACAGCTAGCTTAATATAGCTTAACGCAGCTACGAACAACTAAAATAATCAAAAGCTATTCAAACCAATTTATATATTCATAAAGATGAAATCAAGGGAACAAGTGCTGACATTTTTAGTTTCCTTTGTTACACCCACGGAAAAAAAGCTTCACACTTATAAAACAAACGAATCTATATAAAAACAAAAAACAAAATAGAAGGCAACTAAAAAACAGGAGCAATTAAATCAGCTCCATTGTGTGTGTCCGACCAACCCCAAATAATCATCACAGTATACGTGTGTTGTGGTACACACAGGGCGACAGTTATCGACCTCACGAGGTCTTACCTTCTCGTTTCTGCGCATGCTCGCTCACTCTGGGGGTAGAAGGGACTCACCTCTTCCCCCACTACCCCCAATCTTCATCCTACCGAGGTTTCGGAGGGTTAGATATACAGAACGCAAGGCGAAGAGTTGCAAGACGTAGGATTTGGTGGGATTGAGTTCCCTCCATTCATTCATATCTAATTCAAACACATCAAACAATTTCTTGAAGCTCTGGTATTCATCACAATTCCGAAATGATTCGGAAACGGCTGCTAAAACGACGCGATTAAGGGAGGGAGAGAGAGGGGGGGAAAACACAACGATCGTATGCTCAAAGAGACCATCGTCACACGGTGATCATTTTACAACCGCGATGCGGCCGTCGGTTCACTCCGAGGAACAGAACTACGAGGGCTACGTGATATACACGAGTGATGTCAAGTCTTCCCAGGGGAACGATGACGTCATCGGTAACAGCATCCACCACCATCATCATCATCCTCACTACCTGGTCGAGCCCGAGGCCAGGAAGAAAGGGCGAGGGATGGATGACCTCGACTTGATCGAGCGAGCCAACGATGACCTAACGTTCAACACGAGGGAACAGATTGCTTCTTCTTATCACCACCAGGTGAGTACACGCGGGTTTTTTTTTTCTGTTATTGGAGAATTATTTAGTAAGGTTATTGTGAAAGAAGTATTGTTTCCAACAGTTAATTTTTTTTAGCAACACGTCTTACTATCCGTTTGAGCTATACGCTTATGTACTAATTAGGATTAGGAAGGCTGAATTTATAGAAAGTGTACCCGTATTTACGTGGAAGGAAAGATGAAAACGAATTAGGAGAACCCCTCCTCAGTACATCCGACCACCTTCTTAGTCAAAATAGGATTCTGGTAGGAAGAGTCTCTTGAGAAAATAAAAATAACATATTTTGCTGTCTTAATTGATAACATTTCACTGAATTAATTATCAGTATTATTTTTAAAATATTGATACCATTTTTTAAAAGTGAATGGCTGTAGATAACATTACTTGGCGTATGAATAAGTACGGGGGTGGAGAAGGCTAACCAGACATCGGACAACATCCCGGTGCGCTGATTTTATTTGGGTTGCTGCAATTACTTTGAACTAAAGTTAAACCATGTAAGCCCGGACTGTTTGCTGTTGTTTACCAACAATTTCTTCAACCAAATGTGAAATCATTTGTTTAGTTATTACTGATTGTAGCTTTGTGATCAAGAAAATTAGCGGGGGGAGGATCATTTTACCACCTTTTCATTTTATAAAAATAGAATCCTGGCCATTGTCTAACAATTTAGAAGAATTTTGGTTCATGTTAGTATAAAGTAGATTGATGTCTTAAGTGGATTGAATAGTGACGTAAGCATAGCTGAAATATCTTCGGGATTAAATTTACTAATGATAAAACTACTTAGACTCACAACTTGAGCTTACAATGAAATATAGCTTCGGTGGTATTTGTGATTGTATGTTAAGATTTGTCATAATTGTTGTCCCGGGACACTTGAAACCTGTCAGTCACCCCCTCCCCCCTCTACCCTCTGTTTTATTAACGTTTTTAACCCCAATTCAGTGACCGCATGGTCTCACAATATACTCGATGGCCGATGACCGGGAGATCGTGGTTTGATCCCGATCTTGTGTACCAAAGGTGGTTTTTACTAAATGGTTTCCCACTCTCTCTTTCACTAGGGAAATGTGAGTACATTTCCTCTAAATTCAACTTTACTCATCCCTAACTCATTAGAGTAATTACTACATAAGCGTGTAACCCGAATGGGTAGTAAGACACACAGCAATAAAACCTGTTGAATTTATTTTGGGGCTGTATGCTCAACTATAAAAAATGTAGCACACTCCTTATTGTTTGGATCAGAACCCCGGCCTGCTAAGTCGAAATAATTTTCTATGTGTGTAAATAGCGTAATACTACACCGTCAGGGCTATCCCAATATTTACACCAATGAGATAAGGAATGAGAAAGAGAGATTTTTATAAGAAATACACCCGAATTTGCGCGAAGGTAAGGGTGGGAAACTATCTAGTATAAATGCCTCTGTACACCCGTGTATGATTATAGACATGACGGCACCTGTCAACCAGACTATACCAGACTGAACCCTTTTTTCCGTGTGCACACCAGTGCATGTTACTGATGTATTAATACAATGTTACAAAACGCTACTTACTAAAATACTGTGAATTATTAATTTTAGATTATTTGGCAGTGAAAAAAAAGGCATTTTTTATTTCCATACAAATCCTCGGTTTCCCTTGGGAAGTTAACATACATATCGTGAATTCTTCCACTATGACTTAACTTATACAAACATTTTTTTTAGGCTCAACATTACATTTTATTAAATTATTCTTAATTTTTAGTAGGTATTGATCATGATATCTCTAAAACAACTTAACGTATGAATACGTTAAAGTAGATATAATAACTTCCTATACAAATTGAGTGTACATAATATTTAATTAATGATTTAGCCCTTATCAGTGAGTTAAGTTCTCGACCTTTAGTCTCGTATATCTTGTAGGCGATGGATGGTCAGGGTTCGAATCCCAGCCGGGAATTACTAAGTTTTTTATTTTTCTAAATCGCTTCCCAATTTACCTCCACGCAAACACGGTTACACTTCCTCTAAATTCTACCTTTCTATTCTTTTCTCATTAGTGTAAATATGTGGATAATCCTAGCCAGTAACAAGAATGAAATGAGCCCCCCATTAACTAACACCATAAATTTGACTACGCTAACTACTTTCAAAAATTATCTATCTACATTTACTCCTTATAACTTCTTCTTGGTACGAATAAAAACAGAAAACAGAAAATCTAAAATTCTTGTCTATAAAATTTATTTTTAATATAAAAAAAATACGATCATGGTTGTTAGCAATTATCTACACAATTTAAAGTGACTCAATATAGAAAATTGATGTATTTTGAGTTTTAGTTCATGGATTTATAAAATACCCTTCTCATCTATACTCAGAAGTGATCAAAATATCTTCTGTATACATAGATATAAACACGAAATAGAGATTCCCTACAAGTACCCAAACATCGAACAATTTTTTTTTAAAATCATTTACCCTTCAAGAGGCTAGGATTTGGAATGATGTACTCTCAGAATTTAAATATTTAAAATCTGTGAATATTTTCAGAAAAAGGTGAAAAATTTATTTTATGGACAGCCAAAATGATTGAAATTGAGTATACAATGTTTATGCAAAACTGTAACAGAAATAGTAGACTATTAGAGATCAGTTTTATCATTAAGTATCAATATATATATCCACTACTAAACCTCAAGAATATTATTAACATAAGTATCAAATTGTAAGACCAGCCATGAGCTGGAATTTGTAGCGTATTAATAAATAAAATATGATCTCATCTTTGATATTTTCTCTTGAGTGGTTATGAAGTCAAACTTGATAAACGTGTGTTAATGCTTTTTCAAAAATTAATTGTTTGTAATCATTTACATGTATATGGATTTTATAGTTTTATTAATTTATTAAGTTAATATATGAGATTATATAATCCCTTTATATTAATAAAATGAAGAGTTTGTTTATCATGAGCATTGCGCGATATTTACCGTACGCGGAGGTCTAAAATTTTAAAAATTATTTTCCCCCATTCACGAACATGTGCACCTAAAAGCTGGAGTTTTAAAAATTTAGATTAGTTTTTTTTTATATTAGCTAAAAACTTCCCGGGAAACTCCGGGTACGTAACCTGGTTTGTAATAGTTTTCAGATAGTAATGCTTGTGAGTTTGTTTGATATATAATATTTATAATTTTTTAATATTTGTCGCGGTGATAAAAAAAACAGCAAGAGCAAATCTGGTTTCGTTTACAGAGGCAGACGAAAGACAATGGAAATAAATGAAACAAAATGAAACGCCGGTTTATTTGATTTAGTTTGTGGATATTATCATTCTCTAGTTAAGTGAACGCTGCAGATTAAAACACGGGAACATTCCCTTCACTAATTCAATAAAGTGAATTGACGGAGCTACCCCCGCGCAACTATTGGGGCAGGTAGCGGCCGGGAAGTAGTCTTCAGGGGGGAGGGGGGTAAACCTTGATTTTAAACTAATTCATAAAAAGAACCACGTTATTTTTATCAACATAAAAAACAAGATTTTGGAGATAGTTTTTTTTGGGCGTCGAAGACCCTCGCACACATTTATAAATAAAATATATACTACATACCATTATAATATAAATATTAGGTGTTTAACGTACACATATGTACATGTACGCACGCAAAGTATATATATATATATATATATATATATAACCTCTATCACCTTCAAGTTCATTGATACCTCCTTAGGAGCTGCACCGGTCCGTGGTCACATGGTCTAAGGCCTAAGGCATTAAATATTGTAAAAATTAGACTAGACGTAGACTATAATTATATAGTATGAGCTTGTTAAATAGAACAGTAGAAGTTAGTTACTTAAATAAAAAAAAAATTAATATATTTATGCATGAAGCAATTTTATCTGCAGCTGTCCCCATTGATAGATATTACCAATACCTATAAAATAACACGAATAATATAGGAACATATTATCAACGTTGGTCACAAAGAAAGTGTGTTTGAATTTTATCTACTTTTCTTCCAACCAAAATGAGGGTATAGCTGGTGCACGAAGAAACCGAGTATTGGGTAACGGCCTGTTGCATGAGGCTGGTTCTAAAGATTAGATTTAGCAAGGTAATTTTCCCGTTCCCTCTCCATGTTAGTGCGAATACATTAACTATTAAGTCACCCTACCAGCACATACCTATTTGAGTAAGTCATTAATAAACTTAGCTTTTAACTTAATAATAATTAAATAAAGTACCTTTTAGAACTTTCGCCAAAAAAAGCTTTCTCTTCATTTCTTCCACTCCTAAGTGTTCTGACAAAAATCTTCAAATCCCTTCGCGCCATCTGCTCAAACATGACCCTGCCTTTTCTCAACACCTTTCTCCGGTACAGTCTTTGCATCAAAAACTAGCCTTTAAGTAATATTTAACATTGGCTATAAGTTCCGTATAATTATGACACACACCGCTAACTAATGGTGATTAGATCAATGCCCAATATATTGATTACACTTAAAAGTATAATTGTAGCAGATGGTAGATGCTTAGGGCAAAAATAACCTTCGTGGTGTCAGCCCACAATCTAGCCATGTTGACCGGGTTAGTACCGTCTGTTGGCGAAGATAGTGTTTGAGAATGTTTAGTTTATAAAAGATGAAGATACATGATTGAAAAAATACGCAAAAAGGCCGGACCGAATACCTCAAAAGGATACAGGTCACCCATCCCTGATCTAGATGATGCCATAATATGACACTAAGGATTATAAAAAAAATGACTTCACAGATGAAAATAAATAGTACGGTGCACTTCACAGATTTTCTCCTGCTTTTATCTTAAAATATACATTTACTAAAAACTCGCAAGATTTGTGAAACGAAATAATAGGTCTATACATTGTTGTAGAAACACTACAACAATAATCGTACATGAAATAGTATACACTGTTACTATATGGCGTTAGAAACTAGGAACATTGTTACAGAAAAATTGAGAAAAGAGAAACATCTTTGTCCACCAAAGAGCATATGAGTCATTTACAGTTTCAAATAAGTGAATTAAAAAGTAACTAAATTTTCTTATAGCTAAGAAATTATAAGTTTTATAAAATATATTTCAAATAAAATATTTTAATCTTTAATACTTTACAATGATAAGTTATTTCGCATCTCAAATGGTTGGGTAGAAATGATGAAAATTGTTAAATTTTCCATATATAAAATATCATAACAGTAATTTTCATGAGAAAATGAGGATTGCCATTTTGTTTATAATGATAAACAGTGTCTTAGATATAAAATTTAATCAAAATTGTTTGAGCAAATTTCGAGAAAATCGATTTTCTCTTTTTGCTCTTCAGTAAACTACCCTTAAATTTAGGATTGGATGTATAATTCCAAAAACACCTTGAGGGGGCCTTATGAAAACCCCAGATACCAAGTTTTAGCCCAATCGGCAAAATAGTTTCGACTCTATCCAGAGGTACAGACAGACATACGGCATTGTGAAAACCACTTTTTTACTTTCTCTCGACATCTTTAAGAGAAAGTATTGTGATTGTAAAAAAAAATATCGAACTAGATATTTTGACAAATGTAGACCCCCTGAAACCAACTAGAACTAAGGGATCATGAACAAAGTTTATATGCTAAGGAGTACTGTCTGTGATGCACACCAAAAAAGAAATGCTATAAAAATCTGGGCGCCATCAACAATAAACACTTTCTATCGCCTCTAGTGGAGCTCAAACCCACCTCTACCATCTTGATACTATCAGAGTGCGTAAGTAGCCCCACGGCTTCTTTGGTGCTGACTGACAGCTCACATCTGACTTCTGACAGTCAACATTTAGGTATATACCTAAATGTTGACTGTTAGAAGTGACAGCTGCTGAACACATGTTTTTGCAGATCATATTGTTCGGCGTAGGGATACATAATTTGGTCTGGTAACTTTTCAAAGCTGTCAGTCAGCCCCAAAGAAGCCGTGGGGCTACTGTAGCTTCAATTACTATTTGTAAATACACCCTAACAATTTATTTTGAAGAGTAGATGTGTAACAACCTTGATTTTTAGTTAATTTTCCGGAAATTTTGGCCTTACGTGAAAAAAACTAATCCAGCTAGAAAATCAAGTTTGTTAATTTTACAAGCAAAGTCAATTTACAATACGTATTTTAGGTAATTATAGATATGTAACTAAAAAAAAATCTTTTCTATGTTCAAAAAAATAACAATCATCATATCTAATATTTTATCTCCCAAACTATATTTTAAAAATGTAGTTGTTTTGTTAATTGTTAACTAATCCACACGTTTATTGTGTTAGTCTTGTACAATATTTTATTTTATCACCCCGTCTTGCTACCAGATAAGGTTATACGCAAATATACTGATTATGCCAATGAATTAGGGAAGAAGAAAGTTGAATTTATAAGAAGATTAAATACATTTTGGTGAATGGAGAGTGGAAAACCATTTAAGGAAAAACCACCCTCAGAACATCCGAACGGGATTTAAACTTAGATCTCCCTGTCATTGGCAGTCTAGTCTATTGCGAGAGTAACACCTTAGATCATGTGGCCACCAAAGCAGGTTCTAGTACAATAAAAAGTAAAACTAAAATTTTTATAATTTCAACTGAAAGATCAAAATGAAGCATCTACTTTATATGGGGAAAAAAAATCACAAAACATTACAATTTAATGCAATTTCAAGATAAAATAACGCGCACCGCTAGACACAGGCGAATATGCGGATAGCCTTGACGGGTAGTAAGTAAGGCCCAGTGCGGAATAAAAGAAAGATAAATTAAAAGTACCCAACTTCTTAATGTTTCTTTTTTTCTCCCCTGCTTTTAAATGCTTCTTTGAATTCTAAAATGTCTTAGCCATAACTCTCAGAGACAATATGTACTCTAAGGTATTCTTTTACCGGTCCGTTGAGCATAAGAAAACAGAGAAAGATTTGAAATATCTACGAAGGAGTAGAGAACAAAGAGCAATTTAAGTTTCTGCGCACGTTTTAAAATAAATAAAACCTTCCATTCGAACTGAGAACCAGTAAAAACAGATGAAAAATAAATACACTTTATTGAAACATGGCTCACGGAAGTTGCTATCTTCATTGAATTATAATAAACGACCTGAAAATGAACGGATTCTCTTTTTTTTTTAGCACCGCGTCTTACTTACTACCTGTTCAGGTTATACGCCTATGTACTACTTACACTAATGGGTTAGGGATTAGTAAGGCTTAATTTAAATGAAGTGCACCCGCATTTGAGTGAAGGAAGAGTTTTACATTAAAAAAAAAATTAACGATTAATTGTATTTGAGCCAGTATCTTCAATACCCTATATTTTACACGCTTGGTGTTTATGTTTACAATAAAATTGATTTTTTTTCTCTCTAAACATTTTTTAAAACTTTGATTTACTTCAGGAATATTTAATTTTTGAAGGGTACAGGGTAAAAAGAGGGACATTACACACAATTTCCAGGATTACAACTTTTAAATCTCAAACTCCATAATTGCCTCAGCAAATACTTTTTTTTAACTAGTTTAAATACTACAGAAACCTCTTTTAACCATAATTTCAAATGCATTAGAAAGGTCTCATGATTATCTAACAGATGGCAGCATTAACTAAATTTGCGTCACAATTGGACTTAACCTTGTTATTTCCCCCCTATTCCCCCCGTACCCTTAATTTTTATTCGACTTGGACTCAAAAAAAAGAGCGTACTTACATACCTCTTTTACGACATTTTAAGGTAAATTAAATACTTTTCTTCTTGAAAAGATTCTATCGACAAACCCGCCTAGGTGGCGTAATTGGCTAACGCGCTAGTCGTGTTGAGCTCAACCACTGAGGACGTGGAGATCGAGGTTCGAATCTCGGTCAGGTGAACTGGGGGAGGTTTTTCCTAAATGGTTTTCCACTCCCCCTCCACGCAAATGCGGGCTCACTTCCTCTAATTCAACCTTCCCAATTCCTAATCCATTAGCGTAATTAGTACTTAAAGCGTATAACCCGGACGGGTAGTAAGATGCGGTGCTAAATAATAATAATAATAATAATAATACCATCGAAAAGACAGTTGACGTAAACGAACGTTTATTTTTGTCTGTATACATGTAGCTATGAAATTATTTCAAGAAGAAACTCAAGAAAAACCGTCTTTAAGGTCCGGTTTCAAATTATTTAAATTTCTTCTATTCAAAGTTAAATCAAAATCAGTGTCTTGTGGGTTTTCCGCACGACTGCCTAAAATCGGTCACACAACCCCTCCTATTTAAGGTCATTCTACAATAATGATTACTAAGATTTTTCGAGACTCTTAACATTTTGGCGGGAATTTAACTTAGGTATGGATAGAGGAGCTATCTTGGAAAATATAGCGAGCAGCGACGTCTCAGCCCCAGTTCCAGCAACAACGACCAGCTAAAGAGGCGTCAGTTTTCCTCGGTGATCTCATTAATTTCGAATTAAAAAAAATTGTATGGTATATATGACCGGAAGGGACATGGCATCCAATAAAGTCCCCTGTATGTAGACTATTTGTCGCTCTAGTGTCTCAGAACTCTGCCCAGGGTACACAATAGAAGGTTGTCCACACGTCGTACTCGCAATTAGATGATGATATGATAGTTATTATGAAGTTGTGGAGCTGGGGCGAGTCTTAACCTAACTTAAGCCTAATTAATCAAACCCTGGTGACTGTTGGGATTATTCTCCTTAATCAGAAAAATATCAGCTAGGAAACGAACCCGGGACCCTTAGGCTCGCAGCCTCTACAATAGATACAATAAAAACAAGAAGTTTCATGGAAAAAATAGACATTTAAAATGTATATTTGCAAAGATTAATTCGGACACGTTAATTATTATTATTATTATTATTATTAGTCACCACGTCTTACTACCCGTTCGGTTTATACGCACTTACGCTAATGTGTAATGGTAGGGTGACTGTGAGATGAAATGGAGGAACTACAGCTTAACGTGGAATCCGAACCACGGTGGAGGCCTGGCATTCCCCAGATTCACAAGTTGTGATTAATACATGTCTTGTCAGAGGTGAAGGAAGGCTTTGTTAATCTGATAAATTTGTGCCGGGACCGAGGATTGATCCCCGGCCGTCAGCACAGAAGTCTGACACCTTACCCCTAGACTGCCAGGTCACCTTGACTTGTTAATAAAATTAACAAGTGGAGTTAGGTTAAAAAGCCAAATTAATTCTAAGTAACGATATTGTGTACAACAAAATGAAATCAAATCAAACTATCGGGACATAAAAAGAACAGTATTTATATTATAGTTAAAAATGATTTAATTCTACCATTTTTAAATTGCTTATACGTTAAAAAATCATTTTCTTTAATATATTATGAATATTCCCCTGTGTACACCTGATATGCATGCCTGGTTATACTAAATGTCAGCCCTTTGGTGGCCGCATGGTCTGACACGCTACTCTCGCAGTAGACTACCAATGACAAGGAGATCGAGGTTAGAATCTTGTTCTGGTGTACTGAGGGTGGTTATAAAAATGGTGTTCCCCCCACTTCCTATAAGCATAGCCTCACTAATACCGAGAAACCATTAGCGTAACTAGTACATACGTTTATAGCCCGGACGGGTAGTAATACGTGGAGCCCAGACTGGTAGTAAGAAGCGGTGGTGGAAAAAATAAAAACGTTTAGCCCCATACAGTAATTACTTAACCTTTATAAGGGTTTTAAAAAAGTATAAAATATAAAGTTTGGCCCCTTATAGCTTGTGAAATGTAATGATTTGAAATTATTGATTCACTCTTTATAGATTACTAGCAGCCCCGCACGGCGTTGCCCGTGAACCACTGTAGTATAATAATTATATAAGCTTGACAACC
>CABFOW010000361.1:66123-91994 GCA_902141385.1 Timema californicum | reverse complement strand
AAAAAATGTCTAAAAATTATAGACAAATGTTAAGGGTGGACAACCCTTATCACTAAGGGGTATGAAAAATAGATGTTGGCCGATTCTCAGACCTACTCAATATGCTCACAAAATTTCATGAGAATCGGTCAAGCCGTTTCGGAGGAGTACGGGAACGAACATTGTGACACGAGAATTTTATATATAAGATAAGTCTAACTCCATGGCCTCATCTTGGAATCAAGCCATAGCAACTGAGGGGTGACCTGGTGGTCTAGGGGTAAGGTGTTGGACTTCTGTGCTGGCGGCCGGGCTATATCCTTGGTCCCGGCACAGATTTATCTGATTAACAAACCCTTCCTTCACCTCTGACAAGACATCTTGTGAATGTGGAGAATACCAGGCCTCCACCGTGGTTCGCATCCCACGTTAGACTGTAGGTCCTCCATTTCATCTCACAATCGCCCTACCATTACACGTTAGCGTAAGCTCGTACAAACCGAACGGGTAGTAAGACGCGGTGTTAATAATAATAATAATAATAATAATAACATAGCGACTGAGTGGGTGCCAACTGCTGGCAAAGATAGTACCTACTTCCACGGACAGAGGGTGTCATGTGGTCAGCACAACGAACACTCTGGATTAATTTTCTAGACAAGAGTTGATACTTTTTCATTCAAGTATCTCCTCATTTGTCCTCAAGAGGCTCCATAGAAAAATATGGAAGATCTGGCGATTTAAGCCGGGACCTCTGGATCCATAGCTAGAAATTCTGGCCATTATATACACTTGTTAAAAATTTCAATACAATTCTAATTGTCCAATTACGTCATTATTCGAAGAAATACTTTGTGTCAGCCTCCTTAAAAAATAATTGTATCTTGTTTACAAATCAATTGTAAAAATATAATCTAAAGTATTTGTGGTCGAATAAAACAACAGCCATTTCTCTGAAGCATAATCTGTTATTAACAGGCGTGCGTCCATCTATCACCTTCTCTCAGCCCTTGTTTGGACAGGAAGTTGCCTAATGGTGACGTCACGACACTGGCGCGGAGTGCATCCCAGTCGTCGGCGGGGACCGTGGACAAGGCGGCTGGTCGTAGGGACAAAGGTAAGCCCAAAAATAGCTCCTCCTTTGTTAGGGGTATGTCTAACTATCATTTCACACGAAAATCATAAAATGTATACACCTACGTCTTTCTCAGTGAAATCTCTCTTCGCGGACATCTCTGAATAGAGGGGGACTTCTTTATGGTGGACAGTTTAAATTTCTCCGGCAAAATAACATGGACTCTTACGGTGAAACAACTTCCCAATAACGGACACTGACATGTTTAGAAACACTTATCTATGCACACGAATATCTAAACATCGGGCACGGACATGTCTAGAAACACTTATCTATGCACACGAATATCTAAACATCGGGCACGGACATGTCTAGAAACACTTATCTATGCACACGAATATCTAAACATCGGGCACGGATACATGTAGAGACACTTATCTATGCACACGAATCTCTAAACATCGGACACGGACACATGTAGAGACACTTATCTATGCACACGAATCTCTAAACATCGGACACGGGTACATGTAGAGACACTTATATATGCACACGAATGTCTAAATATCGGGCACGGACATGTCTAGATACACTTATCTATGCGCACGAATCTCTAAACATCGGAGACGGACACATGTAGAGACACTTATCTATGCGCACGAATCTCTAAACATCGGACACGGACACATGTAGACACTTATCTATGCACACGAATCTCTAAGCATCGGGCAAGGACATGTCTAGATACACTTATCTATGCACACAAATCTCTAAACATCGGCCAAAAAAATTAAAACACCATTCTATATTAAATATTTTACTGTGGGAATGTCAGCAATACCATTCAATCACGCGGAGTTTAAGCAGGCGGCCAGTGGCGGCTCGTAGCTAAAATTAGTAGGGGTGCTGCTCCAGAAAATGTTTAGCCTTTGTTTTAAAATTGTGTAAAAGGGGAAAAAAACATGTATGGAAAAAAAAAAATATTCTGAAACTTTATAAAATCTTGACAAAATAAACCAAACACTTTTTACTTACTTGAATTTAAATTGTTACGGTTCAAGCTTAATATATTCATTTAAAAATGAAATCCATTCTTCTTGTTTTAGTTTGCGCAAAAGGTTCAATTATTTTCTCCTTGATATCCGGATGACAATTGAGGAAATTTTTCTCTATTGAAAGTACTGAAAGCGCATTTAGTCTTTCTGTTAAATAAAAGAACAGAAAAAAATGAATAAAATAGAATAGCTGGAAGCAGAATAATAATATAATTCTACACTCTTCTACATTTTATCACATTCAAGAATATGGTACACGGTTTTTAAACACAACACACGCTGAGTAAAAAAAAAACACTTCCTTCCATCATCACGTCAGAACGGGCACTGCGAGAGCAACAATGCTCTCTCTACCTGGCAGTCTCGCCTTCCTCCCCACTCCCTCCTAAGTGCGCATGCGCACAACAGTCAAACATCACGTCACTGGCACTGTGAAGCGCACAGTTCTGTACAAAGGATTTTTGTATCTTTTTCATGAACTGAAGTACTAATATTAAGCTTAAGGAATATATATTTTACTACAATAATAAAGAAGGAATTAAGGAAAAACGGATTCATTATATTAAATGATATCGATAATATCAAGTGGAAATAGGGGGTGCTGCAGTTCCGTAGTGACTATACACGAGCCTCCACTGAGCAGCCCTGTCTTTACCTTCTAGGGAAAGTTTCTAAAATAGTCTACGTAGCAGCAACTATGGTACTTGAAGATCATAACGTCGACACCTACCAACCATCAGAGATGGGTGGAATTTTTCCTAGCAGTCGAGTTTGTGCTATTGCGCACATGTACAATACAGAAGGTCTAGTGCTCACATTTCATTCCATTTACGTATTGTTCTACGTATTATGCAATCTGTTTAGTAAGCTACGAGAAATATGTATTCATTCCTGCATACAATTAATCACAGTACAGTAATTAGATTGTTCTAGTTAATATCCACAGTATATAGGTTCATATAGATTAAACAATACTCAAACAATAGTTTTTTTTAATAAATTAAATTATTTTTCTAAATAACGGACACTTCTTAATAATGGACCTTTTTTTTATTTCTACAATTAATGAGAATAGAGAACACATTTTTATTATTCGTGTAACAATTAATTCTTAATATTATTCGGGTATCTATAGGTGCTGCCAATTTTTTTTAAATAAGAACTAAAATACAGACACGAATTACTCACTGCACATAACAAATTATAAATCTTCTCACTTCCACTGCAGGAAAGTCTTTTAACTAAGATAAACAGAAACCTAATCCCAAAGAGAGACACATTTCAGCCCACTGGTGTGTCCGTTCCGGCAAGTGGGATACATAATTAAAATGTGTTGCTTTAAAAAAAAAGAACACAACAAAATCGTATTTTTATAAAACCATGCCTAAATTAACGTTTATAAACTTGGTAAATCATGCCCAATATATATATGGTATTGTTTACATATTCATATTCATGAGAATGAGGGGTTTTCGACCATGAAACTTAAGAAAAGTGATCTTAGAAACCGACTTACTGATGAGCATCTGTTTACCCTCTTGAGAATCACCCCTCTCCCAGTTTCACTCATCTCACACACCATCATATAAATCTTCAGAACGTAATTACAAACATGTTAAGACACTAAGGTGTTGATGATTGTTTTGCATGCTCAATTAGCTTAAATTTATTCATGTCAATCCATATGTGTTTATCATTCTTTTTTAATTAATTTTGAAGAAAAATTAATTAAGGAAAATATTTGACCATCAATTTTTTTTTGGCCCTCCTGTAAGTAGGTTTGCTCATATCTTCGACTTATCCTGTTATTATTATTATTATTATTACTATCGGATATTTAACCATTAATATATTATTTTATATTTTATTAAATGTTTACTACTATTGACTAATAATTCTCACAGATTACTTTATTAGTTAAAATTTTGTCAGATGGGCGTTGAATTTGTTTGCAAGTTGTAAGTGTGGGGCCCTTATCCGGGTTGGGGCCCGGTACAGGTGTCCCCCTAATACCCCCACCTATAGAAATCTTGTTATTACTTGGGTAAAGTTGATGTTTACAAAACATCACAAGTCTCCGCCAGAGATCAGTAATAAGCAGGCCGTGAACTTTGACTACCTAAAATTATCAAAAAATTACCTAACTATTCTAAAAAATGACCTAAGAATATGAACAACATTCCTAATGAATACACATGACTAAAACCAACATGCGCTTTACAAATGGAAACTATTATATATATACGCAATCAAAAGCCTTTAAAAACCAAACTCTTGCATTCTGCTAAATATAGCATTGATTAAAAAATATCTGATTCACAAAAATAACTACCCACGCCCAACTCAGCCCTTTCCAGCCTAGATATTATTATTATTATTATCACAGCGTCTTACTACCCGTTCGGTTTGTACGCAATTACGCTAATGTGTAATGGTAGGGTGATTGTGAGATGAAATGGATAACCTACCGTTTAACGTGGAAGCCGAACCACGGTGGTGTCTAGGCATTCCTCCCAATCACAAGTTGTTATTAATACACGTCTTATCAGAGGTGAAGGAAGGGTTTGGCAATCAGATATATCTGTGCCGAAACCGGGGATTGAACCCCAGACCCCCAGCACAGAGGTCTAACACCTTACCCCTAGACCACCAGGCTCGTTGAAGTCTCACCAGGAATGTGGATTAACCATAATTGAAACATTTATAAAGTTAGTTGATTAAAAAATATATGTCGGCGTATTTATGGATATCTACGGTATATAGAAATATAAATTGATAAAAGTGATTCAAAAATGCCTAAAAATGGCCCATACATACAAAAAAACAAGAAAATATAACCTTAAAGCCCAGAATGACAAAATATTGCCTACAAAAAAAGTTTCCACAACCAGAGGATCGTGAACGTGATTTATGTACAAATGAGCATAACCCGTACAAAAATAGATGACGTCATCAAAGTTTGGGGTCTGAGGATAAGACATGAAACAAATAATATGACACCGTACTGAAAGTGCTTTTACATATTAACTTGATCGGAAAATAAATAAAACAAACGTGTTAAATACGTAATATATTTGTATTGTTTTAATTTGATATATTTATTTATAACTAAGCTATAACTATAGGGTTATATATTAGGGCAAGTTATAGAAATATATTATAGCAACGTTACTCAACCAATTGAATTGCTAGACGCATGAAATGTTGAAAAATATAAACGGTGAAAATGAATGACTTTCGTGACGCAGCGAACAAGGAAGATATGAGTTTCGGGGTTGATTGGTTGACGACCCACATACACTAATGTTATCACCCTTCCGGCAGGATTGGATCCAACAATTAATTGGAACATCCAGTAGTTTGAGGAATTCAATTTGTTCGAGTTTATTAGTTTGAGGAATAAACTTTTATAAACAGCTTCCTGTGAATAACTAGTCACGGCGTTCTGCCAATTATAATGAAGTGACGGAAAAACTATTATTACAGCTACAGTAACTTTAAATTTGTTTGAATGACGGAGTTAGAATCACTTATTAGAATTACATGCTATGAAAGTTAGAAAAGCTACATTTTATGAAGTTAGGCCTAAATTTTAATAGAAATATTATATTGATGAGTGATGAAACATATTGTTCCAATGTCATACTGTTCGACGGATTATCTTTGTTAGAAGGCCAATTTATTGAACGCACAGTTAAATCGAATGAGTACATTGCTAGCAGGAGCACCGTTACACATTATTCTAAGAATCAAATTGTTCTAATCACCAGTTTATTTGAAAGTTCACTTCTGCTCGGAGGTTCACAAAGTTGTACCTGTGTTGCCCGCCGCTGTCACTTTACTGAAAGCATTGGCTAGAAGTAGGTACAGTAGCCCCGTGGCTTCTTTGGTGCTGTCTGACAGCTCACAGCTGACTTCTGACAGTCCACATTTAGGTATATACCTAAATTTTGACCGTTAGAAGTGAGAGCTGCTAAACACATATTTTTGCAGATCATATGGTTCGGCGTAGGGGTACATAATTAGGTCTGATAACTTTTCAAAGCTTTTAGCTGTCAGCTGTGAGCTGTTAGTCAGCACCAAAGAAGCCATGGGGCTACTGTATGTTATTGCTGATGGCGGTGGTGCTGAGGGTGTAAGTGGGAGCTGGGGGTGTAAGTGGGTGCTGGGGAGTATAAGTGGGTGCTGGGGAGTGTAAGTGGGTTCTTGGAGTGTAAGTGGGTGCTTGTTGTGTTAAGTGGATGCTGGGGAGTATAAGTGGGTTCTTGGTGTGTAAGTGGGTGCTTGGTGTGTAAGTGGATGCTGGGGAGTATAAGTAGGTTCTTGGTATGTAAGTGGGTGCTGGGAGTGTAAGTGAGAGCTGGGAGTGTAAGTGGGTTCTTGGTGTGTAAGTGGATGCTGGGGAGTATAAGTGGGTTCTTGGAGTGTAAGTGGGTGCTTGGTGTGTAAGTGGATGCTGGGGTGTGTAAGTGGGTTATTGGTGTGTAAGTGGATGCTGGGGTGTATAAGTGGGTGCTGGGAGTGTAAGTGGGTTCTTGGTGTGTAAGTTGATGCTGGGGTGTATAATAGAGGGTGCTGGGGGTGTAAGTGGGAACCCTTATAGACCTGTAAGGCACACATTCCTCTCCCTGTCTTCAACATAATGTTGTACTTGTGTTTTCCTAGTACTGGAACTTGACTGCAAGCAGTGGCTAGCGCTGGGAGTGTTATTGCTGGTGGCGGCAGCACTAGGGGTGGGCGTGGGCGTCCCTCTGGCTTTAGAGCTGCGTTCCTCCCGGCTTCTGGAAGCAAGGCTGCAAGTTGTCCGCCGAATACTACGGGAGGTGCCTCTCATTGACGGGTAAGTTCTATATCCTGTATTCTATACACAAATATTTCCTAGTTGTCCTTAACGACGTTGTCTATTTGGCAATTTCCAAGCTATTTTGCGCTAAAGTTTGCATCTTAACTCGACGCACCAAAGCACTTTAAGCACTATCACATTTGGATGCAAATCCACAAAATAGAAAGAGAGGGAATAAAATAAATAGTTCCCATCATGAGGTATCTTGTATATGTGTTAATAACACCTACCCTCTTCCTCTGACGATAATACACAATCACCCTAATATTTGTGTCTGGACAGAATTGACTTAAATTTCAAAATCATCCTATACTTGTTTTCTATTTTATATGCACAAATGCTTTCCACGGACTTTTTAATCCATATCTTGGCAGGAATATATCTGTAGGTGACGTGATGGTCTAGGGGTAAGGTATCAAACTTCTGTGCTGCGGGTCTGGGGTTCAATCCCCAGTCCCAGAACAGATTTAATTGATTATCAAACCCTTACTTCACCTCTGACAGGACGTGTATTAATCACAACTTGTGAATGTGGGGAATCCTAGGCCGTCACCGTGGTTCGGATCCCACGTTAAACTGTAGGCCCTCCATTTCATCTCACAATCACCCTACCATTACACATTAGCGTAAGAGCGTATAACACGAACGGGTAGTAAGACGCAGTGCTAATAATAATAGTAATAATTTATCTATAGGCCATTGTTACGCATAAACCAAATAGCTTGATTTCTAGATTATTCAAAAATATAGTTTAAAAAAATTACTTGAAGATAAAAAAAATTAAATATATTTTAAGAATTCGTGGTTTTTATTTCAATGTTATAGACTATCTTTAAAATTCACCAAATGGAACGTAAATATATGGACATGTGAAATATCTTAACTTACTATGACGTCATAGATAGGCAACATCCGTAAGTGTCTCCAATTCTAAAACCTCCCTCCCTCCCTCCCTCCGAAAAGATTTCCCAGACAACAGCTCCTTTTAGAAAGTGAATAATATGGCTTAGCATATTACAGTCACAAAAATTATGACCAATATTTATTAAACTACTACACTCCAATTTTTATATAAAAAAGGCCTTATCTGTAGCTAGAAACGGTACTAGATCTACTTTCACCTAATCATACGTCAAGTCATGTAATCTGCAACAGTCACTTTTTATAGATATTAGCAATACCTAGAAAATAACACTAACAAAATAGTACATTTTAAAAAATCAATTTTTGCCGCAAAAAAGCTTGCAGTTTTTAAAAGTCCCTTCATAATAAAATTGGACTATTTAAATCACTTTACGTCTATAAAGGTTATTATAACAATACATTTTATAATGTCTAAATGAACTAATATATAGACCGGAGAATAGAATAATTTATATATTAATAAAATGAATAGTTTATCTGTACTGGGCGTTGCACAATATCTACTGCATGAAAAGGCCTGAAATTTGAACATTTAGTAGCCCTCATGCAGGAATTTGTGCATCTCGAAGCCAGAACTTTAAAATTTTGATTTTTTTAAAAGTTATTTAAAAACTGGGATTAAATAAAAGCAATAACAACAAAATGAAGAGTTTGTTTGTCACGAGCATTACGTGATATCTACCGCACGTAGATGCCTGAAATTTTAAAAATTGGTAGCCCTCACGCACAAAAACGTACACTCCAAAGCTGTAATTTTAAAGTTTAAATTATACTTTATCAAATTAATTAAAACCCTGTCGAAAGCCATTAAATATAAGGCCCCGGGCAACGCAGCGCTTAGGGGTACTAACTTTAAAGTTACATTCCATGTACAGTCATTAAACTAAAAACATATCTCCCGGGCATCACCGAATATTTCAACTGGTATATTTTAATTAGTAGATCGTTCTAATTAATAACTTTTCTATTTTACAAATGTATTTGGAATAATATCCAGAAAACTTGTCAAGTTAATTGAGGTATTTTGACTGGTACGCATGAGTTGGATGTCACTTATAAGATACTTTCGAGATACATAAATAATGGTTCGAAACATGGAGATACATATTCCCCAATACTTTTTAATCTAGGCCTCAAAAATGTACTAGGACAATGCAAGCGAATAGGGAAGGGTTGACATTAAACAGTACAAAGCAGCTATTAAGATACGTAGATGATTTAGCTTTGTTGGACAATAGTAAATAAGGTGTTGGAAGAAATGCATAAATTTTATTAGAGATTAGTAAGGAAATATGTTTAGAAGTGAACGCCAGTGGCGGATTAAAAATGTTTTGCGCCCCTGGGCACAATTATAATATGCCCCCACCCCCCTCTCCCCCAATTTTTTCTATCTTTTTAGGAGATTTCAGAGGAAAGTGGTCTTTGGGTTGAGGGGGCGATAGGGCAAAAGTTAGTATTCGAGAACAGATTTCTACGAAAGAAAATCAGGCATTTACATGCCCTAAAGTAGCTTGAGTTAACATTATAAAGAAGGGGGACAGGCGTCAGTTACAAATTAATTGCAAAGTACACTTATTTAAAAATCAATATTCTCATTCTGACTTTAACTTTAATTATTTCGATAATGTTAGCCCATAATTTTTAAGCGTAATTATTAAAAACAAAATAATGGTATCCAAAATGTGGCACCCTTAAGCCCGTGCCTAGTGGTGCCTATAGTGTAAATCCGCTTCTGGTGAACGCTGAAAAGTCTATATATTTGATCACACAGAAAGCACGGATTGGGGACGATAACTGTTTAGAGGTTGCCGCGAACAACACATCATTTGAAAGGGTTAACGAGTATTAAATTAATTTTTAGGGAACACTTTTAACATGCAGTAACGATATTAGATTAGGAATAAGGGAAATAATACAGTCGGTAAATACATTCTATTACTCTTTCAGTAAGTTGTTGACAACTTGACTGATGTCAAGGAATGTAAAACTCAGAATATACAAAACAATTTTATCGATTGTTCTCTACGAGTGTATAACTTTGTCTCTTACCTTACACGATTAAAATAATTTTTAGAGTGTTCGAAAACAAGGTGCATAGGAAGATATTTGTCCAAAAAGAGATAGAGGTACTGGGAAGAGGAAGAAGTTACACAATGATGAGTTATATACACTGTGCTCATCAAAATACGTTGTTGGGATAGCCAAATCTCGTAGATCGCGGTGGGCAGGACATGCAGTGCGATTGGAAGAATCTAGAACCGTGTTCAGGGTATTGACTGGCACAGACAATGGGAAGAGACCATTGGGCAGACCTGGATGCAGATGGGAGGATAACATTAGAATTGACCTGAAAGAGATAGGGTGTAATGAGGGGGACTGGATATAGTTAGCTCCAGATAGGGATATGTGGTGGACTTTCCAGTTCTTAGTGTCATAAAGTAAGTAACTAAATATGAAATGATATATTAAGAAGATGCACTAAAACAATTCAGTAATATTGGCACCAAAATAAACTAATTGAGAAGAATTAAAAATAAAAGTGTATTTTCTATAATAAATGCCTCAAAACACTACCTACAATAGAAATGTCATAAAAATCAATTCTAGTACAAAATATTCCCTTTGTATTTGTAAACAAAGCTATAGCCTAATCTAACAAGCTAATTTGTTCAGGAAACTTTGAATATTCTATAGGAGAGGAAATTCGAAAAAATGAATCTTAAGATTTTTTGTTCAAATAAAAAAAAAATTGTCACGGTTAAAACTAATTCCAAACTTTTGATACTACTAAAAGTTGGCTACCCAGTTTCTCAGAAGTTTCTAAGGAACTCATGAAAGGGTTTTAACATCAAGGAATAAAATTAAAAGACGAACAATCAATAAGATTGACGGTAGATTGATTTCTATCCAATTAAGATGAGGTGAAAAGGAATGCGAGTTAATATTTGTATTTTTAAAATTTTTATAAAAAAAACACTTTTTTTTGTCAAAGTAAATAAATTATTACTTCAGAAGATAAGTTTATATACAAAGTTATCTCTAAAGTTTTCTAATATTTGTCATGGGCATCGCGGAATTTTAACAAGACTTTTTATCTTAATTTAAAAAGTTTCATTTCAAATTTCGTGATGCACATGACAAATATTTACAAACGGTTGAGATCACTTCAGGTGAAAACAAAACAAAACTTATTTGTTGAAACGACATTATATTTATTTTCAATTATTAAAACCGTAAAAATACTGACACAAGCTTGCTTTTCTTTTTGCCCCACCTTACTCAAGGATTATGATAAAATTATTTTTTGTAGTAAAGATAAAAAATAAGTTATGGTTAAAATTATGTTTATACTCAGAACGCAAACCTTATTTAGTACCGGTATATAAGTATTGTATTTAAAGCGAAACGCAATAAATAAAATTATGAGCAACACCAAATAGATAGTAAAAGCTGAATCCTGGGCTTTTCTCGACAGATGAAAAGCTACCTAAAACAGAGATGTATTCAACCAAATCCCAAATATTGTATGCTATTTTGACAAGAGGCACCAACGGCTCAAAGAGATCAATTATATTTGCAACGCGGATGTACACGGAACTGCTTTTAAGTAACTTTTCAACTGCCGTAAAGAGCCCAAAAATTTTGTGAACCAGATATTATATTAAAGCTGACATTTTCATAAAAACGTATATTCTCATTACTTTACTATTTACAACCACAACCATTTAAATAGCATAATCATCATAATCATCATCATATTCAATCTTGCCATCATCTTGCTGAGGTTCTCCAAATTTATCTATCCTTGGCCAAATAGTTTACGTCTTTGTACCTTCTTCTGCCAACATCGTTCGATATCTGATTCATGTACTTCGGTCTTGGTCTCCCTCTTGAATTTCTCCCTTCTTCATCACTTTATATTATTATCCTCGTCAAACTATTATATCTAAGTATTTATACCATCATATTATCTTTTATTTGATTTATAACTTTCCAAAGTTTCCTTTCTTAATTTGATTTTCTTAGCACTTTTATATTTGATACAATCTCCATTCGCGATATTTTAAACATTCTTCTGTAACACCCAGGATTCAAATGCCTCTAATATTCTTCTTTCAGTTGCACCAAAGGTCCATGTCTAACATCCGTAAAGCGCAACGCCTTTAGGAACGTTGCAATAGTTACTTATTAAAAATAAATAATACAAGAACAACATAAAGTTTTGTGAACGGCATAAATAAAAACTTTGAGACAGTAAAAACTTAACGAGAAATAATGCACACCCCTACATACACAAACACACCGGTTGAATAAGAACTGGGTTGTGAAAAAGTTATGATAAAACAGGAGATAAAAGTTTCGTGTCACATACTTCCACAAACTTGTTGGACACACTTTGGTTCACTGAAAATACGAGAACTTTCAACATCTGCTCAAAAGTTTGAAGAAGAAAAAAAAGCTCTCTAAAAAAATGGACAGACAAAAAGATAGAATTCGAGAAGCTACTAAGGTGTGAGAATGGTGTGGCTGCATAGAAGTTCTTTATATTTCATGTTTAATGCATATTTCCCAACAAGTTAAAAGTCCCATGATCATTTCTCAGCATGGCCCAAAAATGTGTCTCCTTCAGCGATAGAGGCTTGGATTGAGGAATTATATGCAAATTACATAGAATTTCCGTCAACGGCAAAGCCGATTTTTTGATCTTGACTGGATACACTGGAGGGTAGTTTTCCAAATGTGATTTAAAAAATATATAGTTGGTAAGAGTGACATTTCCTTTTGACAGTTATAAATTTAACGGCCGGTAGATTATCTAATGTTTGTGTGTGTGTGTTCTAGAATAAAGTTAGAATATGAGTCTTAAGTTGGTGGTGATAGTTTAAACGTTAAATATTGCTAATGAGTAAACAAACAAAATGTTTATTGTAGACTAAATAAAAGTGTAGAATCTAAGCTACTACGTATTTTGTATCTAATACTATGAAGGTGAACACAAGATAGAAGTGTGAAGAGGATACCAAGAAATGAGGAACGAAGTTAATTTGTTTTGCATCAAGGCTTAGCATATATACTTCCTTCTCTATCATATTACATTATTTTACAATATTCCACTTATGTTTTAATTTTCTCTTACCAAAAATTAGGCTCATGTTGAAATACACTTTCATCTATTCAGTTGCTTGTGTTATAATGGATTACGATTGGTTACTGTCACTGGAAGCAGGTTTCACCTAAACAAAGGACAGTATTTACCTGAAAGAATAGCGAATCAAGGCCTGAAATATCGGGAATTGTCTAGAAAATAAGGTATTGTTAAATTTTCAATCTAGTTAACAAGATCTAAAATTAATCATTCTTTATTGTTCATCTGTTTTCGAATATTTTAAGGATTAGTAAATGTATGTTTGAACTAGTCGAGGTCAAATTATGTAGACGTAACCCCTCTGCCTCAGCCCATTCGGCGCGAACAGAGCGAGGTGATACGTGACTGAGCCAACTCTCGTCGGGCCCTCAAAGTGGGGCGCGTTTTTTTTTTTATTTGCGTACCCACATATATAATAATCTAGCTTCAAATTTGTACCCGCAAAGTTTTAATTATTAACACCGCGTTTTATTACCCGTTCGGGTTATACTCTAGTGTACTAACTACGCCGGTGGTTTTAGGGATTAGGACGGTTATATTATGAGGAAGTGTACCCAGATTTGGGTGGAGAGAGAGTGGAAAACCATTTTGGAAAATTCCTTCTCAGTAAACCAGCCCGGGATTCAAACCTCGATCTCTCAGACATCAACAGTCTAGTCTATTGCGAGAGTAACGCGTCCGATCACGTGGCCATCAAAGTATTCTCAAAGTTGTTGATGTATAATACAAGTTATACATAGTCTATAATCTACATATAAAATAAATTACGTCTAAAATAATGTAATAAATATTGAGTTCAAGTGAGATTTATATGTGTGCATGTATAAATAAGTTTTAAATTTGACTTAACTCCTAAGATATCTTCGCGTACCCCAGATTAAATACAACTCTAGTGTATACACGCCTTCAGTCATTCTTTTAGCATGCTTGTTTCTTTTTATTTTCTGGTTGTGCTGATTGTTGAAATGGAGCGGATGAATGAAAGTGCACTAGTGTTAATTGCGGAATATCAAAGAAATGAGTTGATTTGTGATCGCAGGCATCCAAAATACTTTAACATTATCAAAAAAAGGAAGATATTTGCCATTAAATGTAGCTTCAAAAGTTTTCTTTCCTCATACGTTGGCTCGAGTCAAGGACATTTACTCGGTACTGCCTCATGCGTATGGAAAGTCAATCGAGTTGAGTCATTGGTTTGGCCTCAGTTTGCCTCTAGTGTATAGTCACCTTAAGGCGAGGTGAGGTCAGGCGGGAAAATGTAGCAGTGGGTTCTTTAATTTATACACACAGTATAGAAGTACCTTTGCTTCCAAGACTGATTGATATAGTTTTGTAATCTTTTATCAAACAATCAATCCATTTGTTTCTCTTTGCTCGAGTTTAACTTTATTTAAATTTTAAATTGTTTAAAACTAACGCGATTAAAAGTTTAATTTAAATCTTAAGGTACATTTTTTTCCTTGATATTATTTCCAGTTGCTCTGAAGTTCTTCAAATAAAACTAATTATGTAAACAAAAAATTGCTTGTGAAAGGACTCATCAAGGTTTCAATCTTGTATTTCAAAAGAGCCGGTACAAGAACCTTACTTCCACCATACTTTTAAAATCCATTTAAAATGAACTTCATTCGCGACGGCCATCAAATATTTAAAACGAATTTTCTTAGAAAGTATACAAAAAAGTTTAATTAATAAAGTTCGAGACTTGACGTTATTCTAATTTAGCATCTAAATACGTGTCTAATCTGTGTCTTAAATGCTAATTTAATAATTGAGTATTTGAATTGTATTAACATGAAAGCTTTTGAGCTCCATTAATTAAACAGAGCAATAAGATGTTCTTGAATAAATTCATAATTTAAGTAGTATATCCCGTCAGAGTGTAGTCAAGGGGTAGTATTTTGTAAATCAGTTCCATCTTGTTTTATTATATTGCATATACGTTAATTTTACTTTTTTTTTAGCATCGCATCTTAATACCTGTTCAGATTGTACATTTATGTAATAATCACGCTAATTAGTTAGGGATGAGGAAGGTTTAATTTAATTAGCGTGGAGGGAGAGTGTAAAACCATTTAGGAAAAACCACCCTGAGTTCACACGACCGGAATTCGAACCTCGATCTTCCTGTCATATTTAGTCTAATCTAACACTCCATAAACCATCTAATTTACTGTCCAAAATACCTTTTTATAATCATTTTAATCTCAACATAAAAATATCTTATCTAAATATGTTTGGTAGCCGCATATTTTGACTGGAACTAATAGCAATTTTCTCTCAAGCTATGTTTTTTTGATTAGATAGCTTTTTTTTAATAGGTAAAGTCCCTAAATACCCGCATACTTTTTTTTTTATCACCGCGTCTTCCTATCCGTTTGGGCTGTATGCATATGTTATGTGTTAATGTGTTAGGGATGATGAAGATTTAGTTTAGAGAAAGTTTACCCGAAAGGGGAAAGAGATGTAAAACATTTAGGAAAAATCAAACACGTTTACTCCCTACCGGGATTCGAAACCCGCATCGGCAGCCCAGTTTATTAAAAAAAAAGTGACGCATTATACCAATGAAGTGTGTACATTTATAGTTAATGGCAGAATAAATCAGGTATTTGGTGTTCATTTTAAATTATGTGTTAACTACTTAAGAAAGAATGAGTAACATTATTTTAAGTAGGCTTATGTTTAATTTTTTCTGCAAATATTTAACAAATTATTGAGAAAAGTGCCTATTTGAATTTAGGGTGCAAATAATTTTTTTTATTTAAATTAATATTAGGTTGAAATAGAGAATTTTGAATATTAAATGGATAATGTTAGATTTTACTCCATTTATGTTATTTTTAAGTTGTGATTAGTGAGAGAATAATTAATAATATATGTCCGTCCTAAAGATATAAAGCTAAGCACGTGCCCTTCGATTAACCAGAAAGGTAGAAAGCTTACCTTACATTATTTCACTATGGCATAACTTAAAAGATAAGCTCATGGTGTAATCCGTCAAGGTAAGAATGATATACCTTTCAGGGTAGATGGAGTGTATATGCTCAAGCTATTACTTGTGCCACGAGAACCGCGTTATGATAATCTTCTATGTGAAGTTGAAGCCAAGATAATGTCGAAAGTTTTCGTCCTTGTCAGCTCATGTTAACATGCTGAAGAGGAGAAATATGATAGGACTACAAAACAAGTAGCGACAGTACGAGGCTTACTTTGAAGTCTACATTATCCAATCTTCTCTGCTACATTATCCGATATAACATGCTTTATAATTGAGGTTTTTGTTGAGACTCGTTAGGAAGTTCATTACCAACTTTACAAATTACATTTATGATAGTTCTTTGTTGATCAAACTACCGGCTTCGTAATTTGACCTTGTTAGTGGTTCTTGATTATATTCAACTAGTTTTTAGGCCTATCTATGACAGGTTGGTTATAATACTAGCCAACATAAAACCTAGCCTTCAATTGATAAAGTTAGTCTTTGTTTGTAAAAAAAAAGTATCTGTTAGCCGTACGAGTTGATAAGGTGAGAGCTAAATACTCTATATTATTAAATTAATGTTTAAAAATTTATACAAAAAGGTCATGTACTATAGGTTTGGGCAAAGAGATGTCAATCATGTTCAAGGTTTTACCTTGTAACTAATTAATAGTGTTTGAGAAAACTAGTTTAACTGTATTCGTATTAAAATAAAGATAATTTCAGGGTATGCAGGTAACCAAATCCATTGTCGGTAAAAACTTACTGTCACGTGAAATAAACCTGGTAAAATTGTTGCATGTCTTGGCAGTTCCATTGCATAGGCCCTGTTTAGTGTCCAAGAACTCAAGCATCATTATTATACTGCTTATTTTTAAATTTTAACTCGTATGGCGGTATTATTGATGGTGCCAAACTATTTAAAAACTCCCAGTCGGTTGAGTTCACACTAATGAAACAATGGAACTCTTTTTGTAAAATACTAAATACCTCGTCATTTATTTGTACAACTTCGACATTTTGTGGGTACAGAATGACCTTCTGAAATATCAGTTGGACTCAAGTCTATTTCCAAATGTTTCGTGATCTACCAAGCCATGTGTCATTATTTACTTTAGCCTTTATATGATATCTTCTTTCTAAATGCATTTGTTTTTCCATCACTCAATTGCATTCGCCATTAACGGGAAATACTATAAATTTTCCGTACATCATTGTTTAACTTGAGAATTTTAAGCTCCTTCCACTTCTGGGAGTATTTGATATTTGTCCAATGAGCAAGCGCAAGAATTGATAAACATTACAAATTCATCTCCCAACAGTAAAACTTTTCTTATAAATGGTAGATGATTATTTATTATAGCCTATTTTACAACAAATTAGTGACTGCATTTATTGCTTGGTTCGGAGCCATTGTTGAGTAATCTCATATTAGCAATTTGGCATCTGATGACGGTTGCATCAATCATTGGCATCCTAAAGCAAGGGTTTTTTTCTACGTTCAACGTCAAACCTTTACTTCCTTGTTCAAGTCAGACATATCTTGGTTGATTTCTGGAATTATATGCGAAGGTTTCCTCTAGCTAAATTCTTTCCACATTCTGCCTTGTAGGATCAGTACTGTTTGTGTTAATCTCGGAGAGCCAAATTTTCACATTCAAAACATCAGTGAGTATGATTTACGTGTTTGCTGACCAAGTCCTCTGTGAAGATACCAAAGAAAGCTTCTCACAAGTTCTTAGACTTGGCTGATGAACCAAATAAAGACAAATTAAGGCAAATATCTGTCTGGGAGGAAATGGCATTTTCTCTAAAACATCTTCTTTCTGTCACTTTAATCCTCTGTTATCTTCCTAAACTATTTCATTTTCAATATGACTTTTAATTAGAGTAGTCATTGATTTTGTCAAATTAAATCAAAGTTTGGATTAAATAAGCACGTTAAACGTTACTTGTGTAGTTTGTAACTACAAAAGAAACACTTTTTTTTTGTATTTTTATGAATACGAAATAACAAACAAAACTATGAAAACAAGTTACTGTATTCTCTTCAATTTTCTCTTGGGAAATGAAATTGGAATTATTAATATTCGAGTTTTCACTTGTTTTTGAAGTGCAAATAACATGTCAACGAATTAAAATGGTCAAATAAATCACGTTTTTGTTTATTACCATTTTTATTTCTTATCAGATTTCAAGTTTGCAAGTTTCGCTCGACTCTTGAGCGGTTCCTCTAGAGTTAAATCAAAGTTAAGCTTTCTGGATCATTGAGAGGTATTACAAATCATACACCATTATACTTTTATTAATATAGATTAACAACGATGGAAGAACTGTGTATTTTGATGATTTACCACGTGCACTCAAGGTTATCATTAATAATGAGCATACAAAAACATATCATCTACACCTTTTATGTGCACAATCCACAGTTTCTCCATTCTTTTTGATATTATGTATGCCCATACATCTTATATTTATTACTTAAAAACAACCTTCTTTAAATATTTATGTCGTCACCCTTATAAACAGTATATATAGTAAATTAAATGTGATGTTTATACTTTTTTTTACACCCATTACTGTTTCCAGCCTCTGGATTTTTTTTGGCCATGCCGTAAATCAAACCCGGGACTCTAAGCTCAGTAATCTCTAACGACCGAGCAAGTTTTTTTTGGTCACAATCAAAGATGAACTTTTAATGACGGTGTAGATTCTTAAGCATTGGCTAAAAATTGTCACGAGATCAACCTGTTGCTGACCCTTGGTCTACACCAGTGTTTGCTTAAGGGTTACACTAAGTGTTTCAAGGGGTATGCGACGTACCACAGCATTTTATTAATCATAAAATATGTTCTGTTTGCCAGTCAACACCATGAACACGGTTTTAGAATATCCCATTCGCGCTGCATGTCTTGCCCACCGTGATCTACTTGATTTTATTACCCCAACAATGTCTGGTGATTGGTACTGGTTATATAACTTAGCAATATTTAACCTCCTATAATCTCCATAGTATTAATTCCTTTCTGGACCAAATATTTTCTTAATTATTCTGTTTTCAAACACCTAACAAACGTTAAAATAAATATTTATTTGCTTTTTTTTTCAAAGACCGCAAAGTTCAAAATAGAGAGTTAATATTTTGAGACCATGTTTGTTTTTATTACATAGTTGGTATTGATGCCAAGGTACTGATTTACTCTCAGGCACAATGACCTCCCTTGGAACCTGCGCAAGTTCTTGCACAACCAGCTGAGTAAGTTCCCATTCCACGAGGACCTTCGTCAGCTGGAACCGTGGTCTGGGAGCCCCTGGTCTCACACTGACCTGCACAGACTGAGGCAAGGGATGGTGGGCGCACAGGTACAGCAACTCTTGGTTTGTTCGTGTGTAACAGGTTCAACATTAGTTCTTATGTCAAGATTAACTCTGATACGAGAAGAAGTTGTCTTAAGTTTGATTTATTTTGCTGATAAGGGTTTATTTATTTACTTGCCCAGGTGAAGTTTGCTATAGCTCTATAAATATAGTATTTTAAAACTGACATCTCATCAAAGATATCCGAATTGTTAGAGTGTAGGAATAATTTATTATTTGTTAAGATACTCAAAAAATAATGTTTCATTAAATTCTCTATGACCACAACATAATTTATGATATAAACCTTGAAAGAGAAATATAATTGAGTCAAAAAAAAGGTTTGGTTTTGACTAAAGGCTCCACAGTATTAAACCTTAAAATATTACATCACTACTCCCCCTCCCGTGGGCTTACCTCTCAGGATGGCTTAGTGGGTTGGGTAGGCAATGGCAAATAACTTTGGGGTTCGTTTTGATCTTGTTTAATGAAACAAATTAATTACAATACGCGTGCATAAATTTGATGTAGGTTTAAAAAAATAATTGAAAGAGTTTAGATAAAGGTCCTCGATCTATCATTGTCCCTATCCTGAAGTTCCATGCCCTGACCTATCTTCGGTGTTATATCATTCTAACTGGTGTCGAACACCCGACCGTCCGGCGCTGCACGGTTGTCTACTCAGACTTATAAGATGGGTTGGGGCGTCCTCCGTAATGAACAGGGAATCAAGGTGTAGAATATTCTCCCCACAAGCTGCTGTAATTTGGTAACATTATGTAGAGCACTCCGGACTAACCCCCTAACAACTGGCGTTCTTCAGCGGCCTCTCTCTCCTCTAAAGGTCTAAAAACTCGCTGTTATATACCAAAAAGGAGGGTTGTTTCCCATAAGTTACTAGTTTTGCCATTACTCTGTGTTATGCAAATTGGCAAAACAATGTCTGTTTTTAAAAACATGACCTGGTACGAATACACAACTGCTGGTTCAGGACAGTTTACAGTATGAGTTTTAAAGCTTATCTAATCATTGCATTCTCTAGATTGACTAAGGCTGAAATTTATGGCAATTAGTTAATTTTTCAATGCCAACATAATGTTATATGTGTGAATATTGTTTACACTGAATAGGTAAATATATAGAATGAACTATTTGAGCAAATAATATTAACCCTCGAATGTTATCGTAGGTAAAATATATATATAGTGCCTAAGCAATTCATCCTCACTTCCCTTCTCGGAAAGTGAGCCATCCATGCTTCAAGCTATGCCTCCAACGCATCTTAGGCAGTCTAGTCCAACACGAGAGTAGTGCGTTAGACCATTCGGCCATCGAAGCAGGCCCTTTTCCAATGTGATTCCTGAACAATAGCTATCTATTATCAGTTTGTCTTTCCATTGCAGTGATTTTCAGACTAAAGTTTATTTAACTTGGAAACCTAGGTGCTTGTTGAATGTCGAATGAAAGTTTCAAACTTTACTTGTATACTCTCCCCTCTAATCCTTCAATACTACCCCTATTTCCCACCATGCCTTGCGCCAAACACTCCCCCCTCCCACACTTTCACTAGCATATCCTGACCAGAGTCCAGTTCACCAAAGTGCAATGTATCATACCCCGGAGTACAGTGCAAAGTTAGGATATTAGTTGGTAACCCCGGCGCATAGATCGAGTTACAAGTCATTAAGGGAGTTGGCGTTCCCTGCGGCAATTAAACTCGGCCTTTGCTTAACTTTGCTTGTTCAACAAGTAGTAATAAAAACCATATTTACCATACAAAATCAATAGAGTTGATTCGAACAAATATTTTTTACTTACTGCATGACTTACCTATTATTCAAATAACTAAAATCATTGTTCTATTGTGTTGGTAGAGTGATTTAAGATCAGTATTTTTGCAGTTTTTATAGAAAAAAACTTTAGTAGAAGAAATAAAACAAATATTGGTTCCGTAGATACGTTTAGTTTGAGAAGATACTCAACAGTTTTTGAATATCGGTCAAAGGAATCGCGGATTTTGAAATTGACATTTTCTCTTAATTTAAAAATATTCTTTTAAAATGCCAACAGGCCCATGACAAATATGTATATTTTTTATGAACCCCGTTTTAATACCTGTTCTGTTTATATGCATATATGATAATTGATCTGATGAAGTAGAAATTAAGAAGGAAGCATTTTAGAGGTAAAATACCCGAATTCGCATGGGAGGAAAGTGGGAAATAGTTTAGGAAATGAAAAAGCAGCCTGAGTAGACCCGACCAGGATTCAAACCTCAATGTTTTCATCATCAGCAGGCCAGTCTAACATGAGTGACTTCTTAGACCATTCTACCACTGAAGTGGGCGATACAATTTAAAAAGGTTTGGGATTAATTTGTGTGAAAAATCAAACTAAATGTGAAAAAACTATCGAATATATGTTTTGTCAGTAAAACTGTAAAAATACTGACCTTAATAATTCTCGTTCTATTCCAACCCAACTTGACCACGAGTTTTGTTGGCAGTTCTGGTCGGCCTATGTTCCTTGCGGTTCTCAGTATCTGGACTCGGTACAACTGACCTTGGAACAAATAGACGTGATAAGACGCCTGGTGGACAAGTACCCCAACCACATGAAGCTCGTCACAACGGCGGAAGGTGAGTTGATACCGGCGCAGGAGTGGGTGGTAAACAAAACATTGTATTGCAGACATTGGTTGAAATTCACTAACGCCTTCTTAGTAATACAGGGTGGGGCCAAAACTATTAGACGATTAGTAACTTGAAAATTAACACTTGAAATTGAAAAGTAAATATTCACTAGCTAAATAAAAGCATACTACACACTAACCTTTTTCTTTTTTTTAAGATAATTTCATTCAGGTGAGCTCCACCGCACGTCGGACAAACCTCAGCACGTTGTCCATCACTTTCCTCATCATAGATCGCCTAATTGTTTCTGTCACACCCTGTACTACATTAACAATCTAAAGTGTTATCAAACGCTTCTAATAACACTTCCCTAGGTATCCTTGTATAACTGGCTTTTTCGTAACTTATTGAAAGAACAAAACATATTTATAAAACTAATATACGTTTTGGTTTCGTAATTGTGGCAACAAGATATGAAACAATACATTATTTAAAAGTATGACATTCACACCATAATTATAAAATAAACATTTTTTAAAAAATGATTTAAGAGCAAAAGCCATACAAAATACTAGTTTTAAAATAAAATGTTTTTATTTTATAAACACATGCGCATGAATACGAATTGTATGATTTCATCGACCACGCTCATTTCATCCTGTTCGCCATAATCACCTGATGAAGAGACGGCAGCCTTTTAGGAAGGTCTCGTTCGAAAAGCATTTTCAAGTGAATGACAGAGACTGATCTCACAAAAAATATATAGTTATTTTCACGTTCTTGTTAGCCCATGGTCCTGAGGGGGGGAGGCGTGAGTCTGTATCACTCGAGGTGACAAAGGTTTATTATGATTTTTATGCTCCTTGGAGTGTATAGAGGATGAATATATGTGATAGCCCCACAAACATCGACCATATAACCGATATCTGCCATTTTGTAAGATGGCGACTCAAAACTATGGAGTTTTCTTAAAAAGCCCATAAAATTGTTAATACTTAAGATAGAGTGAGTATTTTTTTATTACTATAAAGCTAATAGCATGGTCTATAGGAATATGCTATGGATATTATTGGAAATACATAACTATTGGTAGCGAATATATGACACAAAATATGTCAATTATTTCGTGCCATTTTTAATTTGTGTCTCGTTACATCTTCAATATTGGACTTAAATGCTCGATTATATGTGAGTATTGTCATGGAGTCCCCTGCCTTATTGCGCAGTGCTGTCTAGAGGAACTTCGTCATTCGTCATTCATCATTTCATCGACTGTACACATCGGCTTTGATGATTATGATGATGCGGAACCATTTCCTTGACTCGTGGCTGGAAAAGATAATATCGTTGAATAGGCAAGGGCGAGCAGGGCACGCACTACTTAGTTCATATGAAGTCTGGCATTATAATATATAATTATTATTTTCGCTATTCGAACTTTGGTGAGGCGATTATAGCTTCAGTATATTCAGTTTCTTACAGTTTAACAAGAAAGTACAAAACAAAAATAAAGCACATCGAAACGAGTTTCTGGATGCCTATATTTCTACGCTTTGCTGTATGCTTTTAGCAATATATTTTTTGAACTCTATGCCCTATAATAAATATATGACTAACTTCTTCTGTGGGAAAATTTGCTATCTATTTTTTTGTACAACCATCTCCATCTCGATAAAGTTGACCGTTACCGAGATATACGTGAAAAACTAAAAAAATTGCACCCACTTTTTAAGATGGCGGTGTAAGCTCAACAGGTAGCATACATATTAGGAATTTTAGTCGCTTCAATGTAATGCCAAAACGAACATGCACACCCGGTTTCAAAACTTTGGGTCTAATGTATCCTATTTTTCTTTATGTGACAGTTCTATTTATACGACTATATCTATAACCAAAGTTAATTACCTCTTATGTTTTACGTATTAACGATAAAAATACATAAGACAATATGATATTGAACTATGTCTTCCCGAGTCAAGAGTTAAGGCTCCAAGGGTGACGCTAACTCTGTTGGTCCCAGATTTTCGTCCGGCAAAATAAAACCCTTTTGGGACAATTTATCCACCGCAGTTGGCTTTTCTTTATGCTGTGATATATTAGGGTGCTCTACCAGCTTTGTTATATTGAGATGTTCTACCAGCTGTGCTATGATGGGTTATTGACAGGTATTGAAGAGGCTCACCAGCTGTGCTATGATGGGCTATTGACAGGTATTGAAGAGGCTCACCAGCTGTGTTATGATGGGTTATTGACAGGTATTGAAGAGGCTCACCAGCTATGCTATGATGAGCTATGGACATGTATTGAAGAGGCTCACCAGCTGTGCTATGATGGGTTATTGACAGGTATTG
This sequence comes from Timema californicum, assembly GCA_902141385.1. Classification (NCBI taxonomy): domain Eukaryota; kingdom Metazoa; phylum Arthropoda; class Insecta; order Phasmatodea; family Timematidae; genus Timema; species Timema californicum. Next base: position 67,645 of record CABFOW010000361.1, on the reverse strand, counting down.
AAGAGGCTCACCAGCTGTGTTATGATGGGCTATCGACAGGTATTGAAGAGGCTCACCAGCTGTGTTATGATGGGTTATTGACAGGTATTGAAGAGGCTCACCAGCTGTGTTATGATGGGTTATTGACAGGTATTGAAGAGGCTCACCAGCTGTGCTATGATGAGCTATTGACATGTATTGAAGAGGCTCACCAGCTGTGTTATGATGGGTTATTGACAGGTATTGAAGATGTTCACCAGCTGTGTTATGATGGGTTATTGACAGGTATTGAAGAGGCTCACCAGCTGTGCTATGATGAGCTATGGACATGTATTGAAGAGGCTCACCAGCTGTGTTATGATGGGTTATTGACAGGTATTGAAGAGGCTCACAAGTCCAACAGGGTCGCCAGTCTTATCGGAGTTGAAGGTGGTCACTCTCTCGGCAGTAGTTTGGCTGTTCTCAGGATGTTCTACCAGTTGGGTGCCCGCTACATGACCTTAACGCACACCTGCAATACCCCTTGGTGAGTACTATGCTGATGTATGTCTTCAATAACTGAATTAGTGTTTTGTATGTATCCGTTTTGATATCGAACCTATATATCTACGTGGATATCTTGAAGGAATTCTATTTAAGCGCCAGACATGATAATAATTCGGACCCATAGACCTTAAGAATTTAGACCCACCCATGAGCCAACCAAAAAATTTTGCATCTCAATTTGCAAAGATTTAAGACCGTGTTGTGCCATACTAGATGAGTTATACTAGGTCAGGGTTGGTTAGGATTGTGTTGTGCCATACTATCCATTAGACCTACTTGCTGTATTTTGTTATCCTTGAGAAAACATTTACATCGATACTTAGTAAGCTCCAAAACAGCTGTGGCCGAATTAATACACAAACATGGGCGCTAGAGCTCCGACAGCTTGCCTTGCCAACCACTCTCAACGGGCCGAGTTCGTATGCAGCCGACAACTTGTGTATGCTTTTTTTAATTAGTTAATCGATTCCCCCCAATTAGTGCACATTCATAGATATTACAGAAGTAATTTTACCATATTAATTTTCTGCAATGGCTCTGACAAAAGGAATGTCTAAAATAAAACAGTTAATTTAAAAAAAAATCTAACGTTTCAAAAGTACACTTTGTTTATCTTGAAAGATAGCAAGCTTACCTTGCTCAGTTCTACTATGATGGTTTTGCCAGGCCAGTATCCTCTATGATTGATGATGGGTGATACTTTGTTGATAAATAATATTTGTAATAATATTAATAGTAGGCGACCTGGTGGTCTAGGGGTAAGGTGTCGGACTTCTGTGCTGGGGGTCCGGGGTTCAATCCCCGGTCCCGGCACAGATCTATCTGATTACCAAACCCTTCCTTCACCTCTGACAAGACATCTTGTGAATGTGGGGAATGCCAGGCCTCCACCGTGGTTCGGATTCCACGTTAAACTGTAGGTCCTCCATTTCATCTCACAATCACCCTACCATTACACATTAGCGTAAGTACGTATAACCCGAACGGTTAGTAAGAC
>CABFOW010000361.1:52352-63506 GCA_902141385.1 Timema californicum | reverse complement strand
TGTTTGTACACAGCTAGTGATCAGAGAGATGAACCTCTATACCTGATTGTTTGTACACAGCTAGTGATCAGAGAGATGAACCTCTATACCTGATTGTTTGTACACAGCTAGTGATCAGAGAGATGAACCCCTATACCTGACTGTTTGTACACAGCTAGTGATCAGAGAGATGAACTTCTCTACCTGACTGTTTGTACATAGCTAGTGATCAGAGAGATGAACCGCCTGGGTATGATGGTGGACTTGTCGCATGTGTCGGTCCAGACGATGCTGGACGCTGTGGAGGTGAGCAAGGCGCCCGTCATATTCTCCCACTCCTCCGCCTTGGCGCTCTGCAATTCTTCACGCAACGTACCGGACCACGTGCTCAGCAAGCTGGTCAGTACAATACCATTATAAAACAATAGACCCTTCCCCCTTCCTACCCCCCCCCCATTATTATTTTCAACACACATATTGAAGAATCATCATAGATTTTACCATAAAATATGAGTGACTATCAACATTTTTATGAGGAATAAACTAAATTTTCAAAATAAAATATAACCTATGTTACTCGCTGATAATGTAGCTTTATATTAGTGAAAGAATTTTTAAAATTGTAAAATTGGTCCAATAGTTTTTGAGTTTATCCATTACAAACAAAAAAAAATCATATCTTTCCTTTTTATAATATTAGTATAGAAAAGCTGTGAAGAAATGTGTGTTTTCTTTTCACCTCGTCTTAATATCCATCCGGAGTATGCGCATTACTAACACAAATTGAATAGGGGTCGGGAAGGGGGCATTTAGAGGAGATATACCCCCACTTAATTGAAGAGAGAGAGTAGGAAAACCATATAGCAAAAGCCACCTGGATTCGAACACCAACCTTCCCATGATAAGTAAATTAAACTATGTGACCTTGACGTTTTGTACACGTGTCTACAGATGTCAATTTAAAAAATAATGACGCGCCAAATGAAAACAATTGAATTTTGATATATTTTGTTCATGTTTCTTAAGACATAAAAGTAAAATCGGGATGTTTTATTGAGTTTTTAATGTGTACCCCTTATTTATTTGATAGTTTTTCGACTCACCATTTCCACAGACAATCAACGTTTTACTAATGATTATCATAGTTTTCTTTAAAATCATATTAAACGGTTACCTACTAATGTAATTATGTATATTCTTTGACTGTCTTCCTCTCTTATAATTTTGAACTAATTAACTTACGTGTTTCAAAAAAAAGCTACATACACTACGGGCTTGTGCTTAGTAGTTAATTGCTCATTGAAGATTGTTTTGATAAGCTTTACTTAATGTTTGAAGCTTATTATAGAAACAACAAATTAACGTACATTTCTAATTTAAGTTCACTAATTTAAAATAATTACTTCTGTCACCACGCTACAATCAAAACTATTTGAAATGGCAATCAGCTAAATGAGCAACCCTATATCGTAGGTGTCAAATATTAAAAATATAAATATATATAAAATAAATAGTACGGAACTCCTCATTGAATTTCTCGCTCAATTGTTCGAAAATGGAGATGTTTATTTAAAACTCGTAATATATGTGAAACGGAATAATATTCACGGTGACCTGGCGGTCTAGGGGTAAGGTGTCAGACTTCTATGCTGGTGGCCGGGGTTCAATCCTCGGTCCCGGCAAAGATTTATCTGATTACCAAACCCTTCCTTCACCTCTGACAAGACATCTTGTGAATGTGAGGAATGCCAGGACTCCGCCGTGGTTCGGATTCCACGTTAAGCTGTAGGTCCTTCATTTCATCTCACAATCACCCTACCATTTCACATTAGCGTAAGTGCGTATAACCCGAACGGGTAGTAATACGCGGTGCTAATAATAATATCCACTAGCAAACCCAAGCATAAATTGCACTATACTTATGTAAAAAAAATTAGTCCCGGTTTAAAATTTTATAATTTAGTTTTTAAAGAATTAATGTCCTCATTTGTATGTTTGGACCGATAAAAAAGATCAATGTTGGTCAACACTTGGTATTAAAATTTCAACTTCCGGTTAAAATATTCAACATTTTATTAGGTGTTTCAAATCTTCATGCCATCGCATTGCTATTAAATTCCTCATTTATAAATTTTGACCAATAAAATTTTTAAATATTGACCATTGAGACTAAAATGGATATATATCATTCTTGTACAAACATTTCTCCTAAGAGGTTTAAGGAAAAACAACATAAACTTTTAGAGACTTATATTTAATTACTCTATTGCATTGGAGAAGTATTACGTTAAAACTTAAGTAGTATCTCTTTACAACTAAAGCTCACAAAATTGTATCAATATATTTGCCAATATCTCAAAAACTGTAGGATTTATAAAAATATATTTAATATAAAAGTTTTTTATTTTTAATAGTACTACAATTTTACAATAATAAGTTATTTAGTATCTCAAATAGATGCGGAGATACGGAAGTTTCTGCTTCTGTAAAGTACCCTAAAATTAATTTTCATGGTAAAATGAAAATATCCAGCTTATTTATAATCTTAATCAACAACTAGATACGAATTTTAATCAAAATCATAATAATCGATTTTGAGAAAATAGATTTTTTCTCTTTTCACCTTTTCTTTAACTAATCTTAATTTTAAGTTTAAACAGACACACGTCATTGCAGTGCAAAGACCACTTTTTAGATTTTGGGAGGTCTTGAGACGTCGACATGCATCAACATTTCAGGTTAGATTTTCTTTTGCGGTCGCAATACTTTTACCTTTTGTGTTCGAAAAGTTAAAAAATATATTTATTTGCGTATAGCTTGAAAATTACTGGTTTTATAAAAATATGTTTCTTATAAAATATTTGTATTATAAAAAGACCTAAATATTTGTAACAATAAGTAATTTAATATCTCAAATAGTTTTTTAGATTTGGGGGGGTCATGAAACGTCAAGAGCCATCAAAATCTTGAGTTCGATTTTTTTTGACGATCACAATACTTTCTCTACCTGTAAGATAGTGAGACAGTAAAAAGGCACACTTTCCAAAACCAGAAGAGTGTATTAGTTTACTTTTAATGTAGCAAATAGTTTGTGATCTACTTGTTTTAGAAATTACTGTCCACAGGTATTGACATCCAAATCGATAAAGCTCGACTCGTTTTCTATTTCTATTTCCAGGCAATAAACGGTGGTATCGTCATGGTGAGTTTTTACAACAACTTCCTCAGTTGCTCCGATACAGCCACTCTTCATGACGTCATCGGTAAGGTTATTACAAGACAGACTAAATTTCTGATTATAAAATAAGATTAAATATATTATTTTTACATTTGGGTCGAGTCCACTATTTTACAGACTCGAGTCTTCATTTAACCTAAAAATTAAAACTCTTGAATTTGAATCAGAATTTTGGATAAAAAACTATAAACTAAGAATGGGACTCTCAAATCTTTAAACTTTTAAAAACTACGAAACCTTAAGGATATTCGTGAATCGAGGATTCCAGAAAATATAAGATTTGAGACTCAAATAATATCTTATTTCTTTTAAAATTGAATTTGATTTGTCTTTTAGCTTAAATAAATTACATTTTATTGGTGGTTCAGACTCATTATAATTACAAGAAACACTTAACAACCAGACCTCAAACCATTAATTTAACACTTAAATGATTTTATGAAAGTTATAATTAATAGATCATAGCAAAATATCTTGAAATTATTTACTTAATTATTCGGGATTCATAGATAAAATAAAGATTCGGATTAGTAAAATAGTAGATTTGACCCAACTCTACTATCAACATAAGAATATATAGAAACTAAATGTTAATTTGTTTGTCTTTGCTATAATGCATTAATTTATAACTTTTATACTTCCATTTAAATGTTTAATTAACTATATGGGCCTGGTTGTTACACTTGAAATATAATTAAGTTGGGGGCAAACAATCAATAAGCGGTAGTTGAGCTCTAAAATCAATCCCAATTCAAAATTTGATCAATCTATTTAGGATCTCGTGCGTATAACCCGAACGGGTAGTAAGACGCGGTGCTAATAATAATATTTAGGATCTCGAATTTGATATTTTATCGAAAAATTGAATCTAAAAATACTCTTAAAGTTCTTAAGGATTTGAGGATTTGTGGGTCACATCCTTAATTATTTTACATATTAGCTTTTAATAATTTACCAACGATAAGTTGGGATTTGAGGGTGTGTAGGAAAATACCGCAAGGTAGACCAAGAAAGAGGTGGGAGGGGTAAATAACAGAAACTGTGCAAGTGAGAGGAGACGAATGGAAATGATTAAAGGAGGAAAGATAGTGGCAGGATAGAGGCAGATGGAGGCATTTTACTAAACTGAGTTGGCCACAAGCTGGAGACAGGTTGTTGATGATGATGATTATGAAGTCGGGTTTTTAGACCTAGCACCTAATTCCTAGCCCAAAGCTGGATTAATAATTTAAATCAACTTACCTCATTTGAAAAAAATGTTGATAAAGCTTTGACGACGCGTAGTATTACCACTAGAAGTAATTAAAAATTAAATAACTTTTTATGTATTACATTTAATATGTTTGGAAATTAATTCTTGGGTTCTTGGTAAAGATGGAAATAGATTTAAATAAATACATTGCCCTTAAAATATCGCTGAGAAAAACCAGCAACGTCTGCAAAACGTCGATTCTAAATGTCAAAAAAAGTTTCATAGTAAAAACATCGGCAATTTTTTCATATTTTTTTTCAAATCAATTAAATAACTGAAAATGTAGTGCATTTGTAAATCTAAAAAAATTACAAATAGTTCAAACAAACCGTATTAGTTGGCTTATCAGTCATGAAAAGATACACTCTATAAAGTAAACATAGTAATTTATAATTTTTATATGAATGTTAGCAAGGTAAATGGGACAAATGTTTATAAACTCTTTTAATTGGTTTTGTGTCCCCTGTCCACCGCTGAAGTGAGGACTACATTTTATGGTACATCATGTGTATATATATCTTACTACCTATTCAGTTTATAGGCATAACCTAAATTAATATATGTATATATCTAATAAATTAATGTACATATTCATTCTTATTTAATTTATTTTAATGGCCAGAAAAACTATATTTAAACGTGAAAATTATTATTATTAGTATAGCTATATAGTTCTAATTTATAAAAAATATACATATACAATTTAATTTCAACTTATTTTACTATAGTGCTGGTCAACGTTCGTGAGACCTATGACAGACCAGCACTAAAAAGTACACAAATACCTTACAAGCACATATAATTGCATGAAAAAATAAGATAAGCAATCATACACACACATACACACACACACACACACACATATATATATATGAATAGTTCGGAAAAAATATAAAATAATAATAATTAAAAATTACATTAATAAAGATTAACTAAAGAGTATTAAGCACGAGTATTTAAAAATCAGTAACAATAAGCGAAAAAAATCAGAATGAAATTATTTGTGGCCTAGTTAAAATAACTATTTGAATAAATATAAGACCAATCAGCAGTGGCCAGGTCATTGTAAAGATTGAAGTAATCACAACGTACATTCTCAATATATGTGGCGAGGGTAGCATTATTTTTAGCTGCAATGGGTACATCTAGTGTAATCAATAAGGGCGGATGAGCTAAATCAATATTTCTATGGAATTGAGACCTACGAGTTATCAAGGGGTGTTGGAAATTAGCAAAAACAAAGTCTAGGAGGTAAGCGTCACTATTATAAGTTGCGTCAAATTGTTCTAATCCTATCTTATTAGTCGATGCAAGAAGCCGAGTAGCATTTAATTTAATGAAGAAATTAGATATATTTTGAGCATGATGATATTTCCGATCATTTTTGGGGTGGTTGAAATCGCCAAATAGTATTTTACGAAAGAGGTAGTTGGCAAAAGTACCTTAAATAAAAGTAATGTAGCGACTAAAAACTTCGATTATTGTTTGGGGAGAAAGATATACGTTCCCAATTAACAGTTATTGGTGATAAAAAGTTGTGATTTAAATCCAGACATTCGATATTATCTAAATCAGTTTTTCTGATTATATCATAAATAGTCAATAATGGGAATAAGATCACCACCACCCATTGAGATAGTAGCTCCGTCATATATCATATCAGATATATAAACATTGTAGTTTAGGGAAAAGTAATTATCATTTACATACTCACTAGAGAGGCAAGTTTCTACCAAACAAATACTAGAAAATTTATTCAAACAAACCTTAGAAAATAATTCCCTAGCTTTAGTTCGAAGACCACGGATATTTTGATGCTATAATAAAATAGCACTATTATTAACTAGGAGTTGGATTGGGTGGTATCTCCAGACCTTCTACAACGTTCACAAGTGGGGTTACGGATGTATCCTCTTGTGAGTCATGGTCAGAAATAGCAGTGGTTCTCGCAGGGGCAGACACACAGGGGAGGGAGACTCACTGATTGTCTGCTCTGGCAGCAACTTTCCGTAGAAGGGTGCAATGAGATAACCGGAAGGCCAAATGTCACCATTGTTTATCAGGGTATAATCATTTTCTTCAACAGAAACATGGAAGGAGGAGTATGAACTAAATTTTGTTTTCAATTTTGAAACAAATGAGGCACTTAATATTAATTTATTTCGTTGAATAAGACTTAATATCCAGGGAAGAAACTTCAGGAGGAAAACGTGTGGCAAATAGATATTTTTTTAAAATACTTTGTTCATTGTTTGTAGGTAGGTTGTTGCCTTGTTACCAGTCAGCAAGTTACGTACACGCGAAAGCTGAACCAGCGAATCCTCCCGCATGTTGGAATTCGCTGACTTTTTTTTTACGACGAGTCACAACCGTAAATCCATATCTTCAGCGCTTGCTGACGCGGACTGCAATCCAGCTGGTGATTGTGTAACAATCATGGAGTCGTTAGCAGAGCTTGTTTTATTGTAATTTAAAGTTTGGCTAAAGGTAAATTTAGGTGATTTTTTTGTATTATATAGGTGAGAAGTAGATGGGGTGGAATCAATTTGAGTATCAGAGCGCAAAGACAAAGAGCATCGAGTTTCAACCGAAACTAAACATACCGCGAACTTACAAGCTAAAATCTCCGAAATTCGGCATTTAAAAACAGCGTTATCGTAGCTAAAATCCTTTACCTGAGCAGACAGATTGTAAACCATGCTTCTCAAGGAGGAATTCAATAGCTATATTGTCACTGCCTCCTGACTAGCTGATTTAGCATCCTCATATGACTGCCTTACTTGAGAAATGGGCCTATCCGGCCACTCAGGAAGAGCGGCTGAAGAAGTAGATTTGGTGAGGGTGTCATCCCCAAACGAAGCTATTTCCCTTTTAGTATATGGATCACACTTGCAAATAGATATCCTACTTTTCTTAATAAAAAACACCCTCATATTCCACATAATTAATTTTGAGGCTGTCTAGATGAAACCTTGCTTTACACGCACCAGAACGCCAAATAAATCTTTGTCGGGGCCAGAAAATGCACGAGAGCATTTCGCACACTTGTCCTCACGGCCCGGCATATTGTACAAGTCAGCTCACCAGACCTAAGGATATGCAAGCTCACACAGAACACAACACGCGGCACAAGGAATGAGGTCACTTGCAGAGATCAGGATAAACACGTCCATTCATGGCAAGCGCCAATCGACAACTAATACAACCAAGTAAAGCACAAGACCATAGTTCTTACAAGAAAAAATAATTCAATAAGCCCAACTGCAAATGTGTAAAGTATTTAAAGAAATCTTTATAAAACAATAATGACTGTTGTAAAACTAGAGATTTTCGTTCAGTATTAATTTGTATATATATTCAGTGCACACTGATTTGTTTGGTCAATTTCAGCTCACATTAACCACATCAGGGCCTTGGCCGGAGTAAATCATGTTGGCTTAGGAGCTGGCTATGACGGCATCAACTTGTAAGTACAACAATTCACCGTGGTTACATTTCTAGCCTGTATGTTTATTTGCTAACTTCTATGCTTCAATGATTTGTCTTCTAATCGAAAACAATCGACTCCCTACTATCGTGTAAAGATCGCCATGTAATTAGGGATAGCAATTTTCTCGAACATAACGATATATTTATCATTAGCTAAATCGCAGGGTATATGTTGAAAGCTACGATAAATCGATCAAATAATATCGATGTATAATTTTTTTCTGATAAATTAAATTGCAGGGGTCTAGGTAAATTTTAACGGCGGTATTAAATATGGCTGCTGTTCTACAATACTATTCTTCCCAGCTTTTCACTTTTTAAAGTTTTATTTATTTGTTGACAATAGCACACAAGTTTAGTAAAATAGAAAAAAATTGACTTATTTAATTAAAATAGAAAAAAAAATTGTTCAATTTATTTAAATTTACAAGCTTTAAGGCTCAATCCAATATATTAAAGATATCAATAAATTGATCGATATATCGAATACTAAAACATCGATATATCATTGGTATTTAAATCAATGTTTTGATAAATATATAGATATTTTTTATATTGATATATTGTTGTAATCCCCATGTGTAGTACTTTGAGCAAACGCAGCCGAAAATATTGGTTCGTCATTGTCCCGCTTAGAGCAACACGTACTGATGTTTCAGGACACCTACAGGCTTGGAGGACGTGTCTCGCTATCCTATGCTTCTGGCGGAGCTCGCTAGAGACCGCTTGTGGAGTTCTTCTGATATCAAGAAACTGGCAGGCGGGAATCTCGTCAGGGTGTTCACAGAAGTTGAGAAGGTAACAATGGCGGAAATATAATCATAAGGGTGTTCACAGAAGTTTAAAATGCCATAGTGGTAAAAATATTGTAAGCAGAAGTTGAGAGGTTGACATTCGCATAAATCTCGTCAGGGTGTTCACAGAAGTTGAGAAGATAACAATGGTAAAAATATAAGGAAGTTGAGAAGGTAAGAATAGCGAGAATTTAATCATTAGGGTGTTCACAGAAGTTGAGAAAGTAACAATAGTAAAAATATAGGGAAGTTGAGAAGGTAAGAATAGCGAGAATTTAATCATTAGGGTGTTCACAGAAGTTGAGAAGATAACAATGGTAAAAATATAAGGAAGTTGAGAATGTAACAATAGCGGGAATTTAATCTTTAGGGTGTTCACAGAAGTTGAGAAAGTAACAATAGTAAAAATATAGGGAAGTTGAGAAGGTAACAATAGCGGGAATTTAATCTTTAGGGTGTTCACAGAAGTTGAGAAAGTAACAATAGTAAAAATATAGGGAAGTTGAGAAGGTAACAATAGCGGGAATTTAATAATCAGGGTATTCACAGGAGTTGAGAAGATTTGGTGGTAAGCTTTAAAAAAATAAAGCTGTGACAGATAATGAAAGGCTTATGAAAGCCAAAGATATTACGTCAAAAGCGGAGTTATTTATCAACCTTTATAAGATAAAACTTTGTATGTTTATTAAAACTCAATAGTACGTCGTGTACCACTGTGGGTACGCGTGCCACCGTTTAATGAATTACACTTCACTGTATTTATAAGCGAGACAAAACATTGTCAAGTACGATACCTACTCAGTATTCCTGACTGTAACAACAATAGAGGGTAATGATTGTATGGCGCAGCTAATTTCATCAACTTATCAATAACCTGGGGCTGTATTCATTGTTGTGATCATTCTCTCAGGTTCGAGACGATTGGTCAGCGGTCGGACCAACGGAAGATTGGATTTCCTTGGAAGATCTGGATGGTAAAACATACTGCCGCTACCCGGGTACCTGAAAACCAAGTCTTGGTTAATATCTCCGCGAACAAATCAAACTCAACTATAATTATCATCATCACAGTGAGTTGCGGTGTATTTTGAGCAATGAACATCTCAACATTACAACTCAATAAGGTGAAGTTTGTTTGGGACATTTTGAAACGTGTTAATATTATAATATGGGGGTCGTTGGTTTACGATGAATTCGCCGCTTTTATTTGAAAGTTTAAAAGTTTAGTAAAAAATATGTTTCTTTTTAATTTACCTTTCAAATATGTTTTAATGTATTGACCAAAAAGTGTACATTATTTGTCTAAGTAATAGAACATATTTTCAATGCGCATGAACATTGATCTATTTTTAATAACTTTACATCTGTCTAAAATATACAAAGCCACCTTGAGTGGAGTATTCATATGTGATTGTAATTCTAATAAGATACCAACTCAATGACAAAATAGTTACCGTACAAACATTTTTTTTCTCTCTGAAATTCTTATTGTATAAAAAAAAGTGGAACCTTTATAATACCTAGTTTTTTTTATCACGAATATATTTTATATTAGTTTTATTTGAATTAATATTCACTTTAAAATAAATGTAAAAATAAACATTTTTTGTATGACCCATGAAATATTGATCGATGAATATTAATTTGTTTAATATTCAATATATTTGAGTGATGAGCTTAATCTAAGTCTCAAAACTCTGTATTTCTAACACACTGCCTATCTGAGCTTAGAAAAAATAAATATTCTAATAGCAAATAAATGAGTATTAAAAAAATCAATACCACCTTAAACAACAAAAAGTATATATATAACTAAATCAATGAGAGTTAATAATTATGTAGGGTAGTATTGTAGACTAGAATCCAAAATGTATTTAAAATTATATTCTGATTAGTTTTCTTACAGAAATGAATGGTCTAATTGAACACTACAGCTTTATGTAAAAAGTATACATTATTTTAAAATTCAGCGAAATTTCTGAGACTTTTAAACCATAAATTATTTTTAAACATCTATTTGAGGTATTTAACATGCACCTATGAACTGACTGATTATATCAGCAAACAAGAATTCTATGATCAAGAGCGAACGGAATTACCAATTTTGCCTGTAAAGGTATTTTCACACACCTTCCAGGATTCTTTTATATGCCACAACCGACATGGGACCGACGGCTTTACTTTACCTCCGAAGGAAGTTGTGTTACGGATTGTAATCGCTCAAGAAAAATCCGTCGACCCCAGCTGGGTCTAAACCCTGAAGAGAGCACCGAAGTCGACATAAATAAAACACTTTTAATTCGATAAACAGTTCATAAACACTTTTCTTTTTAGAGGAAGAACAATTGCTTGGATTTCTTTAATTAGTCTTTTCAGCTATATATATATATATATATATATAT
>CABFOW010000361.1:39279-52306 GCA_902141385.1 Timema californicum | reverse complement strand
TATATATATATATATATATATATATATATATATTCTTAAATCGCAACCAGTACATTAATTTTTTAATGCGAAAGTGTTAGTCATTTATATTATTTATTGTTTTTAATATAATATGATAAAAAAGTAAGTAACAAATCACCTTATTAAAATACAAACCTATGTGCTCACACAAATTGGGATGCATTTGTTAAAATATATTCAATCTTTATAATCAATCTATTTTGTTCAGCTCTAGACTTAAACCCAAATCAATGATAATATGTACAGTTCGATTTTCATAAGAAGGACCTTATCTAACTGATAGGAAATCCGATAGATCTACTTTCACGTTATCATACGTAAAGGCATTTGTGTAAAGGCTGTCATGTTTGATATTATATGCACAATACCTATAAAATAACACTAGTAAATATTAACCTGCTATTAATTTTGGATGAAAAAAACAAACTGTATTTTATAAAGGCCCTTCCTATAAAAATTTAACTATATACCTTGTCTAAAAATTTGGAGAACTTGATTTGACACAACTTATTTTAAAAAATATTTAAATTTTACTATTCTATTATCACTATTTAATCTTTTTATGTGTATGTATTATATATTATAAGTTACATGCATTCTACCTGATTCGATCCCATTGGTTATAAAATATTTACTGAATTAAATTTGACTCTCCTTATGTTTCATTATGTAATTTATTGATTTTACTTTACAAAATGCAACATTTATTAGTTTTGATCATATTTGTTACTTTATTAAAGTCACATTTAAAACAATTTTTTTCATAGTAATCTTTTATTAAAATAAAATATTCAATTAGGTATTGGTCAAATACTAAAAGCAATAACATTAGTATACTACATTTAACAATTTAATTGTGTTTTTGTATGGACAGTAATGGTTTTAATCAACTATGAATGAAAATTAATTCATTAAATATCATTATATAGTTGTTATAAATTAATTATTTCTAAAATATGTTACATTATTTAATAAAATTCTATTAAATTCCTACTAGAGTATTTTATTTGTATTTGTTATGTGCAATCTGTACGTGACACTCCGTCACAATCTCCCAAAAATACTCATTGCTCAAAATTGATGGTAACCATTTTTCATAAAAAAATTAGTATTATCCATCCCGATTAGGGAGCCAAACTAATTGAGTTTTAACTAGTTTAAAGGGCGCATAGCCGGAACGCTGGAAGACGCGGTGCCCGGGGGCGCCGGTTCGAGGGGGTGCCAAACAGAGATAAATATAGTCTTAACGTAGCCTGGGCGTGCTATGAAAATAATCTCCAAACCTAACATAGCCTAGGTATAATAGTGGAGTTATAATCGTTCACTTTTTAATACTAACATCAAATTTTACATATTATTATAATTTTATGGGGAGTAAATTAAAATTTAATACCATTCTCAAAAAGTTATTTTACATTTGTCATTTTGAAAAAATTGGGTCCCTAAAACGGCTAGTTTTTTGTAATTATAACGTAAACCGTTTAAATTGTCAACGTGTTTATTAAACTTGTAATAAAAAAAAATCGAAGATAGCATTGTCTACAAAATAATTTTAGGTTTGGGAATTATTTTAATATTTTTCTATAGTCGTATCGTTATAGGAAATATGGTATTTGACAGCTAGCAGAAGATTTAAAGAACAATAAAAAGAAATATATTTGTGTTAACATTATGACTACCAAAAGTGACAACAAATTAATGTATGGTCTTGCAGATCATTTGGTTTGTCGAATGAATACATGAAAGTATATCTGGTAGCTTTTACTAGCTGTCAGTCATTACCACTCCTATGGTGAATGGACTATATTATCTACCGGTCACATAGGGGACGCCAAAAATCAATCCAGCCTGGGCACAAAATTTAACTCGGGCCGCCCCTGATGGGCAGTAAGCTTCAGCGAAAATAATAATTTCAAAACTAGGAAATAAACACTTGTAGGTAATAAAGAGTGATCCCAAAACAAAAATTTGTGGTAACATCCCGTAAAAGGTTGGGAACTAATGAATTAATTATTCTAGTGTTTTAAGGATGAGGAAGGTAGAATTTAAAGGAAATTTACTTGCATTTGCATTGCGAGAGAGCTTGGAAACCACCCAACATGGATTTGAGCTCCAAAATTTCCGTCACCGGCAAAACAAGCTTACCATTTAGGGATGAGGTTTGAAGATACTTATAGAAAATTCGCTCACATTTCCATAAGAGAGTGGAAAATCACATAAAAAAAACCCTTATAACTCCCACCCAGGATTCAAACTCTGATACAACCGTCACTTGTAGCTCAGTCTAACGAGGGAATGACGCCTTAGACCATGCAAACACCGATGCGGGTAGTACGTTATTTATAAAGCAATACGATTACCGGGCAGTTAAAATAATAATGAGTCAATGTTTTACTATGCCACAAGGAATGGTTATCCTACAGATATATAAGGTCAAATTTAGCCGAGGAAATATATTTGAACCAATGCGTGACATATAGAAGAGCATCGATAATTTGGACTAATTGATCATCGACCCAATCCGGATGATCGATTTGTCAGAATTTTCGAAAATACAATAAGCATATACGGAATACTTATGAAAACTCAGTTTTAAGGTAGAAACATTTTCGCTTTATTCAAACAACGAACCAACTTACACTTTATCTTTTTTTTTGTGCCAAATATCACAAACTCTCAAAGAGAATAAATAGTAAGGCAAAAATATAACAACTAAAAGGTCTTTAATTTCTTTTTAACAAGCGTTAAGGTGCGGTTTTTTTTCTCACCCATGTCTGGGATAGTCATATCACTGTGATTATTGTTATAAATAATATTTTTTCTTGGCGATACGGATTATCAACGATCCGGATTTTTGACGTCCGAATTATCGACGCTCTAATGTGTCTTAGAAATAACCCTCATGTGTCCGTTCTTCAGGGATTTATAAGGACAAAATTTTACGAAAACAACTGGTAGCCACGTAGCAAGGAATCATATTGAAAACATCAACTTTATAATATTCGATCGAAAATTGTACTCATATTTATAATTAGTGCATGAAATTGCCATATTCAGCGGTCGAAAAGTCTACTCTTCAGCGTCACTCTCGCAATAAACTGGACTGCTGACAACTAAGAGATCGGGACTCGAATACCGGCCAGGTATACTTAGGGTACTTTTTCCTAAATGGGGCTTCACTCTCTCATTGCTAACATATTAGAGTAATTATTGCATATGCGTATTACGCGAACGTGAAGTAAAGCACATTGCTAAAAAAAAGTTCATAAAATTACTAGCGTGGAAGATAATGTGTAGTAGGATTTATATAAAAAGAAACTTTTTAAAAGTAATTTTTTTTTGCGTTAAACGATATAACAATTAATATAAATTAGTGTTATTTTATAGGTATTTATAATATTTAGCAAAGTGATAGCCGCAGATAACATTACATAACGTATGAATAGGTGAAAGCAAATCTAGTTGGTAGATAAGCCCTTTCCTATGAAAATGGTACTGTACAAACCCATATCTTACAGAAAACTCTAAATTACCAGAGATATATAAAAAGAGATAATCAGTTTCACGGATATTCTAAATAAACGGATAATTAAATTGAATAGTAAATTAAATCTCAAATTATTTCACAAATTAAAACATCCTTAATGAATATGTTTATTTAGAAAAATAGTGCATGATATTTATCAGACTAAAAGGTCAACAGCTGCACTTCGGAACCGCAAACATTTACTCGAAAATCCAGTTCACACGTAACCGATAAATTAAAATGAAAAATATTAACGCATAAATGCATCGATATGTTTTAAATCATACAAAAATAATCAGGAAATTCCTCTACTTAGGACTATTTAACTCAGCAACACGTCTTATTACCCGTTAGAGTTATCCACATATGTGCTCGTACTAAATTACACTTATGAATCAGGGATTATGAAGGTTGCATTTAGAGGATGTGTACTTGTATTTAAGTGAAAGGAGAGTGGATAAATATTTTGAAAAAAAAATCATCTTCATAACATCTGAACCGGGATTCGAGCCTTGATATCCCCGTCATCGGCAGTCTAGTCCAACACGAGAGTAGAGCGTTATACGATGCGGCCACCGAAGCGGGTGTTAGATTATTCAACAACCGAAGAGTGTTTAGTACTCAATGACGTAAACTCATTCCAAATTCAAAATCGAAGCTAACGACACTTTATAACTAATTAATTAAATAATTTAATGTTTGGTACCAGAGTAGATAGTAGATTACTGTCTTAAAGTAGTCTATTTTTTTAGGTCCAAATAAAAGGTTTTAAATTTATTTAATTTCTTTACATGGCATATTTAACGTTTAATTTCTGAACCAAATGATTATAGTATAGGTCCAAGATTTAACTTAAATATAGTAGGTGACCTGGCGGTCTAGGGGTAAGGTGTCAGACTTCTATGCTGGCGGCCGGGGTTCAATCCCCGGTCCCGGCATAAATTTATCTGATTACGAAACCCTTCCTTCACCTCTGACAAGACATCTTGTGAATGTGGGGAATGACAGGCCTCCACCGTGGTTCGAATTCCACGCTAAGCTGTAGGTCCTCCATTTCATCTCACAATCACCCTACCATTACACATTAGCGAAAGTGCGTACAACCCGAACGGGTAGTAAGACGCGGTGCTAGTAATAATAACTTAAATATAGAACCTACACAGACCCAGTTCTAATGCCGTAAATTCATCACAGTGAAAGGAGAAACTTAAATTTCACCAACAACTCATTTAGGCCATGTTAGGAATCGAGCCGGGGACCCCGTAAACAATAGACAAATGTAGTACCAACTGAGCTAAGGGTCGGACAACGTGTTTCTAAATCTACAACTATTTTAAATATAATATATAAGGAATAACAATTATTTAGTAACCATACCAATCATGTAAGTTTTCACCAAATATGTTTATTTTCAAGGTTTTATTAACCATAATGCTATGATATTATTTTAGACACGTCAAACAAGGAGTATAGACGACACCAGCAGCGATGTCAAGTAAATGACGAAAGTGAACCAAACAGAAGGTTTATGCCTCTGTACTCTCTAATAATATATCAGGCCTAATGTAAAGTTGGCCAAGGTGACTTCTTATACCATGCAATTTGGATTCAGTCAGTAAGAGTTCAGTAGCGGCTCTAACAAATAGTGAGGTCTTTTGAATTCCCTTCCCCCACAACTGTAGCCCCCCCTCCCCTCCGAATCTTACTGACCATCCAGGTTATAAGCACATATATAATGTTTATACGTGCATTTCAAATTTAATAGGAAATAACTTTTAAAATAAGTTAAAAACTTATTTTTTCAAGATCAAAATATCATAATTTTAATGGCGTTTATAGGTATTGATAGTATCCATAAAAAGTGCCAGCTTCTGAGTACATAGCTTGACGTATGAATACCTGAAAGTAGATATACAGTATTGGGTTTAATATCTGTCAGATAAGGTTCTCCCTTTGAATTTCTTTTTATCACCGCACCTTACTTCCTGTTCAGGTTGTACGCATCTATGATAATTACTCTAATGGCGTAAGGATGAGGAAGGAAGCATTTTAGAGGTAATATAGCTGTATTTGTTTGGAAAGAGGGTGGGAAACCATTTAGGTAAATCACCTGTCTTCATCAGGCCAATCTAGCACGAGAGCGACGCCTTGAACCATTCGGCCACTGAATCGTGTCCTTTAAAAATGGGACTGTACTTTTGTGAACAAATAATAATAATATATTTAGCATTATTATTATTATTATTAGCACCACGTCTTACTACCCGTTCGGGTTGTACGCACTTACGCTAATGTGTAATGGTAGGGTGATTGTGAGATGAAATGGAGGACCCACAATTTAACGTGGAATCCGAACCACGGTGGAGGCCTGGCATTCCTCACATTCACAAGATGTCTTGTCAGAGGTGAAGGAAGGGTTTGGTAATCAGATAAATCTGTGCCGGGACCAAGGATTGAACCCCGGCCGCCAGCATAGAAGTGTGACACTTTACCACTAGACCGCCAGGTCACCCACTATATTTAGCACCACGTCTTACTACCCGTTAAGGTTTTACGTATATGAACTAATTAATTATATTGATGTGTTAAGGACGAGGAAAGTTGAATGGAGAGATAACGTAGCTGATTTTTTTTAAACCCATTTTCGTGAAAGGTGAGTAGTAAACTATCTAGAGAAAAATAAAACATATGTACACCCAGTTGGGATTGGAAGCCCGAATTCCCCATCACCAGCAAACTAGAATGAGTTAGCTTATAATTTAGACAACGAGCCCATTGCTGTTAGAAATGATAAATAAACTTACATAGAAGATAAAATATACTCAGCTAACTTATGTTGTTTGAGAAACAAACTTTTTTATTACTATTACTATTAAAACGATACATAACATAATAACCCGCTTCGGTGGTAGAACGGTCCAAGGCGTCATTCTCGCAATAGACTGGACTGCCGAGGACGTGGAGATTAAAGTTCGAATCCAGATCCGGTGTACTGAGGGTAGTTTTTCCAAAATGGTTTTTTAACCTCCCTCCGCAAAAATACGGGTACACTTCATCTAAATTTAACCTTTATCATCCTTAACCCATTAGCGCAATTAGTAAATATGCGTACAAGCGGAATAGGTAGTAAGACGTGGTGATTGAAAAAATGAATATCTATAAAATATCGATGATAAACTAATAAATTTTCTGGCATTATTCCACTATGGTGTAGCTTATAATATGGGGACATAGTGTAAACCGTCAAGGAAGGACTGCTACAATTCCCGCAAAGCGAAGTGCACATGTATACTTGGTTATTTGTTTACAAGAGTAGATCCAGAACTATTTTACTGTGAACTTTTCATCAAATAACACTCATTTCTCAAGCTGTCCCATTCGTCAGCGACTCTCGTTGATAGATAAATACCCACCGTACCGCGACCAAATGAGGTAACCGTCGTCTAACCCCCTCCCATCTGGGTCGGTTAATTAAACCACCAGATGAGGCAGTGAGGCAGGTCCATCATCCTATGGAAGAAGTGAGAAAAGTAAAACTTGTTTGTATCGCGACAATAGTTCGGGCGGACGTGGATCGTGACGTCACTGTGACAGGGAAAGTAAAGCTAATGTTCTGCCGAGGCTAACCATCCATGTTAGCCCGACCCGAATCCGTCCAACCAGCAAAATAATGGAAACACGACCGCAGAGTCCTCCACTACTTTGGTTTATTGTATTATATATTTAGATCAAGCGGAGAGTTATGTTACGGGATTTTGTGTACTTGGGTAGGTTTTTATTCTTCTTCTTATTAAAACTTTACTACTAAAGTAATATTCAAGTAAACGACTCGTGTTGGAAGCGGCCACAAAAACTTTCATCGTGTTCAGAGCGATAAAAACATGTTTTTGAAATTCACCCAAGCGAATCAGCTAGGCATGTGTCGAAATAAATGTCAACAAAATAATTAAAGTAATAGATAACATAACATAACATAGCATAACCTAACCTAACCAACTTAAATCTAAGTGAGTGGGTGAAACCACAAAAAAAATTAAGCAAGACCTAAATAGAACTGGATAAAATATTTTTAACACCACGTCTTACTACCTGTTCAGGTTATACGCTTATGTACTAATAACACTATTGTGCTAGGGGTTAGTAAGGCTTAACTTAGATTAAATGCACCCGAATTTACGTGGAAGGAGAGTGAAAACCACTCTCAGTGCATCCAGCCAGTATCAAACCCCAATATTCCCGTCTTTGACAGTCTAGTTCAACACGAGATTAGCGCGTTAGACCAAATGGCCAACGAAACGGGTAGTTGGATCAAATAAATAACATACTCCAGGATTTCGAATAGATGAAGGGTTTGAAAATATGTATCAACGTATTAATCTACGTGAATAAACTAGAAATTAAAATTTTGTACTTATCTAAGTAGTTAGAATGGCGTATAGCCCCAATTTAACCCTTGGCCTTGACCCCAAAATGTATGCAGTAATCATTGCGTGTTATGTCACAACACTCCCCTCTGGATTTTCCCTGATGACTAGCGCCATTTTGGCGGCTAGACAAGAAAGGAATATATCGTGACCTTGAGTGATGTCACAACCCTTCCCTTCTATGTGTCAATGGGATTTTCCTGATGACTGGCGCCAGTTTGGCGGCTCGACAAGACAGGAATAGTTCACGGCCTTGAATGATGTCACAAACTTCCCCCATATATGTGGCAATGAGTTTTCCCTGATGACTGGAGCCAGTTTGGCAGCTCGACCAGAAAGGAATAGAACATGACCTTGAATGATGTCGCAACCCTCCTCCTTATATGTGGCAATGAGTTTTCCATGATGACTGGTACAAGTTTAGTGAATCAACAAGACAGGAATAGATCGTGACCTTGAATGATGTCGCAACCATCCCCTTCTATGTGGCAATGAGTTTTCCTTTATGACTATCGCCAAGACAAGTAAAGATAGGAATAGATCGTAAAACTGAAACAGTGAGCTAGTACACAAGGTCATTGACCCTGGTAAATCATTTCCCCTCTCCCTCTTCTATGTGACAATGGGTTTTCCTAATGACTCATACCTGGCGCCAGTTTGGCGGCTCGACAAGACAGGAATAGATCACAACCTTGAATGATAGCGCAACCCTCCCTAGGTAATGGGTTTTCCCTGATGACTCATACCTGGCGCCAGTTTGACGGCGGGACAAGACAAGTCCCCTCTATCTGTGTGACGTCATCATTGCGTGTGATGTCGCAACAATCCTCTTCTATGTGTCAATGGGTTTTCCCGATGACTTATACCTGGCGCTAGTTTGGTGGCTTGACAAGACAAGTAGAGACAGGAATAGATTGTGACCTTGAATGATGTCGCAACCTCCCCCTTATATATGGTAATGGTTTTTCCCGGCTTCGCAACCCCCTATGTGGTAATGGGTTTTCCCGGTGTTAAAACTAATCATTGCAATGTCGCAATTTCCTATGTGGTAATGTGTTTTTTCGCAACTAGACAGTATTGACAGCATCTCCCACCCCAAAAGTCTACTAAAATTGGTTGTTTGGTATCGCCCGTCGACATTCGTGGTTATAGGTATCAATCATGGACCAGAAGATTAAGGTAGAAATGTTCCAGCGTTTACGTGGAGTGAGGGAGAGTAGTAAACTATCTCAGTTCACACGAGCGAGATTCGCACTCACAACATCTCACCTCAAAGCCTGCTGGAGGTAGTTTTTCACTCTACCTCTACGCAAATATGGGTTAAAACTTCACAATTCCTGATATATTAGTGTAATTAGTACCTAAGCACATAACCCAAACGGGTAGTAAAATACGGTGCTATAATGTGTCAAATTCGTGTGATCTGTAAATAATATGTGCGCCAGATCACGTTTGAGTTTCCATTTTAGAAACAGGCTTTGGGTAGGGCGAGGTTTGATCTACCAGAAAGTTATTTTTGGGGGTAAATTTTCATAAATCGTTTTCCACTTCTAAACCTGGAAAATTGAGATACGTTCTCTTAGTAAATTTAATTTATTCAGCCTTAATTCTTTCATGTGTTAAATATTAGACATGTAAAACTATGTTAAGCTGGGTGTGTATTGTAAACGGACATTATAAGTTTTAATAAATATTCAGGGTAAGCTAAACAAATCCATGGCATAGTATGTATGTGATGATTGCAAGTGTGTATATTGTAAACGGACATTATAAGTTTTAATAAATATTCAGGGTAAGCTAAACAAATCCATAGCATAGTATTCAATTTAAAACTAAATATTATAGATTCCTTCATCAGCGTTGAGCGGATTTATGGAGATTTTTCTAATATACTTTTAATTCTCCCTCCTTGCAATATGTGTGTGCAGTTCCTCTAATTTTAGCTTGCGGTATAAGTGGCTAACTTGTTTTGTTTGAATGTTATTTATTATGTCAACAATATACAATTTCGAACATTAAATGTTATATAAAACTTTATTTAATATTACTTATGTATTTTTTTGTAAAAATTATATATTATTTTATTTCATTAAAATATAATCGTGAATATTAAATTTATTTGTTGTTTAAGTGGCTTATTTATTTTGTGTAAATGCTATTGTCTATGTCAACAAAATATAGTTTCGAGCATTGAATGATATTTAAAATTGTGTTCAATATTACTTATGAATTTTTGTAAAAGTTATATATTATTTCATCAAAATATAATTGCGGACATTAAATTCAAGTTACTCAATTAAATATTACTTTTGAATTATAATAAAAGCTATATATTATTTCGACAAAATATAAATTAGAACATTACATGATATTAAAATAAAACTTTTTTCTGTTGTTATAAGTGACTCAAGGAATAAAACGGTTATTTCTAAAATAACTAAATAATTTTTCACTTTATCCTTGGGTAGAATCCTAACGTCACAATTTTTAAATAAGAATGAACGTCTGTTTAACTTTGCATGTGTGTGTGTATGTGTGTATGTGTACTTGCCACTTTACCTTAAGCCAAACTTAGTTAATTTATAAACGCTATCAAAATAGTGAAACTGTTTGTAGGGTTTGCCTGAACCAAATGCGGGTACACATTTTACATGGATGGAAAATCTAGTCAACTAGCAAAACTCCTTCGCAAATTCGGGGTGCACTCGGAAGGAAGTACGACCGTTCTAACAGAAATTAGCGGCGATGAAGATATCGAAGTTCAAATTCTTTTGGGCACGCTATCTAAATATCATCCTCATTTAATTCTGGCGGGGGGAAATCAAATCCCTGCCGGGTAAACTGTTGGTGTTTCTCCCTCAGGAACATTTTCTTAATCATCACTACCGCACCATCATAATTAATACATAAACCATTGACACGAAAAAGGGACGTTTAACTCATATAGTTATGACGTGAGAGGTTGTGAGTGCGAATCTTGCCGGTGTGAACTAGGGTGGTTTTATACTCTCCCTCACTCCACGTAAATGCTGGAACATTTCTACCTTAATCTTTCGGTCCATGATGGATACCTACAACAGCGCATGTCGACGGACGATACCAAACAACCAATTTTAGTAGACTTTTGGGGTGGGAGATAGCGGCCCCTAACTGAGGGTTATAAATCGCCGTAAGGCTTCCAAGGCCCTTGATTGTGCAGAATTAGAGCTGTGTCAATGCTGTCTAATTGCGAAAAAACCCATTACCACATAGGGAGTTGCGATATTGCGATGACTAATTGCGACACCGGAAAAACCCATTACTACATAGGGGGTTGCGATACAAGGAAAACCCATTACCATATAGAGGGTTTCGACACCAGGAAAACCCATTACCACATAAAAGGGAAGGTTGCGACATCATTCAAGGTCACCATCTATTCCTGTCTCTACGTGTCTTGTCAAACCGCCTAACTGGCACCAGGTATTAGTCATCGGGAAAACCCATTGCAACATAGAAGGGGAGTGTTGCGACATCACAGGCAATGATGACGTCACACAGATAGAGGTGACTTTTTTTTTGTCACGCCACCAAACTGGCGCCAGGTAAGTCATCAGGGAAAACCCATTGTCTGGGGAGGGTTGCGACATCATTCAAGGTCGTGATATATTCCTGTCTTGTTGAGCCGAAAAACTGGAGCCAGGTATGAGTCATCAGGAAAACCCATTGTCATATAGAAGGGGGATAGGGGGAAAGAGTTACCAGGGTCAATGACCTCGTGGACTATCTCACTGTTTCAAGATCACGATCTATTCTTGTCTCTACTTGTCTTGTCAAGCCACCAAATTGGCACTAGTTATCAGGGAAAACCCATTGCCACATATAAGAGGATGGTTGAAACATCATTAAAGGTCACGATCTATTCCTGTCTTGTCGAGCCGCCAAACTGGCGCCAGTAATCAGGGAAAACCCATTGCCACATAGAAGGGGGAGGGTTGCGATATCATTCAAGGTCGTGTTCTATTACTGTCTTGTCGAGCCACCAAATATGCGCCAGTCCTCAGAGAAAACCCATTGCCACATAGATGGGGAAGATTGC
This sequence comes from Timema californicum, assembly GCA_902141385.1. Classification (NCBI taxonomy): domain Eukaryota; kingdom Metazoa; phylum Arthropoda; class Insecta; order Phasmatodea; family Timematidae; genus Timema; species Timema californicum. The sequence continues at coordinate 40,257 of CABFOW010000361.1, read as the reverse complement.
GACATCACTGCAGGTCGTGAACTATTCCTGTCTTGTCGAGCCACCAAACATGCGCCAGTCATCAGGGAAAACCCATTGCCACATAGAAGGGGAGGGTTGCGACATCATTCAAAATCACGATCTATTCCTAATTTGTCAAGTCACCAAAATGGCACCAATCATCAAGGAAAACCCATTGTGACATAGAAAACCAGAAATAAACCTTTGCGACATTGAAGGAGGACAACAGGTATTATTCCCATGTCGTCTTGGAAATAACTAGAGGGGAATTTCAGATCAAACGGAAATATACTGGCACCATGTATGAGTCACCAGGGAAAACTCAGGTGGGAGTGTTGCGAAATAACACGCAATGATTACGTCACATAACTCGGGATCATAGGTCAAATTGGGGCCTACGCCATTTTAACTATTTATTTATTATGAACATAGTACATTGTACTTATTATAGGCCTATATAATAATACATATAATTATTGACAGAGATTAAATATCTGAAATTAAAATCAGTAAATCAATAGGCCTATATAATAATACAAATAATTATTGACACAGATTAAATATCTGCAACTAAATTCGGTAAAGCAATAGGCCAGGTGCATAGAAGGAAATAAACTAATAACATAATGTGGTCACTTCTAACACACATGCTAAAAATCTGGTCGCAGACAACATGATTTTTGCTCCACCGCTTTGAAGACGGTCTCTTCCAGCATGACGCTATTCAAATGATTCATTTAAAAAGGCTGTTTTAATGAAAGCTTGGTGTTTTATAATAGGTGTATAGTTTTCAGCCACTATTTAAAAATGCTCCCATATTTTTAATATCATAGTTTATGCGAGTAGATAAGTTATAATTTATTAATACACTATTTTCAATAATATAGATTATTAGTTTCTATCTTTATTTTTGTTTGTATGTTTTATATGTGTATATATCTATATAAAATATTTTTCTTATATATATATATATATATA
>CABFOW010000361.1:0-36587 GCA_902141385.1 Timema californicum | reverse complement strand
TTTTTTTTTTTTTTTTTTTAAGGATTGACCACGCTTATGTGGCCTGATGGTCATAGTTCCTGGCTACATAATCAGATTTCCCGGGTTCGGTCCCCGGCGAGCACAGATTTTCTGTAAAGTGGTTAACTCAGCCTTGTGAAGACAAATGCTGGGCTGTTTGAATAAAAAAAAAGTAGCGGCTCTTATATAAAACTGATATTAATGACCAAAAATGTCCGCCGTACTGTCCACAGCCGCTAAAGCTGGCACAACTTAGTCAAAACACGGTGGACACTTGCAGTCAATATTGCTCGATTGAGGAGTGACGCCATTGAGTTTTTTTTAAAGGATCTTGCGGTTCAGTCTGACTCGCTATACAATCACCGAACCCTGCCTAGTGTCGTCAACTCCTTTCTATCGGAGCGTATTGTCCACCTGGCTCATTAGTATTCTGGCAAGCAGCTTATTCTCCCAATGACATCAGGCGGTCTGTAAAAGGCGAGCTTTACTCTGCGTCGTTCAGGGCACATCACCTCTCAGGAACAAAGGAAGTTAAATGCGCGAGCACAAGGGCATAACGCAGTATTCCTTGCATGATCATTTCTACCAATACTTCCTGACAGGTTGGTTGAGAGATTGCCTCACGACCGATTAACCGGGATTTTATATACATGATCACGATAGAACCGGTAAACGTATCGAAATGCCGTTTTCTGAATTCTTTGTTTCACAAAGGTGCAGTTTGGATCAGTTTAATGGGTTTTTTCATTCGTTTTTTTATCACCACGTCTTACTGCCCGTTCGGGTTATACGTCTATGTATTAATTATACTAATGGTTTAGGGATTAGGAAAATTCAATTGAAAGGAAGTGCACCCTCATTTGCGTGGAAAACCATTTGGGGTAAACCACCCTAAGTGCACTCAATCAGGATCAAACCCCGAAATCCCCACCTTTGGCAGGTTAGTCCAACACGAGAGTAGCGCGTTGGACCATGCAGCCACCGAAACTGTTTTTTTTTTCATTCTAAGGTAATAAATTCATGTTTTAATTTTGTTGTATTTTTTAAACTATGGTAAATTTATTTCACCGATATAAATTACAATGGTTTTATATATAAAACCGCACCACGATACGACGCGTGGTCCGAACAGTAGTCTATTACCTACCTAAGTTATGTGTTGTCCACAAGTAGGAAGTAGGAGCTCTTCAGAAATAATTCTCTCCTAAGGCATTAACAACAAACTACCAACCCGCTTCGGTGGCCGCATGGTCTAACGCGCTACTCTCGTGTTGTACTAGTCTGCCGATGACGGGGAAATCCTAGGTTCGAATCCCAGTTGGATGTACTGAAGGTGTTTTTTCCAAAATGGTTTTCCACTCTTTCTCCACTTAAATGCTGGTACACTTCCTATGAATATAACCTTCTTAACCCTAAAACCAATAGAGTAAATAGTACATAAGCGTACAACCCGAACGAGTGGTAGGACGCTGTGCTAAAAAAAACCCAACTAAGTCACTGTACCCAGGAGAAAAACTACCCAAGTAAACCTTCCATTCATGCTTGTACAAACCAAAAGGTTTGTAGTAAAGTTCGTACGTTTTGTAATTTTTGTTTGAATATACAACTTTACTTTTTTTTAGAGATTTCAACCACATTTTTTATGATATCAGAAACACTTTCATAATAGTGCCATTACATTTAAACATAAACTTAACCGCTTCGGTGGTAGAATGATATAAGGCAAACATGTCCAACGTTCCCCGACTGAAGACCGCATAAGTTCCTTGAAAGTTATTAAACGATTTTATATCCAAATTTAGTAAAATTATGCTCGACCTTTGTGGTTCAGGGGTAAAGTTCTCACCTCAGGACTAGATTTTCGTGGGTTCAAACTCAGCCAGGGCCAACGCATTTTTATAAAAAAAAAATCCTTAACACAGCTTCCTTCGGAGGGTAACAAAAACCGTTGGCTTATGCTTTTTTTTTAAGCACACCGTCTAACTAACCGTTCGATTTATACGTCGAGACGCTAATATTTACTCTACTGTGCTAGGGATTAGAAAATTGAATTTAGAGGAAGTGTACTCGCATTCACGTGAGGGAAAGTAGATAACCATTTAGTGAGAAACCACCCTCAGTACACCCGACCAGGATCTAACCCCGATCTCCCCATAATCTTTAGTCCAGTATATTGCGAGAATGACGCCTTAGATCAAGCCGCCACCGAGGCGGGTCCTATGTTTTTAGATGTTAGAATTTACTAAAATCTCTTTATTCGTTTCTGCAAATCGAAATATATATATTTACATTTATTATGGATTCATAACACAATATACATAAATAATCATTAACAAATCTTATTTTATTTCCCGGATTTAAAATAGTATCTTGAGCTCAAATTCATTATCATTGACACATAAAACGACCCGTTTCTTGCTCCAGAGGTTCAAATCTCGGTCGGGTGTACTAAGGGTGTTTAAAAAAAAATCCACTCTCCTTCCATGCAAATGTCGATACACTTCCTATTGATATAATCCTCATAATACCTAGACCCATTAAAATTAAATAGTACATAAGAATATAATCCAAACTGGTAGAAAGGGGTGGTGATAAATAATAGGATGGAAAAAACCTAGTTATAAATTACACCTAGAAAACAACCTCATGTTTACCCGGCTGAGCTGTGAACCTTGACCTCACCGGTAGCCAAGTCTATTGCGAGCTTGATACCTTATATCACGTGATTCCCGGTTCCGGTGTTTAATAGTTTATATTTGTTAAGTGAAAGAGACGGGGCATGCCATTAAAGTAATATTATTACCCTTATTATTATTATTATTATTATTGTTATTATTACATACCTATTCAGGCCGTTTCCTTACGGGGTAGGCAAGAAATAGTGCACGTAGCGCAAAAAACAACTCTGTACTTAATCCATCCTCACTAACTTTCTCCACACTTCTCCTATCCTTGCATACTCCCTTCATTCCAACAACATACATACACCGAGTAATACATGCTCTTTTATTCTTAAAACTCTTAATGTTTCTATTTTTGTTACACATTCGTCTACAACATTTAGCCACGTCTTACATGGCATACCACTTCTTTTTGATGCGCACATTCTACCTTCATATATTTACTTCGTCACTCGATCCACACTCATCATCTCAGCATGCTCAAACCGAAGCTAAGACGCTTTTTTCACATTGACATATTGAATTCACTTTAAAACTGCACTACCCATTATTATGGATCGTTATAACGACTTGATATCAATCGTTCGTGTTATGAATTTCCCGATAGCTTCCGAATTGTCACGAACTCTCCCGAGTGCAGGCGTATTGTCACGAAAGGGGACGCCGCACAAACAATGACACGCCCACACTTGTAGTATTCACAAACTACTTACAATGACATACTAACCAAGTTTACCTCTAGAATAATTACTTACATTTTAAACATAATTTCAAAACTTCTTCCACCGGGAGGAAAAGGGGAAGGGGATTGCCTGATTCTGATTCGAGAGGCAGGGAATTCAATCCTCGACCGGATGTACTGTTTATTCAATATTGTCATGTTTATATTCTTTCTCCGAGGTAATGTTGGGTCTCGAACACATTCCTTTCCTCATTTTTACCGAAATGTCAATTAATACTACATTTAATTAAAACTGAAATTCACCTTTTTAATAAATTAAATTATAAAACCAAGATATGGTATTATTTTTTAAATAAATTATAATAATATTATCTCTTAGCTATAATTAATAAATAATAACATTATAATTATTGTAGGTACGCACCCAAGGAAGTGGGTAGGGTCTAGGAAGTTTTTGGGTTTCTAGAACTCCCCCTACCGAACTGTCAATTAAAATTAAAACTAAAATTCCCATTTTCAAGAAATAAATTATCATAATATTTTCTGCAAATTGTTGAAACCTTTGCTAAGTGCGTTATAAGAGGTCATCTGAATCATACAGTTGTTTGCAATATAGAGTATTGGTTGAGGATGGCTATTTTCTTTTCTTGCAGAATCAATACCCATACTGTAAGGACTTTTTCATCGAATCACCGCAAGTAAAAATATTGATACAATATTTCTAAAATTGTGAACGAGTGCTTCAAAGGTTGAAGCACACCTGTCCGTATCTTGTAGTATCGGCTCAGTATGTATTTTATTCATGTGTGAGTACACCTGTCTTTATCGCGTAATACATATATTTTTTTATTTTAGCAAACACTTGTCGTTGTCGCATAGGTTTTTATCACTTCAGATCAGCTCAGAGATTATTCCCGATTTGATCTTGCCCCCATTTTCATGTAAAATATTGTAGCAATGAGCCGATTTGATACGATATGAGTATTTGAATGTTTACATCTTATACTCCTTTCTCTCTCTCTCTTCCCACGTATCAGATCACCCAACTACCCCAAAACTGAGCCCTAGATACGTCCTTGATCATTATTGAAAAGTTACGTATCTACTAATTCAGAAATCCAACCTTGACAAAGAGGTTATTTTTAATTTTTGCGGTCATGCGAATTGTATGACCCGATGAGTGACATCACCACACATGAACAATACGTTATTTAAATGATGATTTAATTGTGATTGCTAGAGCAAGGGTGTGGCTTTTTGAAGACACGAGTAACGTGGGATGTTAGAGACTGACTGACTGATGGTTATGGAAAAGCTACTTGGACACAATTATCATGAAAAGAAGGCCGGTTTAGTTTTAAGATGGCTAGAAAATTAAACAGTTTTTTTTATTGTTGATCACTTAGAATGATCTCCAACTTATCTGGTTTTTAGTTTGAGTATTTAACATGCACTATCTAAACACACTCGCATTATTTCGCCATATTACTTACTAACCAACCTAATAACATGAGACAGTCTTCCTGACAGCCCATGCACAACTCTGGCGCCTGAATATGACCAAGTGGAAAACAGGATGAGCCCATTTACAAAATAATAAATAGTTATTAGAGGCATTTGTAATACAATCAAGTTCTCTTAGACACGGATACGGGCTTTAAATAAATTCAGGAATTCAGAATAGGAGAGGTCTGACACCTTGGCTCAGTCGAAAGCGTATTTGTCTATTGAGCTAAGGGTCACGGGTTCAATTACTGACATGGCCGACAAATTTATCATTGGTGAAATGTGGATTCCCCCCTCCCTTCCCCTTTTTAACAGCGACAAATTAACGTCTGGGGGCTGGATATTGTGTATGTTCTAAATTTAAGTTAGCTTCTAAGTCCTGTGCTGATATACAAAACAAATTATTATTATTATTATTATTATTATTATTATCACCACGTCTTACTACCCATTCAGGTTATGCGCACTTACGCTAATGTGTATAAAGGTAGGGTGATTGTGAGATAAAATGGAGGACCCATAGTTTAACGTGGGATCCGAACCACGGTGGATGCTTGGTATTTCACACATTCACAAGTTATTATTAATTCACATCTTGTCAGAGGTGAAGGAAGGGTTTGGCAATCAGATAAATCTGTGCCAGGACCGAGGATTGAACCCCGAACCTCAAGGACAGAAGTCTGACACCTTACCCCTATAGCACCAGGTCAGCCAAAAAGAAGAAGGAGAAACTAACAATCATAGTGTGGAATCAACACTAGTGCAACTGTCCGGGGTTCGAACCTATTCCAGAATCTCTCAGGTTAGAGTTGAACGTGATGATCGAACACGCCGGCACCATTACAGCTCTACCATAGCGAACAGTTGACCTCCTGGTTTACTCATTTATTTACTGTTGTGCTTAATATGCTGGTGTATTTTTGTAAGCTTTAATGATTTAACTTCCAGTTAACGTACCGTTTATAACTAGTGATATCCTGCCAAAGGGTATGCATGGGAAGGATGTGGCAAACATTTAATAAGCTGATAAAGTAAGACATTATTTGAGATTATGTGGAGCGCGAGGAAAGTTTGTATAGGCGTGTTTGAATTAATAATGATGTTTGCAACCTAAGCGTTTTCACGACCCTAGTAACAAAATGAAAGACAACAATTTCTAGTTATAAATATGTGAGAACAAGTATATTTTATAACTTATCTGTAATACTGCTCAAACCACTTTTTCGCTTCAAATTATTTGTGGGATTTTTAAACACTTTTTTGTGTGTATTTATAGTTTTTTTTTTTGAAAGGTACTATGAAACGTTTGGATATGAATAAAATAAAACGGGCATAATTTGATCTAGGTCTACACACCCGTACATACATACTTAATGTTTTCTGTAAGATTTTTATAATATATATTTAGTTATGTAATGCAAATACTAGGTTTAGTTAGTATAAACACCAGTCCATTTAAGAATACAATTAAATAGTGCATATTCGATCGATTTACAGGACATGTAGAGGTACAACAATTACTAAAATATGAGCTGTTATATCAAATACATCCCAGCCACCATCGTTGATAACCAGCCCCGTGGTGTAGTGGTTGGTTCACCTGGCTACGAGTCTAGGGGTCACGATTTCGATTCCCGGATGATACCTTGGCTATTTTCCCCGAAAGGTGAAATACCCCCTACGGTTACCAGGGTTTGGTTGATTAAGCTTAAGTTAGATTTAAATGTTTCTACACCCTCATACTCACTCATCATCACCTTATCTAATTGGGACATAAAAAGAGCCTTCAGGAAAAGGATGTACTATTAGTACATTCAGGCATCCCCTGGGCAACGGTACATTAGTACTGGCCAATCTATCCACTACTGGGTTATGAATGATGTAGCTCAAACGAGCATTATTATTATTATTACTATTAGGTTTTTTTTAGGAAACACAACTCAGAATTCGTGTTCAATCTTCAGTTTGGTCAGAACCGCCTGGTCGAGAACACTTGATAACAAAACGTAACCAATTAAATTGCAAAAAACTCACTAGTGTTTGACAGTAGTAAAATGGTGCGATTTGAAATTCAGTTTATTGCTTGGGGGCTATGTTGGTGCATATTACAGTATCTCCGTGGCTTCTTTGGTGCTGAATGACAGCTCACAGCTGACTTCTGACAGTCAGCATTTAGGTATACACCTAAATTTTGACTGTCAGAAGTAACAGCTGCTAAACAAATGTTTTTGCATATAATATGGTTCGGCGTAGGGATACATAATTTGGTCTGGTAACTTTTCAAAGCCGTCAACTGTCAGATGTGAGTTGTCAGTCAGCACCAAAGAAGCCATGGGGTTACTGTAGTTTGAATAACTAGCGGTAAAAAGAAGTCAGGCTTTGAACATTGTTGACTGCTTGGAAGTTATGTCGGCGCGTGGAAGAAAAGCCTTAAATACCATTTTGTATTTGTTTTATTTTGAGAGATTGTGGGCCCAATATTTTAGTATGAGGGCATGTTAATGATTATCATTTTAAACTATGAGTAATGTTAAAATAAATGTGACATTAAATCGGTTTTGGTTGAGTTTTATATTGATAAAGAGAGTTATTTTTACAAATAACATTTTATCATAAATTACACATTGAGATCGTGTTCAAGCAAAAACTAGTAATAATGCATTATTGGCTTGGATTTAAAATAATAGTTTTAATAATAAGACGTATCATTAAATAATTGAGTAGCTATTATATTTAAAGTACTGTTTATATAAGTTTAGAGCTATATCCCAAATAAATATAATTGATAACAAACCAATTGATGCATGATAAAAATAAATGTTTTTATCGTTAAATCTTATATAATGAATGAAAGCTCTAATTAAATATTTTGTTCAAATTATATGTCAGAAACACTTCAACAAAGACCTTGGTTCGTATCCAAGTAAGTTATTCCTGGCATTTTCAATACTGATACTAACCACTTCGGGGGAAGAGATCTAGGTTTAAATCTCGGTCGGGTGTACTGAGAGTGGTTTTCCAAAATAGATTTCTCCTTCCACGTGAATATGGGTACACTTCATATATAACCTTCCTAGTCCTTACAAAACCATTCGTGTGATTAGTAAATGAACGTATAACCTGAACGGGTAGTAAGACGAAGTGCTAAAAAAAACTACTGGGCCTAACCTAATCTAACTTCAACGTCCCACAAGTGTTCAAAACGACCGTTTATACGCTTGACAAATAGGTTGGCGGCAATTCTGGAACAGCTTAGAAGATAGCGTGGTATCCCAATACCACAACATTGGCGCTGTTGGCACGTTCACTTAAATTTGTTTTTCCAATTTTATATCTGTTTTAAAACTTTTTACCCATAAGTAATCAGAGCTTTCTCTCGTTTAAGAGCTCGTCTCAACCCACGGATAACACCTGGCTTCAGTAGGCAACAAAGCTATAGCCAGGTGACCTGGAGGTCTAGGACTAAGGTGTCATACTTCTGTGATGGATGTCAGGGGTTCAATCCTCGGTCCCGGCACAGATTTATCTGATTACCAAACCATTCCTTCACCTCTGACAAGAAATCTTGTGAATGTGGGGAATGCCAGGCCTCCACCGTGGTTCGGATCCCACGTTAAATAGTAGGTCCTCCAATTCATCTCGCAATCACCCTACCATTACACATTAGCGTGAGTGCGTACAACCCGAACGGGTAGTAAGACGCGGTGCTAATAATAGTAATAATTTCCTATTTTCACTATTCGCTTCTTGTTATCATCTTCGATTAGAATTGTGATCTCGTTTTTTTTATGCTTCGCATCTTACTACCCGTACGAGATAATCTCATATTTACACTAATGGGATTAGGGAACAGGAAGGTATAATTGTAAACCAAGTGTACCCTTATTTATTTGTGGGAAGATTGGGAAATCATCTATCGATACTTATGGCCAAGAATATATTCCCGAGCTCCCTATCACCGGTAAAAAATAACACTACTGGTAAAGTATTTATCGCGAAATAAGGTACTTCAAATCACATTTCATGAATGACACTGTACAAGACAAAATGAAATAAGATTTGCTCGTAAGCATTCACAAATTAATACGAAAGCAACATGAAAAGTACGGGGTGGAAGTAAGCTGTTAATAGAAAATTCTTCAACATAAATCTTGATTGATTAATTATTATCATTATTATTATGGTTAGCACCGCGTCTTACTACCCGTTCGGGTTATACGCACTTACGCTAATGTGCAATGGTAGGGTGATTGTGAGATGAAATGAAGGACCTACAGTTTAACGTGGAATCCGAACCACGGTGGAGGCCTGGCATTCCCCACATTCACAAGATGTCTTGTCAGAGGTGAAGGAAGGGTTGATTGATTAAATTTAAAACAAATATCATAAATTAATTTTCATATGAACTTGATTAATTTATTTTTATACGAATATTTTTAATGTATTTTGACATAAACTTTAATACAAATTAATTATATCAGTACAAACGATGTTGCTACATTTTTATATAAATTTTATAAAAATTAATAATATGTATTAATGAAATAAAATGTATTTAGTTTTGTCAAATATCTTTTAATTATTGATTGTCATAATAAACGCTTTTCTTCACTTCAAATATACGGGGGGAAAATATATCTTAGTTTTATTTCTTCCAATCCAGTTTTTAGTAAATTAAAAAAAAATCTTATAACAAATTTAAAATTTCTAGTTTCAGGTGGATATTTTTGTAGATAGGGTCTACTAATTTTTAAAATTTCAGCCCTCTGCATGCGGTAGATATCGCGCAATACCCACGTTGCACAAAAAAACTTATCATTTTATTATTGTAGATCTATAGATTATTAATTCTAAAATCTTTGGTCGCAAAAAACAACTTAAAGTGGAAATTGTATATTATGTTTTTTAATGTTTTTTGATTAATAAAAAGCGCAAATATAAATAATATAAGTTAAATCAATTATTCCTAAACTAATAATATTAAAAATTACCATAAGTAATAGATAATTTAATTCACAAAGAAAACGAGAACAAAATACAATGATTTCCCCCTTTTCTTTCCCCCTCAAAATAAATCGTGAAACTAGTGTGCATTGCACTTTAGACGTGAAATAAAAATAATGAATATAAAAAAAAAAAAACTCAATCTGGTATATGAAAACGACATCGCTTCTTAAATGAATATTCGCAGATAATTATAAGTTTAATATCTTTGTCTGTGCCGATATAATAGATCAACCTTTCAGGGTTTTCTTTCTTTTTCTTGGCATTCCAACTGACATCTTGGGATGTATGCCAATAAGTGTGACGTGGATGTCTTTTATGCGCATTTAAAAAACCCATCATATATATGGATTCATTTGTCTTCTAACGCCTTCAAGGCCTTCCACCAATGTAAATGATGATTTAAACATGAAACATAGCTATTAAGTATGACTGTTATATGTAATTAAACAAATTGGTTTCCAGTGATAGATTTGATATTCAAAACTATACAAACTCGAAGTTTTAGATTAATGCCAGTACTTTTGTGTTTCCTGGTCAACATATTATTTATAGATGACAGATTATTATCATCACTGGTCAAATTTTTATAGAAGAAACTTATTTGGTAACTAGAAAAGTTATTAGATCCACTTTCAAGTCAATTCAAGTGATGTGCATCAATAATTTTTGATATACTATAAATATCTATAAAATAACATTAATAATATGATACAATATTATTACTTTTTACCGCAAAAATGTGCTTGTATTTTTTAACAGGACCTTCCTACGAAAATAGTTATGAGCTTGCGCTCTTTAATTTTTCTTTTTCTCGATATTTTTAAATAGATCGACCAGGTTATCGATCAAACTAGAAACCGTGATCGATCGGTAGATCATGGTTCACTGTTTGGCCATCTTTGATGTAGAATTAACTAAGATAAATTTAGGTTATTTTGAATTAGATAAGAAAAAGTTCATTTAAACTTTATGATATAGTGTTAGGTAAATTAGTCCAAAAATTATATCAACAAAAAAAGATAAGAGCACACATCAATCTCGACTGCATGCGGATTTTAAAATCTATGAGCAAGTATAGACTAATAATTATTACTTTATTAAACGGAGATATTATAAAACCGCAAGGTTTTCAACTCTCCCTCCACGTAAATGCGGGTTCACTTCCTCTAATTCCACCTTCCCAATTCCTAATCCATTAGAGTAATTAGTACTTAAAGCGTATAACCAGAACGGGTAGTGAGACGCGGTGCTAAATAAATATAAAACCACCTTTGGTGGCTGAAGGGTCAAAGATATAACTCTCGCAATAGTCTAGACTGTCGATGACGGCGAGATCGGTGTTATAAAACATGCTGGGTGTATTTAGGACGATTTTTACTAAAAAAATTCCACTATCTCTCTATCTCTTCATGAAAATGCAGATTCATTTCCTCTAAATTATTCCAACATTAAATCTACACAAATAGTGTGATTAAACGCACTAACCATATTGGGTAGTAAGATATTGTCTAGTAAAAATTAGGCAACTCAACACTAATTTATAGCCATCAAACTCCGATTGTTTGTCGGTAGAATCTCAATAACACTAATTTATAGCCATCAAACTCTGATTGTTTGTCGGTAGAGTCTCAATAACACTAATTTATAGCCATCAAACTCTGATTGTTTGTCGGTAGAGTCTCAATAACACTAATTTATAGCCATCAAACTCTGATTGTTTGTCGGTAGAGTCTCAATGAACGAATGGTAAAATTTTGGCGGGATGAATTTTTTTTAATAAAATATCAAAATATATTCTTGTTGTGGTCAACAATGTAAGTTATAGATATTTATTAATATATATCAAATGAAACAACTGCAAATCACATGACTTGACGTATGAATATGTGAAAGTAGATCTAATATATTTTCTAGCTGTTAGATAAGGCTAGTCTAATGAAAATTGAACTATAGGCCTATATTACATATAGTACATAGAGTAAAATAGTTTTATAATATAATCTGTAAATTATTCCCAAATTGAAACTTTAAAGTTTTTTTCTTAGTGTGTAACGTACACCGCGTATTATCGCCCGTTTAGAATATAAGAAAAGTTACACTAATGAAGGAAATATGAGAAAGGTAGCATTTTCGTGAAGGGAGTAGAAAGCCATCCAAGACAAAAACAATCTAAGTGCACCCGACCGGGATTTTAACATAGACCTCCCTGCCACCAGCTAGCCACACAAGACGAGATTAACGCCTTAGTCCACGCGTACATCGGTACGTATCATACTAAGACTCCTTGCATACGACAAAAATACTTGAGTATTTAAAATCTTTCAAGAACAAAATATTATTTTTTAATTTAAATTTTCAACATCATATACTCTAGCTTAACCATGTATTATTGCTTATTTTAATACTGTATATAATATTTTAAATCCTGAATATTAAAAAAAATCAATGTATTATTTTCAATCTATATTATATCACATTTGTTAATCTTTATACTATTGTCAAACTACTTTTTAATGTTCTCAATTTTTTTATGAATAAATAAACTACAAATTTCTTTACAAATATTATCTTGTCTTATATAACGCTACTTACTTACAAATATAAAACTACATTGCGTCATCATGCAAGCAAGCTACACTATCCGAGCGGCCGTCGTATGTCGACAAAGATAATATCACCATTTGTTCATATAGGGTGTCATGTGGTCAGCACAACGAGCCCCTCCTGGCCGTTAATCTCAGCCGCTAATTCTTTATTCAAATAGCTCCTCATTTATCCTTACGAGGATGAAATTGGCCCAGTTCCAGACCCATTGCTTCACCACAAACTTTTTTTTTAAATATTTTCTAAAATGTTATAACTACCTGTTTATAAATGCAACAAGTATAAATCCACGTCAGTTTATGGTTCTTAAAAATATTATGTCTTTACATTAACCGCTTCAAAGTTTCCCTGGAAGCTTAACCACAAAATGATCACATTGTGTATACTCTTACGGGTGAATCAGTAGCACCAACCCAACCTTTTTGGATTTCCCTTCGTTTTTCTATTGTTAAAGGTTTACGGTTCATATGTGACTCCATCTTGTAATGGTTAAAAAAAACACATAGATAATTTAAAAACAAATCACGTAGGTTTTCAAACAGTTATGCGGCATCTTCAATAATAAATAAGAACAATGGTATTTTTTTCCCCCTTCTACGAATTCTTCAGAGAATTTATTTCAAAGTCATGTAAAATTTCGCTGAGTCGTCCGTATCCAAGTTGTAAAAGGGAAACGAGTCATGGATTTGTGGCGAAAGAGAAAATAACGTGAAGCTATAAAGGAATTGTTACGGAAGAATTAATTTCTTCTTCAATGATACAGAACATGCTTGGTTTAAATAAATGAAAGCACCATTGAGATTTAATTATATTACAATATGGTATCATGCAGTAACACGCTTCTGAAAGCAGGACTTCTATCTATCGGATTTCAAAACAGTATTCTTCGTGGTTTTAATTCGTTTAAAATATTCTACAGAAATTTGAAAGTTACTCTGGGATAATTTTATCATCAGGGCTCGGACTTTGATGACATATGATCATTTTTTTTACTTTCTCTCAACACCTAAGAGATAAAGTACCTATTTTGATCGTCTAAAAATTCGAACTCAAGATTTTGATAAATTTCAACGTTTCATGAACCCCTGAAACCAAAAAGTGGTTTTCACAATGCCGTCTATCTGTCTGTACCTTCAACTAGAGCCGAAACTATTTTACCGATTGGGCTAAAACTTGGTATCTGGGGTTTGATTAAGGTCCCCCGGAGGGGTTTTTGGAATTAAATATCTAACCCTGAAATTAAAGGTAATTTACTGGAGGGCAAAAAGCAAGAAAAAACTTTTTTTTTTTTTCAAATTTAGCTTTAACGATTTTGATTATATTTTATGTCTAGACACTGTTTATCATAACAAACAAGAGGGCAATTCTCATTTCCTCATGAAAAAAGGACTTTAAAGGTACTTTACTTAGGGAACATATTCCTATTCTCATCCTTTCTCCGCAACTATTTTAGATGTGAAATAACTTATCATGGTAAAGTTGTACTACTCCTATTATTACGTTTAATAAATCTTACGCGTTTTTAGTAAATGTATTATTTTTAAAAAGCAAGAGAAAGTATTTGCGGTGCACCGTACTATTTATTTTTGTACAGTACACACAAACAATTCTCATTTCATGCGTACATAAGTTATTTTCATGATCCTCTGTGTGTGGAAACGTTTTTTAGGTAATTTTATTCGTCATTTTGGATTTTTAAGGTCATATTTTCTTGGTTGCGTTAATTTTGGGTAAATTTTAGCCATTTTTCGAGACAGCTTTAGGCAATTATGTTGAATAAGTATATTTTATATACTAAAGATATACTAAAGCGAGTTTTCGATTTAATCATGTACATTTATTACGAGTTTTTGTTCATATTTAGAGGTCATTTTTTAGAAGTTTTAGGTCATCAAAGTTCGGGTTTTGGTTATAATTAGTGTGGTTTGAACCAGTGGTTCCCTAAAGGTGGTAAGCGTTCAGGAGGTACGCAACGAAACACTTGGGTTTTATTAATCATAACTTTTTTTTTCATAATAGTAATCTGATAAACAAATTAATGCAGATATTTACGTGACGTTGTGTACTTTTATAAGCCTTTACCTCGCTCTGTCACGACTTTTGTTTAGCTTACCCGTGAAGCTTTATTAAGATTTGAAATTACCATTTATACTTTACAAGCTAGCAGGCATTTGTTTACTTTTTTTTTTAAATTAACAGAATGAAAGGTTAACTGGTATTATAAGAATGAAAAAATAAATAAACTGAAAAAAATAATTCTACAAAATACGTCTTACTACCCATCCGGACTATCCAAAAATTTAGAGTAATGAGCTAGGGATGAGTAAGGTACAGTTTTGAGTAATTATATCCACATTTGCATAGAAAAAGAGACTAAAACCACTTAGAGAAAAAAAATAGTTACTCCACGTCTGAATTTAAACCCAGAACTTTGTGTCAGTAGCCAAACCAAATAATATGAGACTGACACATTTATAAACACAGAGTATTTAACCACATATACAAAGAGTAATTTTTATTTGCACAGCCATATAATCGTAGATATTGGTGCTGTTTGGGTAAAGTACTTGCCTCAGAACTCTATGTTCGTGGGTTCTAACCCAGTTGAGGTCCAAGGATTTTTACTAAGCGAAGAAAATCCGTAGCACGACTTCCTTTGGAGGGGATGTACATCCACCGGTCCCATTTCGATTGTGGTATGTAAACTATTCCTGTAAGGTATGTGAAAAAAACCTTTCCTTACAAAATTGGTAGGCTTTTCCTCACTCGCTCGCAGAATTTCAGTGTGTGAGACAACGGGAGACCCCACACTTCCTAAACTCGCCTAGTGCATGCGATTTCTACCAGATGGTTCAGGCAGTACTAGCCAGCCGAAGGACTGAGTGCATGCCCACGTGCGGGTGGATGGAAATCACATCAAACCAACCTTCGGGTTGAATGCTCATCATCATTATCAACCAATAACCAAATTCAAATTGGTTCTTAAATAAAGAAAACCAACCAGTTTGTATCACTTTTAAAAGAAAATTAAACAAATTATATTTATATAGCGATATTTTAAATAAAATAATGTTGACTTGAAAGATTGTAACTAAATGTTTAAGATTACAACGATAGAGCATAAAATATCCGAAATTAAAATATAGTTGTGTGTTAACAATAGGTTACGGGGATCGAACCTGACATCTATGGCCCAGAGGGAAATTAGTGATTTACGAAGCTGTAAGGTACTAGATCCAATTATCTTGTCCAGATATATTTTTTTCAATATTTATTTGAATTATCACATGATTATTGTGAGCACTGCATAGTAGTCTAATAAACGAACATTTATTTCAATATATTGTGAAACTCATCTGAATGTACTGAGGGTCTAACCAGTCTCGCTCCACGCAAATGTGTGAACATTTTCTTAGAAATCTAACTTAGCTTGTCCTTAGCTTACTAGCATCATTAAAGTGCCTTTAAGTCTGTATATACATACATAAATTACACTATGAGATCCCAAAAGAATGGCGCCCAACCTCCCCACCTCCCCATCCCTTTGTCATAATACACCCTCAGAGAATAGCAGGCCTAACTCAGCTCTCGGCTGGCATTTGTGCGCATGAGGTATGGGAATAAAAGGGAAAATACCTACGATATGCCAGAAATGTATTTAGTGCATTCGTATTTGAAAAATTACTCGAAATTTTCCGCGGTGACTATGGAGGACAAAGCAACAAAGTTTCTGGTTAATAACTACGGTATGTCCCTTTTAAGACAGAATGAAAATTTGTGCCCAACGACTAGCTGTGAAGCCGTTCTAAAATGGTCAAAAACAGCCTTTACAATACAGTTTTTATCAAAATATTTAATATTTCAACAATGTTCAGTATTAGAAACTTCTATTAAATATTTACCTCCATTAATGTTTAGTCATAATTGATCCAAGTGCAATAGTGTTCGTCTAAATTTACGATTTCTAGACGACAGAGTCGATTGGTATGTGATGCATGGATGGCTAAATAATATACACTCATTTACGAGCGCTCTTTGAAGACAACCGACTTATTTAAAGTCCCATTTAAATAGGAAAGAACATTCTTTATAGTGCTATGAAAGCTACTAAAATAATGTTCATATATTTATACGTGAAGTCATGCGATACGTCACTTTATTTTAAAAATATCAATATAAAATTGCACTACTTTTAAAGTAAATTGACCCGCTCTTGGTGGCGTAGTTGGCTAACGCGCTAGCCGTGTTGAGCTCGACTGCTGAGGACGGGGAGATCGAGGTTCGAATCTCGGTCAGGTGAACTGGGGGGTGGTTTTTTCCTAAGTGGTTTTCCACTCTCCCTCCACGCAAATGCGGGTTCACTTCTTCTAATTCAATCTTCCCAATTCTTAATCCATTATCGTAATTAGTACTTAAAGCGTATAACCCGAGCGGTTAGTAAGACGCGGTGATAAATAATAAAATAAAGTAAATTGTTATAAATGCTGACCATAATTTTTTTTTCCTGCATTTTCTAAAAGTTCCTTTCTACCAAAATCCTGCTATAGACATCCGCGTAGGTCAACGTGCTGCTATTTCAACTACACGGCTACAACCAAACTCGCTGCCAGATTGGTGACAAGGTCCCAAATGTTCGCAACAATTATTTCTGGACCCTCAAAAATAAAAGAATAAAAAAAATTAAAAAAGGAAAGAGAAGGTTAGACGACTTGAGGCAGTGTGACAACAAGTGATTCCCCCCTCCGAATCTCTCCTGCCCCTCCCAAACAATCACTGGGTTCCCATCTGTCTTAGTATTTTGAGGTGATAGTCTCATATTGCGATGCGTTACGGAAAAATCCCGTAATTTCACAGCAAATGCAACATATATTAGTGTTTTAAATCACAAAAAAATTGTAAAGATGCAATTACATATTAATAACACGAATATATATACGATATTTCTTGTTTCAACTCGCATAAAAGTTGGAAAAAATACAAATAAATATTCTATTAAAATTATTGTGCAAGTAATGGATTTTTCCGTTCTCATTTTTCCCGCGTATGGAAGGGGTGAGGGTGGGTTGACACACACAACGTGGAAGATTTATTTTAAAGCTGCAAATTCAAAGGTCCTGGTTTCGATATCAGCTTCCTCTTTTAATTAATTTTATATTATCTTCAGGACTGTTCCTCCTGATAAAATCAAAATATTTGAATTATTTGTTAACTATAGGGTTGACTGGTAATTTAATTTATTTTAGTATTATTTTACACCCTAGTCAATCATGTATCGTGATCAAGGTACTTTTTACAGGAAGTATTATTTTTGTTCTAAGAACAATCAAGTTTTGCAAACAATATTTGATTTAAAGGTCCAGTCATATTTTTTCTCCTCGTAATTGTCTTTAAACATGCCGTTTAAGTGGTTTCGTATTAAACCGTGTGAAGTGGGGATTTTTTTTTTTTAAATCACTTAAACATGGTAAAGCAATATGGTTTATTGTTTATTTAATTTGAGCGTTAGATTGTCGCACACGGTTGACTAACTAACCGGAAGTATAACCTCTCATAGAAATAGGAAGGAAGAAGAGACTGTTTCTTTCGGTACCACGAGCGAATGGTTGATCGCGGCAGTCGCGAGATTCTCCTCCACCCCTCTCCCTCTATTTACTCACTCCCCCTCCCCCTCAACGGCGCGAAAACCCGCGTGGACAGTGAAGGGCGCTAAGGACAGTTGCATACGACTGCTCTTCGCGAAGAGTCAATAGCTGCTCTTCACACCACTCACCGATTCACACACTCGCATTCAGGGGGGAGGGTCGGCGGGCGAGTCACTTAACGACGACCATTATTATTAAACAAGTTCGCGCGTACATACTCCCGCTACTAAAACAGTCGACAGTCGAGTCGATCCGAAACAAATCATCCGATGCGATATTTGGGGCTAACACAAACCTGTCTCCTATTTAATTACTATTACGATTTAGAAACATAAATTAAAATTTGTTCTATAACTAAAATGTTTAGTTGATTTTAAAATAGAATAGTGTAAAATATGTAAGAAAATATTACGTCAAAAATAACCTGTGCTAACTTTCTTTATACGTTTGACTTTTCTTTTTTTTGTGGCGACACATAATTTTAAAAAAATATGAAAAATGACTCTGTGACAAAGTGAAGACGCATCTTTACGACAAAAGAAAATTTCCTCCACTAAAATGAGATATAAGGTGAGTTAAAGTTGATATATTCTTTTAAATATATTTAGGGTGATTTATGTTTGGTAATATGTTTAGTTATGTTAAAAAACATATTATTTTTAAAATGTTATTTGTGGCTCAAATTTTGTAATTAGTATATTGTTTTCACTAAGTTATTTGGAATATATTTTGTTTTATAATATTTATGTATTTTATTGTGACTAAGCCTGCTAAATATTAAGTATTTAATTAAATTTAATACACAATATATCCGTTTGGATAACATGTGGTACACAAATTACTTTACATCCATTGCTGTTTCCAGCCTATTGTCCGAGTAAGTTTTTTATTCAAGCCACATATTTTCACTATCAGCCTGCTAGGCCTGTCGTAACTTCATATGTCTTACAATCTAACTTACGACTGGGACAGGCACTAGATCAAATACCCTGCCGTCAATTTATAGATATAAGAGGGTAAACCCACATTCCACCAATGATAAATTTTCGACCATGCCGGGAATCGAACCTGGGACCCTTAGTTTGGTAGGCAGACGCGTTACTGACTGAGCTAAGGTGTCAAATTGTCATAAATTACATACGTAAACTGTAAATAATTGCTTCCTCATCTTTCACATATACGCTAACTTGATTATACTGAACACTTAACACTGAATAAGATACATTCATGAAATTTACAAACCAAGCCAGTGGTCACGTGGTTTAAAGCGTAAAGCTTGTAATAGACTATATTATGATGGAAAGATCGAGGTTAGAAACTTGGCTGGGTGTGCTAAAGGTAGGGTTTTCCCATCTATCACTACACTTTTCCCATGGTCTCTTCATATTAATGCTGGTGCATTTCCTCTAATATAGCCTCATCATCTCTTAGTCTTAGATTAAGTTGGTTGTAACGGTTGTATTAAAGCTATTAAGGGTTGTTAAATAATATTAATGAGATTGAAGGTTGAAAAAATGACACTGAAGGGTCTAATCACTTTTACAAGCTATTAAATGCTACGTAGTTAGTTGGTTTGATTTTATTAATTCATTGGTTGTAGCCAGGTGCCCAAATTTTGATGGCCTAAAGATGAGCTAAATATAATAAAACGAACTTTAAATTTTCTAAATATTAACAAAAACTTGTAATAAATGCACACGACTTAATCAAAAATGAACATTACAAATGTAAACTAAATATATATATGCAATGAAAAACCTTTAACAATTAATCTCTTGCATTATGCTAAATATAATATTGATTTACAAATATCTGCTTCAGAAGTAATAGCTACCCCTCCCCACGCAGCCCTCTTCAACCTATTTGCAGTGTCTTACCAGAAATGAGTATGATAACATTTTGTGATTACATATTATGAAGAACAGTATCAGACAGTTACAAACATATTTCCAACCTTACTAGTTTCATACATTAATAAGTCAAGTCATGTGATCTACAGCTGTCATTTAGTATATAAATTATTTATACTTTTACATTACCAATAGTTATTTGAACATAAGAAAGATTAAAATAATTGTATAGTTTTTAGCTTATTACATTCGTTACTTTCTTCGTAATAAGCAGTCAAAATAGTAATATATATATATATATATATATATAGTATATTAATATTATTACAATTATATGCACTGAATAAGATAGTAAATATATTAATATTGTATATTAATTACTTGATTGCCTCATGCAAAGCAAGCAATTGTAATACAATAGGCTGATAAACATATAATTATTTTAATTTACTTATATTAAAGTAACTTTATCTCTTCTTTCCTAAAAAAAAAACTCAGTAGCTTCAGCCTGCAATCTAGACATACCGACCAAGCGGTCACCACCTGTTGGCGAAGATAGTGCCAACTTCTGCAGGTAGAAAGTGTCATGTGGTTAGCACGAGCCCTCCGGCAACTAGCCTAAGTTTTCTAAACCGGAGCCACTACTTATACAATCAAGTAACTCCTCATTCGTCCTCAAGAGGCTGAGTGGAAACCATTCCAGAACTACTACTTCAAAGAAAAATCTGTAAGCGCTAAGGATCGAACCCGGGAGCTCTGTATCTGTAGCCAGGAATTCTGACCATTGGACCACAGAGGGGATCTCTTCTTGCTAAAACTTATTTTTTTCAAAACTAATAATATAGTAAGAGGTTATCTATGTGACAGGAAGTTTTAGGTCTAAAACTAAGCCTGGGGCACTAGAGGGTGACTTATTCCTGTTGATTTCTCATCATCTCTCCAAGCTAATATGGGTGCACTTATACTGGAGTTACTATTCTCATACCTGCATTATATATTAAGCAACTAAATAACTCTGTCTTAAAACGTGTGAGCTAAATAAATAATATATTACAATCGTACAAACGTTCTAATAAAGTCTATATCAATTTGTAGCAACATTCTCGAATATATATTTTCATTAAACTACCCTCAAATGCCAATTATTGTTTTTTTAGGAATTTTTTTATCTATCATACATAACACTCCCCAAACACACATTTTGAAAAATAATTGTTTAAGCCATTTTGGAAAAACTTTGAATTTAAAAAAATAGTAATCAGTAAAGATAAGGAATGAAGTTATCCAGGAATGAGTGGTAGTAGAGGGAGTACATGAGATAGTAGAGGAAGCAAGGTTGAGATGGTATGGTCATGTGATGAGGATGGAAAAAGAGAGGTTGCAAAAAAAAATGTTGGAGATGAAGTATGCAGGAAAAAGACCGCAAGGGAAGCCAAGAGAGGGGAGGAATAGATAACAGAAAGTGTGCAAGTGAGAGGAGAATAATGGGAGCAATTAAAGGAGAAAGAGTGGTGAAAAGATGGAGGGAGATGGAGGTATTTTACTAAACTGACCCGGGCACAGGCTGTATACATATTTTGATAATGAGTCTTCAATAAACTACCCCTAAGTTAATATTTTCTGTAAAACAATTATATGGTGTTAGTACAATGTAAAATACACCTCAGGCATCTATTTTGAACAAAATCTTTAAACTCCCCTCCCCTATTTTTTAAATTCTAAATGTTCAAACTCAGTATTTAGTAAACCTCCCGTAATAATTATAGGACTAGAATTAAATTCACAATTCCGTCTCTAGGTACGACCATACTATCTATATAACATCTAAATATAAAACTTGAACGAAATTCATCTAACCGTTTAGGTTGTAACCCCAATTACAGACATAAATGTAAGATCAACTTTTATTGAGTTCGGAGGCACTTAAGATCTCGAGATCTGAAATTTTCACGGTTGCAAAACTTTATCTATATAAGAAAACTTTTAAAAAAATCTTACTATCTCCTAAATCACTAGTTTCTATCCATTAATAACCTTGTTTAGCTTAAAGTCCAGACAAAAATAATTGTCAGATAAGTAGTGTAGATAATTAAGGTTTACGAAGGTAAAGGACGACACTTTTCTTGACTAATTACTTCTCACGTGACTAATCAGATGCTTGGCACAATACAGGTGAAAGAGATGCTATTTAAAAAAAAATACAATTTGAATGGAATAGAGCTCGTATCAATTTGGACGTCAACATTATAAGTGAACTTGAATCATCAGTAACGATAAACGTGACATAATCTACCATATCCTTTTTAAGTACAGTCAAATTTTCATATTAATATTTTTATCTGAAAGCTTGTAAAGTTATTAGATCTACTTTAATATATCCATACGTCAAATCATATGATATGCAGCTGTATCCGGCCCCGTGGTGTAGTGGTCAATGAACCTGGCTACGAGCCTAGGGGCCCCCTGTTCGAGTCTCAACCGGTACCTTAGGTATCTTTACCATAAGGGAATTATCCCAACGATCACCAGAGTTTGGTTAATTAGGTTTAAGTTAGGTTAATACGCACCTTAGCTTCACAACTTCATAATAAACATCATCACATCATCTAATTGCGAGTACGACGTGTGGACAACTTCCTATGGTGTACCCTGGGCAACGTTCTGAGCCACCAAAGAAACTAATAGTCTACACACATATGGCGACCGAACCTTGATGTCATGTCTCTCCAGGTCACATATGCCATAGGATGACAAAAATCTGCAGCTGCCACTGTTGAGAGAGATTATCAATACCTAAAAACTAACACTAATAATACATTAAAACGTGATTAATTTTGAGAGATAAAAAAAAACGTTTTTGTGTTCTAAAAGTCTTTCTACTCTAATCCTTCCATGTATTCCGTCCATTATTTATTGACTATTATATGAAAGTCCTAAAACTTATTAGACCTGATTTCATAAATACCATTCCATATTTTAGCGAGGAACACTTTTGAATTTATTAAAAACCAGGAAATTATCCACAATCTTAACCAGTCCCTTACTTTTTGTGATTAAAACTGATAACGTTGTACTATTTTATTAGTATTAATTATATTGTTTAAAAAGTGACAGCTACAGATCACATGACTTGACGTATGAATTCATTAAAGTACATCTAGTAACTTTTCTAGATGTTATATAAGTTTCCTCCCATGAAAATTGGATTGTATATAGTGCGTGACGAAGCGTAAAGGGAAAAATCACAACCATCTCTATATTAACTTGAATTCATAAAAAAATACCCGCCTCGGTGGACACGCGGAAAAAGTCGTAAATTTCGTCTGCTCTCGTTTGTTGGTGACGGGAAGGTCAGGGTTCAAATCCCGGACTGGGTTTTAAGGGGGTGGGCGGCGGGAGGTGCGAGGTTGGAGGGGGGTGAGATAGTTTTCCTTAAATTGTTTAATATTATCCCTCCACGTTTTTTTACCTTGCGGGTATAGTTTCTCTCAATTTAACCTTCACCATCCTTATATAATTTGTGTAAATATGCGGCTAGCTTGGACGGATAGTATGACGTAGTGTAAGAAATAATAATTATTGTTTTGTGTTCATCTGGCAACCTCAGAATCAGCTTTTTCTGCTAACCTTGAAATTCTATCTTGGGAGTGAGAATTATACACAGATGGTGGTTGAGTCAATTTGGTCACTGAACGCTTGGGGAATTCCTGTGATGACCCAACAACTCATGAGTGATTTTTTTTTTCAAACTAACAAATTAAAACTAATATAAATTAATTTAAAAAATAAGGCTAGCAGAAAGATGATTTACAGTTTGTCAGATGAACACAACATTATCATTGTTTATTACAACACGTCTTACTACACATTCGGGACATCCGTGTATTTACACTGTTGAAGTAAAGATGTGGAATGTACAATTTATAACCCTTTTCCATGCTCGTACTGGTGGGTTTTATTTCTAATTACAAAACAAAACGAGAAAGTGTTTTATATTGAATAAAACATTTCAAGTAAAATTGATCATAGATTTAACATTTAAAGTCACAAAACGATCAATAAACATTATTTTAGCTCAGTAAAAACATTTACAAACATCACATATATGCCCTACCGTATTTCTTAGAGTCTAAGAACCCCTCCTTCACCTCTGACAAGACATCTTGTGAATGTGGGGAATGCCAGGCCTCCACCGTGGTTCGGATTCCACGTTAAACGGTAGGTCCTTCATTTCATCTCACAATCACCCTACCATTACACATTAGCGTAAGTGCGTATAACCCGAACGGGTAGTAAGACGCGGTGCTAATAATAATAATTATTATTATTATTATTGTAAGACGCACCTTAAATTTTCAGTACCACTAACAGAAAAAAAGCTTTGATTCTAAGAAAATAAATAAAAACTAAAATCTAAAATACTCTATTTATAAGAAATATTTTAACTATAGAACCAAACAACACTAGTATCGTTTTTTTTTTATCAGCGGTTATGTTATTCTCACTCCCTTCTGAATCGATATCATTCTGATTCTCCTGAGCCATCGAGAGCATCGGTCGAAAAAGAACTGCGATCCTAGGACGTCATCGATTATAAGACGCACCCCGTTTTAAGAGACGTTCAAAGGGGGAGGGGGGAATGTGTGTCTTAGAATCGAAGAAATACGTTAATAGCAATTAAGGTAAAATTTATTTGCAGATTAAGCATAAACATAGAGAAAAAACCATTAATGAGAATCCATGATTCATATTGGAATGAAAATTCGGATTTAGGGGTTGATTAATTTATATTTTTAATGTTAGGTTTAAATTAGAATAACATTTAACTTGAAGCGGAAAACTGTGGCCATTAATAAATTAGTTTCACGTACCCCTTTTAAATATATGAGATACGTTTACGACATAATGCAAACCACTTCTATATAAGGTCTAAGAATGGATACAAGTGGAGATTTATTAGAATATACCTTCAATTGAACAAATAATTTTGAAGTATTTACATTAATTTTCATTTTAATACAAGTATAATACTATTATTTTACAAGGTGTCCTCAAGTTGAGTCAAACCAACTAACCTAGCTGTTGATTACTTGGAGTGATCTTTAATGGCGCCACCTACTTAAAGGATGATATCCTCACACTACTATATTTCTAATGAGAAGGACAGCTATTAATATTCAAAACCAATAACATAATTTTTAATTACCTTAAAATTTATGTCACTACCCAGATGAAAAATTATTATTTTTATCTCAGATATGAACCTGTTTCTTGTGAAGCCTTGTTGAAAATGAGAAAATTTCACCTTTTTTAAAATAAATTTAAAATATAAGGTTTTTAATCCCATGGGGACATGTTGACTATCTTTCGCCTCAATTTTGTCGTGAGCCATATTTTGTAAATAACAAACCACTTTCCAAGTAACGCAAGGATTTATGTACGCTTGTAATACCTCTAAGAGTTCCCGTAGTAGGCAGCGCCTCTTAAGTTGTTTGGGATAATGAAGATTTAAGTGGGAGGGGGGTGGGGGCTGGGGCGAAGGAAGATCAAGAAACGGTTCGATAGGCTTAACGGTGTGATTTGTTACAGCAAGATACCTACGTAACACATCGAAATATTAAAGTATTACAGAACATTTAAATATGAAGTAGAGAGTCCCGATTATCTGTGATTCCGTATTATCCGTGGTCATAAGACAATGTTTTGTTTCGTGAGAATTTGTCCAGTACAACTTTTCTCAAAGTGTGATATTTGGAGCCCTGGGGATCCCCGAGATGCCTTCAGAGACTCCTCGAAACCTTTAGAATCTTTGTGGGGTTGCATTTTCTTTAAATACTTGAATTAAAACAAAATATTGTAACATAATGAGTGCAAAAGCAGACATGCAAACCTACGTGTATTCTTTTAAAGAAATTAAAAAAAAAGTTAAACAAGACTATTATTCTTATTAAAAAACTAATTTTAAAAATATACAAAAATATTGTGTTTAACAAATAATGTTTTAATTTATTTATAATGTAAATTAAGTTATACAAAATGTCTTACAAGTCTTAAATTATAGTTAGGTAAATATCAATGGTTGAGAACCCATCTAAACCATAGTTTTTTTTTAGGTTACGCAATTTTTTTTAAATGGTGTACAAGTCTCTGAAGGACAAAAGGTTTGAGAAAAAGAGTAGAGGAGTGAATAGTCAGGTAGCTCATAGATTACGCGCACTGTGGTCTGCCGTTCAACTTAGTTGGGTCAGTCACCTGTCACTAGGCCTTACGGCTCATTCTTTTTTTTTTAGCACCGTGCATTACTACCTATTCAGGTTATACGCCTATGTACTAATTATACTACTGTGTTAGGGATTAGGAAGGCTTAATTTAGAGGAAGTTCACCGGAATTTGTATGAAAGGAGAGTGGAAAACCATTTAGGGAAAAACCACCCTCAGTGCACCCGACCGGGATCTAACCCCGATCTTCGGTAGTCTAGTCCAACACGAGATTAGCGCCTTAGAACACGCGGCCACCCAAGCGAGTATGTGAATTATTGTCACGACACTAACATGTTTAATATCCTAACTTTAAAATAGTTTTATTTTATTTTCAAAATATAGGCGTATTAACTTTGTTATACTCTATACAATTGCGTTTTTGATACGTTATATTTTTTTAATATGGTTCCAAAACAGACCACTCAAATACTGAAAACAAAACTTTTTATAGTAGAGTATTTTACTTTTGAGTGTATAATTTCAATCGTGGTTTTTTTTCTGAAGCGTTTTCAAAACTAGTATCCAAATTTAAATGAAAGATCCTCGAAGATTACAGCTTGAAATAACATAGTTTCCCGGTTGATATTCGACCCAGACAGCACGAGACTCCGCCATGCCCTGATACAGGAAATGTGACAAACAGTAGCAATAAAATCGTGCCGTCAAAATTGGTTGTTAATATCATGTTTTCAATTTCCATTTTCAATCTTCGGCGTGATGGGCGTATCCAATGAATTCCGTGTTTTAATCAGCTGCAGTTTCTCCTACGTCTACAAAAGAATAATTTTCAACTATCGTGATGAATAAATACTAATTTCAATTTTCTCATTATTTTCCAGCCAAACCGTTGGGTATCCGGACAAAAGCTTCGGTCCCACCTGGTCTATTTCGCTGGTTACTATAAAGTTCGAGCTCAAATTTTATTTTGGTAAACTTGTGCTATTTCTCTAAATTGTCTGACCGAGATTATAGTAGAACTATTTTTATTTTATTAGGGGTATTTAAAGTGAATTTTCTGAAAGGAGCATACAACTCTTAAATTAAATTAATTCTAGAATACACACTACAACCAGACCCCAAGTAATTTTTTTTATCAATGCGAAAGAGGAAACTCCAATTTTACCATTGCATTTTTTTATATTTACCTGAAATATAGCATGGGACACTAAATTTAATAGGAAGGGCATGCTACTGACTGATATAAAAGTTCGAAAAGAAACACTAAGAAAATATGTTACAAATAAGCAGGGATAGAAAGACTAACGAAAGCAACCAGTGACCAATTCTCAGGGCTAATAGTTCTGATTAAAGCTGTGACTAATGACCACAGGTTGAAAATAATCAGTGAAAGCTGTGGCCAGTGACCACAAGTTTAATATCACTAATTAAAGCTGTGACTAATGGCCAAGAGATTCCTAGCACTAATGAAACCTGTGGCCATAATTCCAACAACACTAATGAAAGCTCTAGGCATAGTTCCAACAACACTAATGAAAGTTCTAGGCACAGTTCCAACAACACTAATGAAAGCTGTGGCCACAGTTCCAACAACACTAATGAAAGCTGTGGCCACAGTTCCAACAACACTAATGAAAGCTGTGGCCACAGTTACATCAACACTAATGAAAGCTGTGGCCACAGTTCCAACAGCACTAATGAAAACTGTGGCCACAGTTGCAACAACACTAATGAAAGCTGTGGCCACAGTTCCAACAGCACTAATGAAAGCTGTGGCCACAGTTCCAACAGCACTAATGAAAGCTGTGGCCACAGTTCCAGCAGCACTAATGAAACCTGTGGCCACAGTTCCAACAACACTAATGAAAGCTGTGGCCACAGTTCCAGCACCACTAATGAAAGCTGTGGCCACAGTTCAAACAGCACTAATGAAAGCTGTGGCCACAGTTCCATCAACACTAATGAAAGCTGTGGCCACAGTTCCAACAGCACTAATGAAAGCTGTGGCCACATTTCCAACAACACTAATGAAAGCTGTGGCTACAGTTCCATCAACACTAATGAAAGCTGTGGCCACAGTTCCAACAACACTAATGAAAACTGTGGCCACAGTTTTCAACAGCACTAATGAAACCTGTGGCCACAGTTTCAACAGCACTAATGAAAGCTGTGGCCACAGTTCCAACAACACTAATGAAAGCTGTGGCCACAGTTCCATCAATACTAATGAAAGTTGTCGCCACAGTTCCAACAGCACTAATGAAACCTGTGGCCACAGTTCAAACAACACTAATGAAAGCTGTGGCCACAGTTCCAACAACACTAATGAAAGTTGTCGCCACAGTTCCAACAGCACTAATAAAACCTGTGGCCACAGTTCCAGCAGCACTAACGCCCAATGTGGCAAGGTAAGCCCTGTTAACGGCGCGAGTGTGAACCTGACCTTGCTGCATCTGTCGCAAGGTGTAGACAGAAACGTGAGCACGCACATTAAGAGCCATTGTTGTCACCTAGTGACAGCAACAAAGCAATGTCCCCCAACACAGGATAGTTCCTTCCTCCTCCCACTCTCAAGACAATGTCAACACACAATGGACTATGGTCTCGGTACCCTGGTCCGGGTAAACAACGTTTCCTGGTTTGATTCTTGCTCGATCTACTGCCCCGAGAGAGTCTCGACCCATTTAGAATGAATGACCCCGAGTGACACGGTCACTTGCGTACGAAGGGTACAATTCTTAAGGTGGAAGTACAGGGAAAGCCAGTGTTTTTGCATTTTTTATAGTAAACCTTTTTTTTGGTGGCTAAGATAAAAATATAATTGCTTCGATAAAAACAGATAATTAAATATTCTTCAAATGGTGATCTCAAAATTTGTTTAGTATCTATCGTGAGAATAATGGTATTTGATAAGATTTTTTTTTAATTAAGAGAAAATGTCATTAAATCCTAGGACACCCTTGAAAGATATTCAAGAACCATTAAGGTCACCATGTGAAGAAAATTAAACTCTATATTCGTATTGGAGAAATATTTGATTTCTTTCAACAACAACAAAAACATTGTTGATATAACAACTGTAAAAACACTTACCTTAACTCGCGTCCCCTACACTCCCACCTTAACGACGGTTCCTACTTTACGAATTAAAAGCTATTTTGCGAAGCGAGTTGCATCTTAACTTGACGAAACTAAGCACTATCACACTTTACGAAATGGAAAGAATAGGGAGAGAAAAACTGAGCAATTTAACCTGTGACAACTTTTATTTCTCTTTTGAACACTTCATGAGTGTCCTGAAATTTATTGAAAACTTTGTCAATTCATTTAAAAAGTTTTACATCTAATACCGCTATGCTCATGACAGAAATTCAACATTTTTTTATCACCGCGTGAAGAAAATTAAACTTTAGCTTTATACTCGAGTAATATTTTATTTATTTTGAACCAAAATAATGTTATGCCATAAAAACTTGAAAAATACTGTATTTAAATCATGTTCCCTACTTTCCCACCTTAACGTAACTGCACCATTAGCACCTGTTATGAACGGCGCGTCATTGTTTTATGTTCTCCAAGAGACATATCTGCTTGACCCAGCGAAACAGTGATGCCCTCCTGATGGGCAATAATTGACAGAGTAATGGGCCTGTGTCCTCCTCATATCAACCCACCGACCGACCAATCTTACACTTTATAAGAACCTAGATGAGCCGACGTTCCACATGGAGACTTACTTGGTCAACCACTGGTACTCTTTCAATTACGATCTACAATTATCTGTTGCGCAAACCGCGTCTTTCTATTTTTTTCTCTTTTAGTTTGAGGTATTTTAATACGTGCTTTCTGAACCGACTGATCATATTAGAACACGACTTATGAATTAACTTAAATCTAGAACAGACACAACACCCAGCCCTCCGTCAGTTAATTTATCATTGTGAAAGGATGGGCTTATACATTAACTTAAATCTAGAACAGACACAACATCCAACCCCACATCCATTAATTAATCATTATTAAAAGGGGAAGCCCCAAATTCACCAAAATATTTTTTTATAATTGCCACTAATCGAACCCGGGACCATTAACTCAGTAGGTAAACATGCTACCAAGTGAACAAAGGTGTCGGACTTAGATCTTACTACCCGTTTTAGCTATCAATATATTAGTACCAATCAGGTAGGGATGGGGAAGGGATAATTTAGAGGAAGTACACTCATCGGCGTTGAGAAAGAATGGGAGAACATATAGGAAAATACACCCTCGGTACACACCTGGCCGGGATTCAAACTATATCCCCATGACCATCAATCCAGTGTATATTTACCGGGGTGGTCAACCCTATCACCAATATCCACAAGTGGAGTGGCGAAATGGCGTCAAAAGTGTGGCGGATTTGTGTTTGCCATCTCCCACCGTAAAATAAACTTTTTCCGTGTGGCGTGTTATGGTTGTAGTTTGATATTTCCTGTATAGCATTGGGAGTATTACATATGCGCATTGAATTCAAATATCAAACTAATGTTTCTACAAACTGTCAAATTTCGCATTAAATTCTCTTACAATTTCTTCTTGAACAATTTTCATCATTTGTGACAGAGGCGGTTGCAACTAAGTAGTCAAATGTACTTGTTTTTAATAAACTTTTTCAAACAGTGTGTGTTATTTTAAATGTTCGATTGAACCAACTATTTTCTAAATTTTTATATAGTGTGGCAAATTTCACTTTTCATTCACCCCACCTGAGGCAACATTGAAAAATATTTCTGCCCACCTCTGACAAAAGTGACACGATAGACTAAGTAGACCAATGAAACTGTTAATTTCCAATTACTAGGCAGAAAATTAATCGGGAGTATAAAATGCTTAGTAAGAGAATTGTATTATCTAGAGTTAAAAGTAATTTACTAAGACTTGCATTAATTTGTTGACCACAGCATCTGCCAATCTATGAGTAAAACCTAAATTGTTTACTGCTCTAACCGGTGCACACGGACTAAACGCCAAGGCGATCTACTCTCTATTTCTGGTGACGGGGATATCGAGGTTCGAATTTCGTCTGGGAGTTTGGAAGGTTATTTTACCTCAATTGTTTCCAACTCTCCCTTCAAGCAAATACAGTTACATTTCATCTAAGCTACTTCCTTATTCATTCATTACCCGATAGTTTAATTAAATGCTTTTAGCGGGACAGGTATTAAGGTGAGGCTGTGGGGAACAAGAGTTAAAGTAAGTATTTTCGCTTTTTTTTTATAACAAACCTTTTTTGGGAAAAATAAATAAAATATTTCTCCAGTAAAAACTTAGAGTTTAATTTTCTTCACATGGTGATATCAACAGTTGTTGAATACATGTCATAAGTGTAGCGGAATTAGATGAGAAACTTTTTAAATTAAGAGAAAATGTCATTAAATTCCAGGACCCCTGGCAGATATTTGAGAAGTGTTGAGGTTACTTTGTGAACAAAATTAAACTATTTATCTAATGAAGCATTATTGGAAGATGCGAAACCGATGAAATATTACTAATGAAATGTCAAATTATCCTTAATGTTTCTTGAGTTTGAAACAAAAGGGTTGACTTAATAGTTTTTGTGTATGCATCATGTTTTATTGCCCGTGTTGAGGTAAACCACGTTTATGGTGTTGGAATGAAAAATATATATAATTAAAAATAAATTCACCAACGTTAACGTGGATAGAGATTGTGATACCACGAAGGCAAAAAATCACTTTAATACACCTTTCCTGGGATTCAATCTCCAACCTACCGGTAGCCGAAATACCAGACGAGACGAGACTGACGCATCTGTAAATGTGTACCCCAATGTGAGTAGATTAACAGTTAGCCTACTTATGACTACAGGATATTTTACTAAGAGGTGACATTTTAAATTTGAACCAAAGTCTTTTTAAAGTCTAATGCGATATCCCGAGATTAATTTATCTCCATGACATTTTTTTTGTGTGCGTCACGTCTTAATTTTTTTTTATCACCGCATCTTACTTATAGCTCAGGTTACACGCATATAATAACTACTCTATTGTGGTAGGAATGAGTAAGGAATAACTTTACAAGTTATCTTGTAGATGGAGAGTGGGAAACCGTTTAGGAAAAACCACCCTCTATAGACGAGACCGGGATTCGAACCGCAATCACTTCATCATCGGCAGGCCAACATAACAAGCGGGTGATGCCTTAGGACGTTCGGCCATTGAAGCCGGTCATTTATTTTCTTAATCAATACTCATAAGGTCTATTCGCATATTTACATCAGTAGAGAAGGGGTAGGAGAAAGGTAAAATTATAGAGGCAGTTTCCGTGGAGGGAAGGTGGAAAAACCATTTAGCAAAAAAAAACAAAAAAAAACACTCAGCTGAGATTCGATCCTCGGCCTCCTTTTTAACGTTAATCCAATCTATTGCAAGCTTTACACCTTAGTCTATGAGACCACTATTGCGGTTTAGATTTTTAGTGATAGTGATTAGCAGTAGGAAACATATAATCGACCATTAGAAAAATAAATTTACAAAAGTACACTAAATATAGCTTGACATCATCTTTCACAAAGTACAAGTTACAGGTTGTATGGCTTGGTGTTTGAACGAATATTTAATAACGCTTAGAAATGTCTTCTTAAATGTGCCGCTTGGCTAGATACAAATTTATAGGTACAGACACGTTCAGCTCTAGCGCAATAATTAAGGTGCGACCGAAGGGGGCGTAAGTGTTTTTACAGTTTCTATACAATTGAAATTTTTTGGCCAAAATAAATCAAATATTTCTCCAGTAGCAACATAGAGTTTAGCTTTCTGCACATGCTGATATCAACAGATTTTGAATATCTGTCAAGGATGTACTGGAATTTCGTCAAAACTTTTTCTCTTTATTTAAAAAGTTTTTCCTAAAATTCCAGGACATCCTTGACAGATATTCAAGATCTATTGATATCAGCATGTGAAGAAAACTAAACTCTATGTTGCTACTGGAGAAATATTTGATTTATTTTGGACAAAAATAAATTTAATGCTATAAAAACTGTAAAATTACTCGCGGCCCCTTCAATTCTGCTCAAAAAAATCGAGAAAAAAGAAACATACTTGTCCACTAAAGAGCATAAGAATCAAATTCATTTTCAAAGATCCGAATTTAAAAGTTTAATAATATATATTTGCTTATAGCTAAGAAATTATTGGTTTTATAAAAATAAGAAAATGACAATTGCCATTTTGTGTATAGAGATAAACAGTGTCAAGATATAAACTTTAATCAAAATCGTTGAAGAAAATTTCAAGAAAATCGATTCGTTCCCTTTTGTTCTTCAGTAGACTACCTTTAAATTTAGGGTTAGCTAGCTAATTCAAAAAAAAACCTTGGAGGGGGACCTTATGAAAACCATAGAGACCCAGTTTTAATCCAATAAATAAAATATTTTCGGCACTAGCCCGTGATACAGATAGATATACAAACAAACGGCATTGCGAAAAGAGCTTTTTAGTTTCAAGGGGCCATGAAACGTCGATATTTATCAAAATCTCGAGTTTGATTTTTTTGTTAAAGATCACAATAATTCACTCTCCGGAGTGTTGAGGTAAAGTAAAAATTGTGAAAATGTGACATTAGCTCATTTTCAACGACTCTTTTATAAGCCTACAATTTTAAAAAAATATTTCAGAACTAGTAGCGAGCTTTCCTCTTTAACTTGAGATAATAAGGTTTTTAGTTTTATTTCCCCACCCGCCTCGGTGGCGTAGTTGGCTAACGCGCTTGTCGTGTTGAGCTCGACTGCTGAGGACGGGGAGATCGAGGTTAGAATCTCGGTCGGGTGAACTGGGGGTGGTTTTTCCTAAATTGTTTTCCACTCTCCCTCCACGCAAATGCGGGTTCACTTCCTCTAATTCAACCTTCTTAATTCCTAATTCATTAGAGTAATTAGTACTTAAAGCGTATAACCCGAACGGGTAGTAAGACGCGATGCTAAATATTATTATTGTTTATTTCCCCTCTTTCTTATTGATATTACAAAGGGTGGTTGTAGGTGAAGAGCGAAATGTTGTATACTATTGGATATAATAGAAAAGTAATTCTATAAAACGACCTATTTAATTGTATTTTAAACCGTGTAGCTTGACAGCGATTGATATTTTTTCACTGATTGAGACGGCCACCTTAAGGTGAAATAACTATTGCTAGTTTGTAAGATGTATGGTGATAATAGATTTTTGTTTTAGAAAATATTTCCAGGTTGTGTATATTTTCTATATTCGTGACATATATTTTCTTTCTCTGTGTGTTTCTTTATCCATTGGAATCAATATTTGCCATAAAATTGTCATTAAAAAAAAGTCTTGAGGCAAATCGAATGAACCACCATTAAATAATTTGGAAATCCTGTTTCCTGTTTGTTAGTTCAAGGACTGTAAGATCTACGAATCAAACAAGATTATCAGTTGTATTCTTACCCGCCTCGGTGCCGTAGTTGGCTAACGCTCTTGACGTGTTGAGCTCTACTGCTGAGGACGGGGAGATCGAGGTTCGAATCTCGGTCGGGTGAACTGTTTTTTTTTTCTCCTAAATGGTTTTCCACTCTTCCTCCACGCAAATGCGGGTTCACTTCCTCTAATTTAACCTTCCCAATTCCTAATCCATTATCCAATTCCTAATCCATTAGAGTAATTAGTACTTAAAGCGTATAACCCGAACGGGTAGTAAGACGCGGTGCTAAATATTAGTTGTATTCTTTCACAATACATAAAACAATTGCTTGCTTTACATATAATTCATTTAAGGTATTTATCCTGCACTTTTTGAACCGACTGATTATATCAGCACACGATCTATAAACTAACTTATAAATCTAGAACAGACACACCACTCATCCCCTGACCATTAATGCATCACTGTGAAAGGGGAACCCCATATTTCCTCAATTATACATTTTTCGACCGTGCCGGGAATCGAACCCGGGACTATTATCTGGTTAAACAGACACGCAACCGGTTGAAATAAGGTGTCGGGACTAACTGATTGTTGTTATAATTATTTATATACTATCGCGTCTTACTACCTATTCGTGTTAGACGCTTAAGGACTAATTACGCTAATGGTTAAGAATGGAGAAGGTTGAATTTAGAGTGAGTGAACCCACATTTGCGTGAAGAGAGCGTAGAAAATCATTTGGGGAAAAACCACCCCAATTCGCCCGACAGAGACTCGAGCCTCTAGCGCGTTGGCTAACTACGCCGCCGAGGTGGGTAGTTGCTAGTTTATTTATCTGAATCGTTGTCCAAGATTCACGTTGTTATTGTGTTATTGTATAGGCCTACAGTCTTCCAATTCACTTTAGTGAGGGATACAGGTTCTCTTCTTTTCAAGGGAACTATTAAAGCAAAAAAGAAACAGATCCTGTATCATCTTTGTACGTAACAGAACTTTCAAGGTCTTTTCAAGCGCTTCGCCTCTTTTTACATAATATTCCGACAGGAAAACGTGACGGAAAGGCTCTCCACATGGACACTATACTTTATTCACGCCTACTTCGGACTTTCATGAGTTCAAAAGTTACTAAAAAAAATAACACACAGAGAGATAAACCCAATGTACGTCTATTAGCCTATTGCCTATCTGTGTAATAAAATAACACACAGAGAGATAAACCCAATGTACGTCTATTAGCCTATTGCCTATCTGTGTAATAAAATAACACACAGAGAGATAAACCCAATGTACGTATATTAGCCTATTGCCTATCTGTGTAATAAAATAACACACAGAGAGATAAACCCAATGTACGTCTATTAGCCTATTGCCTAAAAGTGTTTCTATAAAAAAAATGCAAAAATACTGGCCATTTCACGTGTTCCTTACACTCCCACCTTAATTTAGAGAAGAATATAAATACTTTTTTTTAAATACCCATTTTAGAAGGCTATTAACATACGTGTAGCACGAACGGGCAAAAGGCATTCTGAAAAATAAGATTTAAATAAAATGTGACTGAAAATATACCTCTAAGTGTTCTTCTACCTTCAAACGTCATTTTGGTTCTCCTTCATAACACAACCATCGAGGACACATTTCACGCAGGATGCGCTCCAGACTTCCTAGATAGTGTGTTCGTGTGACGCTACTGATGGAGTTGTATTACAATACTTTCCTACTCGTTCTCAGAGTGACGAGAGAGAACAGCTTGGTTGACGAGTCAACTAGTTTTACTGTTGGGCATCAAATTAAACCTGCGTGTCTTTTTATAGAATATCAAGCTCGCATAATCTCGGACTACTTCTACAGTGGTAGCAATGTGAAGGGAAATAGAGACATGTATCTTCTCAACTACTGGTGTCCCCAGGGTTATCTTTATGGTGGTAGCACTGTGAAGGGAACTAGAGACATG
>CABFOW010000360.1:98846-300728 GCA_902141385.1 Timema californicum | reverse complement strand
TATATATATATATATATATATCTCCATGTCAATGAATGTAAATATTTTTTTCCGTTTGATTATTCATATCGGGACAAAATTACATCATTTGCAGGTCACATTTGGCCCACCTATTGAGAACGAGTACTCTAATAGTAAACTATCCAGAGTTTTCACATGCTTCGGGTCATACATTTCTCATTGGAAGGCAGTCTATTAGCTTAAATTAAAACTATTATTAAAGTGTGATTGAGAATATTTGCACCATATTTTGTTCAAATTAATTCATGATCTTGTAACTTTTGTTATACTAATTTTAGTACAGTTTTACTAAAAGTTTAAAACATTATATTTAGCTAAAATACAGCTTCTTAATTGTTTTAAAATAATATTATGTGAAAAAGTGCATGGTGGAAGCGTTAGAGGAGATATGCGGAAGAACAAGCAAAAAGAGAAGATGGAAGGAAATGGTAAAGAAAGCATTGAATGCTAAGAACAATTCATTTAGAGTGGTTCACAAAAATAGCAAGAGAGACTGAAAATAAATATAGGGAGAAAAAGTTAAATTCAAAAAGATAGTAAGAGAAGGGAGAAAAACATGGATGAAAGAGTAGACAAAAGTTCAACAAGCTGATGTTAAAGGGAGCAAGAAAATATTGTATAGTCAAGTGAGCCAAAGGAGGAGGTAAAATAGAAAAGAGGTCTGAATGATCAATGAAAAAGGAAGGATAAAGGAGAGAGATGAGGTAAAGAAGCTGTGTAGATCATATTTTAAAAGCTTGTTGAACCCAGAGGGGGGAAGATTGGTATGGAAGGAAGAAGAAGAAGAAGAGAAAGAATTGGATGTAGAGATGGAGAAGGAAATACCAAACATAACCAGGAAGGAGCTAGAAGAGGCCTTGAAAAGGATGAGCAAGGGAAAGGCAGTGGACAAACTTACTGTGGGAATGATAATGGTACCAGGAGAAATGTGTCTCCAGTGCTGGTATAGAGTAGTAAGGGCAGTGTGGAGAGAGAAGAAAAGTGACCGAGGATTGGACAAAACTTAAAAGGTATATTACCATTATTCAATAAAGGTGATAGGAAAAGGTGTAAAAGATTATATAGGCATGACACTGATGTGTCAATGATAGAAATTGTACTAAAATATTCTAGAAAGGAGAGTGAGGAAAAGTGTGAAGGGAAAATGGAGAAATGAACAACATGAGTTCAGAGAGAATAGTTCAGCAATATATTTTACATTTAGAATTAGACATTTGATGGAAAAGAGATATTAGTTTGGAAAGGATCTCGTAGTGGCATTTATAGTAGTAGAAAAAGCTTATGATAGTGTGGATAGAAAGAAAGTATGTAAGACAATGGAGAAGGTTTAAGTAGAAAGAGGAGTGGTTAGGAGAGTAAGAAATATGTATGATAATAATGTGAGTTGTGTAAAGATGGAGGGAGGTTGGACAGAGTGGTTCCAATTAAAAAATTGAGTCAAGCAGGTAAGTAACCTCTCACTATTATTATTTGTACATGTGATGGAAATGATCATAAATAAAGTGGCAGGGAAACTGGTTGAGGAGAAAATGAAAGCAATGATGTTTGCAGATGGCTTGATGATATGGGAAGAAAAGGAATAGGAAGTACTGGAAAAGCTGTAGGAATGGATTGAGAACGTTAATGAGTGTGGAATTAAATTTAGTATGCCGAAAGGTAAAGTGATGGAGATGACAAAGCAGAAGACAAGGACAAGAAAGGTGATAGGACTGGATGGAGTAATTTGAACAAAGAGCATAAAATATCTTGGTAGGGTGATTGAGGCAAAAAAAGGGTAGTAGAGAAAATTTAGTGAAACAAGGACAGGAGAAAGATTTTAAAAAGGGACCTTAATTTTGAAATGTGCGAGTGGCGAATCACTAGCCTAGTTCTCTCATTATGCACACAATTTCGCAAACCCCTAATTTTGAAATGTCTGCGCTGCAAAACTGACATCACATGATCAATTTTAATCACCAGCCTCACATCGTGTGAGACAAGCTTGTCTGGTGAGTAAAGCATAATAAAACAAAATGAACACCATTCCCCTCTTAGTGTGCAACCTTCTAAATAAGTGTGATTTTAGTGAAATAAACCTACCATTGTACAAAATAGGTTTACAGAAGTAAAAAAATATGATCACTTTGGACACTTTGTTCAATCCTTCAATAAAAATATTTGTTTGTGTGAAATCATAATAATGTATCAAGTTTACTCAACCGTTAAATTGGTTGAGGTGGTAACATGACATCCTCATAATCTAGAGTTTGTGTATTCAAATCCTGAATGCTCCATTTTTTTTAAATTTATCAGACTAAAAAAAACCTTACATATTAAATGTTTGTATTAGTAAGCATATAATTTGTTTTTACTGTTTTATAGAGGCATAAAAGATATTTGAGCTTATGTAAAAGACCACAATATTCTTCTTTAAAAATAATTTCACAAGGTAAGCCTAGTAAATTAAAATACAGTATATTAATTTTGAAATTTTGTATGTAGTTGAATATTTAAAATTAAATAAATGTTTTATATGACATAAAAATGTAGTGGGCGTCTGCAAGCTTGGGTTTTATCATTCAAGTCT
The DNA here is from genome assembly GCA_902141385.1 of Timema californicum. Classification (NCBI taxonomy): domain Eukaryota; kingdom Metazoa; phylum Arthropoda; class Insecta; order Phasmatodea; family Timematidae; genus Timema; species Timema californicum. Next base: position 298,141 of record CABFOW010000360.1, on the reverse strand, counting down.
AACTTGAGTCGAGTACTTCTAAAAGCTCCCGAGTTTAATTATAGACCTATTCATAATTTTAAAATGTTAAAAGGTATATTAAAACACATGTTCTTACAATATGAATGACACTTATTTTTATAAACAGTAAATACGTTTGAAAAAAAAATTTAAATAATGAAAATATTGATCTTTAAATTAGAAATAACACTTATAAAACACAATTTAAAAAATGATAACACTCAAATAAAAATAAAAATAATTAAAATGGTTTCAACACTTTTGTCTTTAAGGACATTGGATACCAGACCTCCACCGTGGTCCGGATCCCATGTTAAAATGTAGGTCCTCCATTTATTCTCACAATCACCCTACCATTACACATTAGTGTAATTGCGTATAACCTTAACGGGTAGAAGGACGCTGTGCTAATAATAATAATTTAAGGACATTAAAATTACTCTAACAATTATAAAACAAAGTTAATAAAATGAATATTGCATGCTGGTTTGGAAATGTATAACAAAGTGTAGAAACACTGTACAATAATGTAAAGTAAGTGATAGTGGAGGAAGCTAACCTGAAAGGATAGTTAGGTTAGGCCTAGTTAAGGTGCAGCAGAAGGGAGCACAAGTAGTTATAGTTTTTATAGAATTGAAATTTTTTGCCAAAATAAATAAAAAATTTCTCCAGCAGCAACATAGAGTTTAGTTTTCTGCACATTTTGATATCAACACATCTGGAATATCTGTCAAGGGTGTCCTGGAATTTTGTCATAACTTTTTCTCTTTAGTTAAATTTTTTTTGGCAAATTTCCAGGACAGCCTTGACAGATATTCCAGATCTGTTGATATTAGATTGTGCAGAAAACTAAACTCCGTGTTTCTACTGGGGAAATATATTTTTATTTTGGCAGAAAAAATGTTATGTTATGTTATAAAAACTGTAAAATTACTCGCGCTCTCTTCTGCCGCACCTTAAGAACAAACACACTTCTCTCTTCATATCTTATTAAACTTTTAAACTTTCCACTTCTTCAAAACTTCCACAGTTGCACATTAGTTTGAATTTTCGGGAATATTACTTTTTCATTAATGTCTCTCGATATGAAAAATAAATATTTCCAAAAATTCAAAACAATGTGCAACTGTGGAAGTTTGAAAAAGTGAGACGTGTAAAAGTGTAAGAAGAAATAGAGAAGTGTGTTTGTTTATATCCAGGCCTAACCTAAATATCCTTTCAGTTTGGTTTCCTTCCCTATCATTTTACATTATTGTAGTGTGTTTCAACACTGTCTTGATTAAAATTTAATACAATTGATATTTTAATACGCTAATTTTTCCCCTAAATATGCTTCAGTAACTTAATTTACCCTATAAGAAAACGTAAGAATCATAAATAATTATAAATTTGCAGTGTTTTGTATTTCGTTTATTATTCCTTAGTGTAATCATAATATTAAAATAATATCCAAACCTAACGTAGCCTGGGTGTGATAGGAAAATAATTGAAGGGGAAACTCTACAAATGTTCAACATGCGCTAAATGTTTCACTTCGAGATTGTAGAAAAACTGTTAGGATTACAATTAAAACTATAAGAACCTGTTTTGTAGACAATATAATCCTCTATTTTTTATTATAAGTTCAACAAACACTTTGACATAAAGGGCCAGTTTCATAGTCAAATTTGATACGCCTCAAGTTCGGCGCTACACTAAGTTCAAGACGACACCTACCTAAAACAGAATGGAATGGGCCAGTTTCCTATGCGAGAACGGCCCATTCCATTCGAGTTTAGGTAGGTGTCGTCATGTACTTAGTGTAGCGCCGCACTTGAGGCGTACTAAATTTGACTATGAAACTGGCTCTATGAATGGTTTACGTTATGAATGCAAAAAAAAGAGTTTTAGGACGCTATTATTTCAAATTGGCAAATGTAAAATACCTTTTTAAGAGTGGCACTAGATTCTATTTTACTCACCACAAAATTATATTAATGTGTAAAATTTCATATTAGTATCTAAAATTGAACGTTTGTTAAGCTTAGTAACTCGACTATCACGCCCTGTCTACGTTAGGTTTGGGGACTATTTTCATATCACGCCCAGGTTACGTTAGGTTTGGGGACTATTTTCATATCATGCCCAGGCTACATTAGGTTTGGGGATTATTTTCATTCCATGCCCAGGTTACATTAGGTTTGAGGATTATTTTAATATCCCGCCCAGGCTACGTTAGGTCATATCCAGCTGTTTGGCACCCCCGGCCCTTAAGACACCCCTGCATTAGGTAAGTAACAGTGTATATTATTTCACTAGTTTTTAGTAAGTGTATATTTCAAGATAAAAGCGAGAGTAAGTCTATGTGGTGCACCGTACAATTTATTTTTTATTATTAAAATACAAAATTGCCTTAACCTCTATGTGAGTAGGTTTGGGAACCATAATTTCTAAGACACTTATTTTTATTATTATTATTATTGGAGTTTACCAACGTATCGACACAACTAGAGGTCATGTAACATTATTAAAATCATTCTACTCATGTTAATGTGTACAAGAACCTCCATAATTTCTGAACCCCCCTTTTTAACAACCTGTATATACATGTGTGTGTAATTTCTCTAAAAAAAAAAGGATGTCTTAAACTAAAATAATTTGACGAATATTTATTTTCAGGGGATATAAATAATATCTATGACACACATGCCCACCCTCCTCTAAGTAAACTCCTGGATGCGCCACTGAATCTTAATACCTTCAAAATTAATTCTTCTATAAGTGGGAAAAAGGCTTGTTCGTTTATAAAACATGAATAAAACTATTTAAAGAAATCCTTTTCAACTTTCTCTTCTTATAAAACCAACGTTATACAAATAGGATTTATCTAATCAAGGAAACACGGTTCATGCAAATTATGTATAATGTAAACCTAATAATGTTTACTCTATAAAAAAACTTTTAACATAGGTCATACAAATACATCACAAAAAAACATTTTCAATAGCTCAGGGTTGGAGGTGACAGACAATTAGTGTCAAGGGTTTTACCTGAACAGGATATAAATGGGGTGAGGGAAGGGGTAGTAGTGGGGTTTACAGAAAAAGAAAAATGTAAAATGGTTGGGGAGGAAAGGGAGAGGTGCTTCCGAAGACAGAGCAATCTACCAGGAAACTACTGAGCTTTTTCAACAGTTTAGACATGATTTAATGTGAAAATATCAAATGTTGTTAAAATTATTATATTATAAATATTTGTCGTGTGAGAGAACATTATCTTATTCTCTAAAATAATATGATAACTTCAAAACTATATTCATGTATTTAATGTTTTATTTAATTTTAATTCAATTGAAATTATGTCTGATTGTAAAAAAGTAAATATTAACTTGTAACTTTTTTTATTAATATAGTTCATTTTAAATTTACTAGTTTAATATTATACAAAAAACCGCATGTTGTTAGTGTGAATATTTTATAAGCAATAGAGTAAACAACTTTATCGTTCTTATATAGTAGGTATCCCTCCGAATCTTAAAACTCATATTAATTAATAAGTTTAGCTACAAAACTAACTCTAGTTTAGTTATTATTTAGTTATAAAATTATGTTGGTTAATCTGTTTAAAGCCAATGTTGATCTTATTTATTTAAATACATATTTTACCAAACTTACCACATTTATATTATAAAAAACATCTATTTCATATTATTTGCTAGAAATATTATTTTTAATTTTAAAGTATGAGCATCAACTTTTATAAACATTAAGAATTAAATTGAAGTAAATTTCTCAATAAAATAAGACCTAACGAGAAGCATACAATGCACATGTTCAACTGTGCATAGAGGAATGGAAATGGAACAGAAGATGTGATAATACATGATTACACCAAGGAATAATAAACGAAATATAAAACCCTTCAAATTTATAATTGTTTATGATTCTTACATTTTCTTATACAGCAAATTAAGTTACTGAAGCAAATTTTGGGGACATATTAACCTATTAAAACATCAATTGTATTAACTTTTAATAAAGACAGTGTAGAAATACTCTACAATAATGTAAAATGATAGTGTAGGAATACAGGCCTGAAAGGATAGTTAGGTTAGGCTTAGATATAAACAAACACACTTCTCTATTTCTTTTAACACGTACACTTCCTACTTTTTCAAATTTCCACAGTTGCTCAGTGTTTTGAATTTTTGAAAATATTTATTTTACCAAAAATTCAAACTAATGTGCAACGGTGTAAGTTTTGAAGAAGTGGAAAGTGTCAAAGTTTAAGAAGACATGAAGAGAGAAGTGTGTTTATTCTTATTTAGGCCTAGCCTAACTATCCTTTCAGGTTGGCTTCCTTCACTATAACTTACTTTACTTCACTGTACAGTGTTTCTACACTCTTGTTATAATTCCAAACCATCATGCAATTATACATTTTATCAACTTTGTTTTATAATTGTTAGTGTAATTTTAATGTCCTTAAACTATTATTATTATTAGCCCCGCATCTTACTACCCATTCAGGTTATACGCACTTACGTTAATGTGTAATGGTAGGGTGATTTTGAGATGAAATTGAGGACCTACAGTTTAACGTGGAATTCGAACCACGGTGGAGGCCTGGCATTAAATGTCCTTAAAGATATAAGTATTGAAACCATTTTAATTATTATTTTTTTATTAGATTTTTATTTGAGTGTTTTTGTTTTTTAAATTGTGTTTTATGCGTGTTATTTCTAATTTAAAAACAAATATTTCCATTATTTAACCTTTTTTTGGAACAATGTATTTACTGTTTATAAAAATGAGTGTTTTTCATATTTCAAGAACATGTAGTTTAAAATTATGAATAAGCCTGTACTCGAACTTGGGAGCTTTTAGAAATACTCGACTCGAGTTCGCAGACCCCTAGTTTATAATACATATTAAAAATTAAACAAAATTAAATATCTAAAAGAAATTGATTACTTGGGCTTTTTAATGCCAACCAAGGGGATTCTGTTGATTTTAATTTACGAAGATCAAAAATAAGATTTTACTCTTTTTCTGAATTAGTTACAGACTGTTACAGATAATTTCTTATTAGCATTCCCACTACCTGTCCAGGTAATTTACTTTCATCAATCAAAGATAATTTGCTAAAAGGAGAAGTAAAATGAGTTTTTAAAAGGTTATCATAGAAATAATTTTCTGACCAAATGCTGCTATTTTAAAAATATACAAGAAATTATAGGATTAGCTCTTAAGGAAAACCTCTATTCACTTTTTTGAGGTAATTTATAATATAAATTTGGAAGGGGATCTAGGAAAGGTGAATATAAAACTAGAAAACATATATAAAAGGGAACCAACACAACATGACTTTTACAATGAAAAGAAGAATACAGTTCACACTTTACATCGCTGCCACTGGACAAAGATGTTATGGCTGTTTCTGTCCACCCTTCCTGTACCTTCTTCCAAATATATATATTACAAACTGTAGGATTAGAAATACATAAAATTGTATACTTTATTTCTATTCATAATTATCAAATTTGAGTTAATTTTCTACTATGATTCTTTATTATAGGCCTTTAGAGGGTTTTTTGACTTTTAATTCAACAAGACAAATCATTTTATCTAACATGAATCAGGGTGTTGTCTAGTGAACAGCCATATGTTTCCCTTGGGTTACCTAGTTTATGTCACTTCTAGTTAGTACTGACAGTCAAGACTGATGCAGCCTGCCTGACCTGTGCCTCTGTGGGGATATCGCCTGTGAGCAGCAACCAGAACAGTCCCTCTGGGAGGGGCTCTTTGCCAGAGGGGGCCTTGGGAAGCAGTTTCTGGCACTCGGGAATGGAGTAGCCTCTAAATCTGATCCCCTCATCTGGATCCAGGACAGAGGTCTCCCACACCAGGCCCTTAATGCCTCTCATACCACCATACATCTAGAACATCAGCAGAGAACATCATCAATACCTTCAGTAATTCTTTGATAATTATTTAAACTTACATATGTTTATAATTTGAAAAGCTTAGTTTTTTCTTCACACAATTTAAAAGAACAACATTTCTAATTTGTGGCTTCCGAGGAAGATGGACTTCTTTCCTGCAACGGTATGATGTTCCCTATCAAGATGTCTACTACTGCTCTCATTGTCCTCCCCGGGATTTACACTCATTGGAAGCTATTTAACAAGTGTTGCTTTTCAAACCTACTTCAAACAACTGTCGCAACTTACAATTTATAAGAAACTGGACTCTCTTTTTCAGTAGAAACACCATATTGGAAAAAAAGAAAGGGGACAAAGCTGAAACAAGCCTGTTAAGGCTCTTATTCATAAAATGGGCAAACACCAGTAGAATAACAACTATACAGACGCTATAAAATGTGCGTATTATACTTGTAATAACATGAAATGCACTATCTCAATTGCCTATGTTTACGATCAAGGTGAATAAAAGGCAAATAGGTGAAGTCCAGTTTCTATTTATTAGACACATTGCCACTAATACCAAAATAAACTAACTTTACCAATTATGACAAATCAAGGTTATTTTGGTCACACTTAAAAATTGTGTATATTTCAATTAATTTTTATTTATTCTGAACCAAATGATTATATTTGCACATTACTTATAAACTAACTTAAATATAGAACAGAACCCAAACCCAGTCAACCATCAGTTAATTCATTATTGTGAAAAGGTAAACCCACCTTTCACCAATGATAAAGTTTTGGCCATGGCAGGAATCAAATCCAAGACCCTTAGCTGAATAGGTTGGAAAACATGTTATTGACCGAGTTAAATGTGTTGGACGTTGTCCGTGTTAATAATATCAACAACAATAATACTTAGCCCCATGTAATAATACCCATTCAGGTTATACGCCTAAGTACTAATTACTCTAATGGGTTAAGAATTGGGAAGGTTAAATATAGAGAAAGTGAACCCACATTTGTGTGGAGGGAGAGTGAAAAAACATTTAGGAAAAAAAACTACCTCCAGTTCACCAGAGCGAGATTCAAACCTCGATCTTCCAATCCTCGGCAGTCTAGCTCAACATGAAACTTGCACGTTAGCTAACTACACCTCCAAGGCAAGTTTGTCCATGTTAATAAAGTAAATGTATGACTTCTCTAAACAAAATTTTGTTGCACATTTGTATATTAAAGATTAACATAAAAACAAATGTGATTTATTTTAAGAAATAAAATATCACATCCATGAACATCAAGTTATAGATATTAATACATAGTAAAATGTTAAAGAACAAGCATATTTTAGGGGGGAAAAAATGATAAAATTAAGACCAACCCCCAAATAAACCTTAAAATTCAATTCAGATGATTTAATCTTGAATAGATAACTATTAAATCTTAACTAAAGTAATGTATTCTTCACTTGTTTGGAAAAAAAGTTTATATTTTTAAATTTTGTCTAACTATAAATTTAATTAGTTAGGGATGTGAGAGAACCATTTTTCAATTCAAGACACTCTCTAAACAAGAATATAAAAAAGTATCAAGACACGCAAACGAGACGAGAAATCGTACCTTGAAAGTACAAAAATGTAAATTATGTATATTAAAGTAAATGTATATTTTATAGCTAAAATTAATCAATATTTATGTCAATAGTCTTTAAAACCATTTGATTATTTAAAGTTTTAAAGGGAATCAACATAAAAGAACCTAGTTAAAATCGAAACATTAACTACAATAGATTCTGGAATATCTGCATTAATGAAAGGGAGGAATGATGGCATTTGAAAAACCCAAAAATATCCATTTTAATACTAAATTTTGTCCTCCAATCGCATTTTAAACTAAAGCTTCTTAGTAATAGATTTGTTTATGAAAAAATTAGTCAATATGTTATTTAGACAAGTATGTAGCTTTCCAATTTTTTTGTTCGCATACCTCCAGATATAATCTTTCTTCAACTTTGTAGGTCCAAAGTTGTAGGTGAATAGTGCAAGTATTACTTACTCTCTAATCTACATATAAAATATATCACATCCACAATAATTTTAGCGCCACATGCTTATATACTAACTACGCTAATGGGATTAGGGAGGGTGAGCGGTAAACCACTTTGGAAAAACCACCCGCAATACTGCTAACTGAGATTCGAGTCTCAATCTCCCCATCATTGGCAGTCTAGTCTACCGGGAGAATAGAGTAATAGACCATAAGGCCACCGAAGCGGGTAATAATACATTAAATAATAAGTTTTAAATTATATATATTAATTATTTAGTTTTGTTAATTTTATGTATCCCTGGAGAAACGTATATCGAAGGTTAAATACCAATGTTATAGAATGAGTAAAGTATAAATCCTTTGAAACTCCACAATTTGGTCAGGAGCCTACCTAAAAAAGTTAAAATACTAAAATCTTACCATGTCAATAGTGACCTCTCCAACTTTGCTTGAACCATATTGTTTGCGGAAAGCTTTAACTCTTTCTTGCTCGGCAGGTATTTTTTTGGCAAGGACAGCCTTCAAGTCTGTTGAGGTGTCTGCAGATATACCCCGAAGACATAATGTGATGGTTGGCAGCACTTTCTGAAACTAACAAAATAAAATAAATTGGATTTTTAAGCTATTTACAGTTTAACTAGGACATCAAGATGTCCATATAAATAGATTAGAAAATGTAGTGACTTTACTAGGTTTTACAGGTTAAGATAATTATTTTTACAGGTTGACATCACTCTGAAAACATATAAAGATGTTTAGTTATTTGCTTGTTTACTTTATGTACAAATTTTGATACAAGTGTTAAATTCGTATCATAGACACACCTTTTAAAACTTCTCCTGGTTAAAAATAGTGGTAGGAACCAAATTGTAGTACATAAATTACAATATATTTACATTATGGTTACAACCAAACAATACCATTCTTATTTTTATTGGGGCCCCCTGTTTGCTGCAATATGTGATTGGCCTGCAATTCTTTAAAGAATAGACCACACTTATTTAATCCATGAGAGGAAAGCCTTTTTTGGGGGGGGAATTTGTTTACTAATAGGTGTGTGTGCACGCATATATGTATTTATGTATGCAGATGTGTGCAAAAAATTACAAAAAGTTTTTAAAATGTATATTAGTGTAAATGATTGATTCAATAGAAAATGAGAAATATTATACTGAGGTTTTAATCAAAATTATGTACCCTGATACAGCTGTTAAAAAGTTTCGTTAAACAATTTGTTTGTTATATTGTGTATAATGCATTCCTGCGCCTTTACGAATCATATTTCTTACATTAGCAGCCATTTTAAATCATTTAAAGCAGATATTTTTGTTTGAATAATGTCATTCCTTACAGCGAATATAAGCCAAGAGTTTCCTGTATATTTCTTATAGATAGCACTTTTTCCAACAATAATGTATAAGCCTACCTAATCAATTTTACTTGGAAATGAATACAATTAAATTAATAGCTTAGATCAATTTTTTATATAAATAATTATGTTAAAATGTATATTGAAAATAGCACATTGGTGTTGAAATGTCCTGTTAAAAAGAGATTAGTAAAAATATGTACCATCCTTGCTGACTACTTATTTGTCCTTCCTTTACTCATTAGTACCTCCTTAGACATATAAAATGACTCAAAATTACAAGTTTGTGGAGTACCCTTAGTACAGTAGAAGCTCTCTAGTCCGGCATTCTATGGTTTGGCACATTCTGTAATCCGGCACCGATTGAACCGCCCGCGTCCGGTTTTTTTCGGGTGGATTCGTGCATTCGTTAGCCTTAACCGGCACGGCTGTACCTGACAGGTGGGTTTTTAGTTTGTCTGTGTTTCACGCAGTTATACAGTGTTGTCTAGGACCCTTGTTCTCGCGTTTTAGTTCGCTCAGTGTTTAGCGTAGCTGTCTAGTTCAGTGTTAATTTCAGTACAGTGTTTCTTGTTTTGTAACAGGTTACAAATCACATTTGTACAATGTTCTCGAAGCCCAGCACGAGTTCTTTAAGTGATAATAAAACTAATACACATAAGCATGTGACTCTCACTATACAGCAAAAACTAGAAATAATTAATAGTCTCAAAAAGGTGAACACAGAAACTTATTAATAATGCGTGATTTCAATATTGGTTCCTCAACTATTTATGATATAAAAAACCAAAAAGAGGAACATAAGAAGTTTGCTGCTCAAGCTATTACAGCAAACAATATGGAATCAAGACACACATTAAAGAAACCTAAACTTGAAATTTTTGATTGTGCCTTGTGCACTTGGTTTAGTGCGAAATGATCAGAGGGAAAACCAGTGACTGGGCCTATGATCATTGAAAAAGTAAAATAGTTTTATCGTGATCTGAATATTGAAAGTGCTTGTGTGGTTTCCGATGGCTGGCTTCAGAAATTTAAAATTCGACACGGAATCCGGAAGCTGGATGTGGCTGGAGAAAGCTAATCAGCCGATAAAAATGCAGCTGAAGAATTTAAGGACACTTTTAGCCGCCTTGTTTTACAGTGGGAGTTAATCCATGGTCAAGTTTACAATGCCGATGAAACCGGCCTTTTATGGCATTGTTTGCCAACGTCTACTCTAGCAGGTGGGGATGAAAAATATGCTAAGGGATTTAAGAAAAATAAAGACATATTGACTTTTGTTGTGTGCAAATGCTTCTGGTGACCATCAGCTGACACCTGTCATGATTGGTAAATATGATGCCCAAAGCAATGCATGGATGACATCAGATTTGTTTAAGGACTGGTTTTTCATCATTTTTTACCAGATGTAAAGGAAAACTTTAAGAAACGTGGAATGCCAGAAGACAGCACAGCAATTTTGTTGTTATGGACAACTGTACCGCTCATCCTCCTGCTTCTCATTTGGTTTCCAGAAATATTTTTGCAGTTAACTTACCACTAAATGTCACTCCCTTGATTCAGCCAATGGATCAAGGTGTGATTCATAATGTAAAGTGTTTCTATAGAAGATCTTTTGTGCAAGGCCTTTTGGACGTTGACTCTGATGTAAGACTTCCAAAAAAAGTTTAATGTTAAAGATGCAATTTTTGCAATTGCCTTAGCTTGGAATCAGGTGAAAGTGACTACAGCGGTGCTCACGCAAACTTTGGCCTAATGATGAAGATGTGGATCAAAATATGGTGCTAGATTTGGTAGAAGCTGTGTCTAACAACCCTTTTAAGAGATGTGCCCCATGAGGGAGTCACAGACTGAATTGAAATAGACAAAAGTGTGCCAGTGATCAAAGAACTGAGTGACAAACAGATTATACAAAGTGTTGTTAACCCACAAGAAGCTCAGGTTCAGGGGGTGGAATCAGATTAAGAAGGAGCCATGGCGGATGAGGCTAAAGTCTCATGGAAACAGGCTTCTGATGCATTGTATACATTTATAAAATTTGCCGAATACAACAAAAACTATACAACTCTACAGAACTCATAAATTTGTTTATAATCTGTAATGACCTTTTGAAGAAGAAATCAGAATCAAAGAAGCAACGTGATAAACTTTTTTTTAAACAATAATGCTCATGTGTATTAATTTTTCTTCTGTGCAATGTAGTGTTTTTATTTACACGAATATTCAATGTTTGGATTTAATTTTTGTACTCTTATGTTTTTCTTAAAATACATGTTTTAATCGTTTGCATTTTTATCTAGAGTGATTTATCTTTGGTATTCCGGTTAAAATTATTGATCAAGACCTGTCTTCATATAGTGTGAAAGAAGGTGAAATAAAATGTTGAATTTTAACTTAGAGCTGAAATTTTAATCAATATCAGGATATAATACAAAGCATTATTAATCCAGTTTAATACTGATCTTGATAAAAAATACTTAAATTGACATGAGGGGAAACATAGCACATTACTTAAGGAAATTAGGTGTGATCTAGCTAGCACATTTGAGTCTGAACAGCGAGGTCATGGTTTGATCCCAAATCAAATACACTGGGCAGTAGCTATACAATAATGCTGTTTCACATACTTTTCAGGTCAAATACTGAAACATTTATTCAAGATTTCTCAAATTTTGTACCTTTTGATGGTATGGGCATGGAAAAAGACCCTAAGGGAGGCCTAGAAAGAGGTGGGAGGAGCAGATAACAGAAAGTGTTCTAGTGAGAGGATAAGAATGGAAGGAATTAGAGGAAGAATGGTGGAAGGATAGAGAAAGTCAGAGGTATTTTAATTAACTGACCTGGCCACAGGAGGCTGGAAACCATTATGATGATGATTATTATTATTATTATTATAATAATGTCCCTGTTTCCTTTTTTTATAATACCCAATACACTGGGACTACAACACACCTATTAAAAAAACAAAGTATTTACGAGATTGCGTTGTTTAGGTATTACTGTGGTCAAGAAAGCTAATTTATATCAACCTTAAGTTATTGTATACACCTTATAAAGGTCTCTAGATGGTTTGAGTAATTGGTAATTCATAAGATCAAATGTAAGGAGACCAATATTCCCAAGAATTGAGTCCTAGGTGACAATAGCATCAAATGTATTGATTTTTCATTTGCCAGAAAAACATGTAAGTGTTATCACCAACAATAGTGAGACTGAGAACAAATGTATCAGTTTGATGTGGTCTGATTTTCTAGTGACAGGAAGCTCAGCGTCTAGATCATAGTTAGGTGTACTTGGGGCCAGTTAAAACACTAGAGCTATTATTCACATGTTACTAATTACAAGTGAATGTTTAACCAATGTAAATAAAAATAATATAAATAAAATAGCTTGGCTAAATGGTTTCCCACTCTACACTAAAATATGTGTACAGTCGAACTTGATTATAATGACCCCTGCTGTTTCGTCATTTTTTCAGAAATTGGGTCAAACTGTTACATGGTGTCTAATTAGTTGGATAAACAAAAATTAGTGACCTTTATTGATCACAAAATTTCTTTGATAAACAGTTGAACATTAGATAATGCATATATAGGCATAATGAATGCACTCACATGCAACATTAAACTTTAACTAGATGGCAAATGTTAACCTTTTCTTGATATCAGGATAGAAAAATGAGGCAGCTTGCAACTAGCGCATAGCATCATAGGTAGTGGTTGGCTCGAAATATGACGTGTCCCCATTACAATGTGCAGGAAATTCAAGCAAAAATATTTTCGTGACTTTGTGACCAAAATATTGAGAATTCATTACTTTCGGGGCCTTAGTGACCTTTTTTTTTTTGTTGTAACTTTTCCATAACTTTTGTGATCCAGTAGACAACCTGTGTTATCTATTAATGATTTAAACACCTCTGTTTTAGTAACATTACCACTGGGTTGTAAGTTAGTGTTTAAAACTTTTCATATATTTTGATTTGAATTTAAATGTATGTCTGTATATGTAATTTTAAGGTAATACATTCATTGGAAAGATATTTCTGTATTGTAAACAGAGATTGTTATGATGTGATGAAGCTGTACAATTGTAGAGCCTCCCCTTTTTGTTTACTCTTTTGAACTCGCCTGCACTAATCAAAACAGTCTGTATAGGTGCATTCACCTCTATAACTTCTCTTTTCAGTGTTGTTTGGAACATTCCAGTGTGTGAACATACTAAGTCTCTTCTATGTTTTTGCGTGATTTGTAAGCGTTTTATAAGTAACATTAGAAAACTTCCTGTAAGCTACAATGCCAACCAAAAGGCATGAATGAAAACTAGTATTTTTGAAGATGAACTAAGAAAGTGGGGGACAATGAGCTGTCATTGAAAAACAGAAAAGTTCTACTCATAGTTGACAACCATGCAACCCATCCAAAGTTAAATTTGACCAACATTAATCTAGTTTTCTCATTGACAAACTGTACCAGCATCCTGCAATCTATGAACCAAGGCGTCATTAGAATCCTTAAGTCTCACTATCACATGCAGCTTAAAAAAATTCTATGGACACGATGAAACCTGTTACAATTTCTGTGTTGGATTTGATAATTCCTAGCCGAAGACAGTAATGTATCAGATGATAGCAAAGTGCTTTAGTAAAGCACAACTTGCACTAACTAATTTATCAGATGATGATGAAGAAGGGGAAGACAACTTGCCGCTCCCTAAATGGATTAAACAATTCAATGTGAAAGAATGTGGAATTGAGCTTGATTCCTATGTGTTAATGGATGACCTTGATTGATTCAAAAATTATCATGGAAGTAAAAAACACAGAGATGGAAGACAGTGATGAAGACTGAAGAAAGAGGATGCCAATATCGTTTATCCGACATTACAGGAGGCAATGAGAGCCACTGAAACGCTTTTAAAATTTTATTACTTCAGAGAAATGTTTGCGGATGTGTTGAATGCCATGCAGCATCTCTACAGCATGAAAGAAAGGATTTATTTTACAGAAAGAAGAGTTAAAAAGAAAATTACAAATTATTATTGAGAATAGGCCTAAATGCAAGTTATGTAAATATGAAACATTTATTTTTAATACATATTCGTTATTTGTAAATTAAATGCAATTTGTAACAGTGGTACCTCTGTTATAAAGTCATTCTGATGTAATGTCAAAATTTGTTTGGTTTCTTCGATGATGCTATAGCCAAGTTTGACTGTTTATCTTCTAAATTCTGCCTTCTTAATTTATATCCCATTAGTGTAAATATGAAGATATCCCAGAAATGTGATAAGACACAAGGGAGATGTTTGTTGTTGGAATCGATCTTAGATTTAATGTATTCCAAGCCCCAATGACCCAGCCATACATGTATTGATTGACAAGGATCCAGGAAAACTGTTACTTAATAATAAACAAACACAGCTTTAAGAAACTTTATTGCAATACAGTTTCCGCACTATTTTGTATCCATTAGATCCCATTAAAAAGTTTAGTTTAAACCAGAACCGTATACTTTATTAAAGTAGTAATAATAAAAATAATTTATCAGGGCTACATCCCGCTGTAGTTCAGTTTTCAGAAAGCTTAGCTAGTACAATTATTATAATGTTGGCCTGGGGACACCCAAATGTACTAATCATACATTCTTTTCTTGGTGGTTCTTTCCATGTCCCAACGAAGTAAGAGGATGATTGATGGTAATGACTAATGAGTATGACACGAGATAAAACCAATAAAGGTATTAATCTTAGCTTAAGTCTGACTAACCAAATCTTGGTGGACATGAGTATTATTCCCTTTTATAACAAAATCCCCTGGTAATAAACCTGGGACTTCTATGTCAGCAGCCAGGGGCTCTGACCACTATGCCACTTTACTATACAGTAGATGTCAACAAAATGCAATTAATTTGGTTTAGTTAGGGGTGATTCAATTAGATTGAATAAAGTTATGTGAAGCTTAACTTAGATAATGAAAATATAGGGTGAGCTAGTTTATGTTTGAAGGTTGAGGGTAATAGTTTCACATAAGTAAAAGTTTCGTTTTTTCCCCAAAGTTGACAAGAACTAATTAATAAAAAAAAAATTAAAAAAAAAAAAAATGCTTACCTATGAAACAATAGAAATTAAATTAATAACTAAAAGTGAAACTAATATTATTATAGTAAAAGCTTAATGAAGTCAACCAAGATAGAAAAAAATGAAAAAATAAAACAATGAAGAAAGAATCTTATAAAACCTTCAAAGAACTAAGGTAGTACTTAGGTATTAAAGAAACTTTAAAATCTCTCTCTTTTTCCTTAAATGGATTTTCTCTATGTCACCACTAAGCTTGTAATCCATTCATTTGCTTAAACAGATTGAGTGTGGCCACAACCCCTTCTTTTGAAGTTTAGTTTAAATTTGGGTGTGGCCATTTGGGCAGTGAGAGTGAGAAGTTTATTTCTAGACATGACCATGCATTATTTAGTATAGTACACACAATCCAGTCCAATGAACACAAGACTAATCAGTTAAGATTGATTATGTAAACATTTTCTATGTTGACTTTCCAACCAAATAATAATTACTTAGTTTGTAATACATCAATCACTAGGCTGTTTCAAGGTCAGATAAATTTAATAAATAGATGTTTGTAGCAAAGGGTATGTACACAATAAATATACAATATAATATTCAAACAGAGTTGAATTTTGTTAATGGAATCAAACCATCTTCTTTCACTGTCCAGAAGTAGACATAACAGAAAAAAATCACACATATTAAACAATATGGCACAAACGAAGAAGGGTCCAATGAGTTAAGAAACATCACACAAGTGAAGAAATATCACTTAACTGAAAAAATGTAACACTATGTATATTGTGTCAGTATTCCATTCCACCATAACCAAACAAGTTTAAAATTATGAGAAAAACTGCTTCAAGTAGAACTAATTGCATGGCAACAGCCTGTAAATTATTTCTCAATCTAACTAATATTCTGAATACATATAAAGTGTATATTTGTAAATGCAACCATGCAACTAGTTTAGGCAGGTTGAAGAGAATAATCCATCAGGAATCCAAATAAACAATCAAACATCCTACAAGGGGTTGCATATCAGTGTTGAGTAAACAGTGCGTCAAAATCCAATGTTTCTTAGGAATTTCTGCTGAAATATTATTATCAGCTACGCGTCTTACTACCCTTCCAGGTTATACGTACTTATGCTAATGTGTAATGGTAGGGTGTGATTGTGAGATGAAATGGAGGACCTACAGTTTAACGTGGAATCCGTAACCACGGTGGAGGCCTGGCATTCCACACATTCACCAGTTGTGATTAATACACGTCTTGTCAGAGGTGAAGGAAGGGTTTGGTAATAAGATAAATCTGTGCGGGGACCGAGGATTGAACCCCGGACCCCAAGCACAAGTCCAACACCTTACCCCTAGACCGCCAGGTCACCAATTTCTGCTGAAGAATGTGTGATTATCTAAAACAGTATTTACCAACCAGTCTTGGGAAATTAAAGAAACTTTTGTTTGTGATAACGTAAACAAGTGCATCAATCTTAGGGGATGGAAGAATTTCATACTTAGGATAATATAAAAGTGTTAGGAAATTAAAGATTAAATTATTTGTCATCATATTAAATGGTCTTTCTCATAAGAAATGAAAAAAAAAATTGCTTCTAATGAATTAAAAGTGTTTTTATCATTCATAGAAAATGAAAGAAGTATTTGCTTCTGATGAGTTAAACCTGTGTTTGTATTAGTAGTAGGAAATGAAATCCTTGATTGTGATGAGTTAAATCTGTGTTTGTATTAGTAGTAGGAAATGAAATCCTTGATTGTGATGATTAATAATTAAGTGTTTATATCCAACAGATCATCAACATAATCAAGCAAGCCAAGTTGTGGGTTCTTTATATAGGATAATAAATGTATAACAAAGACTTTGATTATTGAAATAAAATCACTAGTATTAAGCATATGCTTATGTATATACATATTGTATATCTACTGTGAAGCAAATAACCTACTTACATTTGGAACATATTCTATTTATTAAAACTGTAGTTATGGGTTTTTTCTGGTCTAAAGCCTGATGTTGTAAGTATGTTTGACAACCAGTTCCAGTGATGAGATAAGATGTGTTTTCTAAAAAGAGTTTAAAGTTGACCTTGGAGAAAGAAACAATATTTCTTGGAAGAAGAAGCATATCATTAGTGAGAAGAAGTATTTTCTTAATAGGAGATTCATGCATACAGCAAGGTGGTAATTATCAAAAATTTTCTTATGAGTCTTTGGTTAACTTTTCAGAAAAGTTTCAAACCAAGACAAGGGTGCATGGCCCAAAATTAACAATATAATGAATAAATAAATAAATATACACACACATTTTCAACAACTCCATTTTATGTTCTTTTTTTCAAGTGTATTTTTTTCTCCTTTGTTCAGATGTAACAAATTAGTTTTATAACAACTATCAAAACATAGTTTGTAGGTCCTAAGTTCAATTCCCATATCCAGATCTAATTTTTTAATTTAAATAATATGTATATGAGGCTATAACTGTAATTAACAAATAATAATATTCAACATTAGAGATAATACTTTAAATAATTAACATCCACCCCCTGTTTCCCTCCACTCTATAAGTTCGGCATATAGCACACTTAGTATAATTAATATTTATATTGTTATTAATTACACTAATGTGTTAATAATGAAAAATATTTAAAACAGGGGTAATGTACCCAAATTTTTGTAGAGGGACAAAGGGAAACCCTTTATAAAGATGCATCCTTCGTTTACCCATTCAGGATTTGAACCCTGAACAGAATTCATCGTTAAAATAAACTAAATGAGCTTACTGTTTAAATTAAGTTAAGGTTAACTTTAAAAATGAACCGATGGATTAGTTAAGTCCCTCACAGTTTTCATTCATAATAGCGGTCTACCTGCTAACCCTCCCCCTCCCCCACTTTCCCTAGCCCACCACCAAAACTTCATCCCAAGACTTTCCAGTCACTTCACCACTGACAATAATAGGTTTTTTGGTTCTCAATGGAATGGAACAATAGCATCCACTTTCAACTTTTTCTCAGCGACACAAACTCTATCTTACAGATTTTTCCCAACATTAGCTTTGTTCAAATACCATTAATTCAAATGTTGTGTCGGGAGTATGGCCAATGCCATTATAAGACAATGAGAAAAAATCATTAAAATAACTATCCAAATAGCTATAGTTATTTAAGTAAACTAACACTTTAGTGTCAAGAAAGTTGAATAAATGGATATACACCCACATACTTTACTAATTAACCTAACTAAATATATTTTACTAGATTAAAAACTTAATAACCAGAAACGAGTGAAAATAGGCCTATATATTATATATAAATATAAAAAGAACTGCTACAATTTTTTCCCTGTGTTCCAAGAAGTCTCTTACTACCTGCCCAAGTTATTAACATATTTACACTAATAGAGTAGCAATGAATAAGGTACGACTTTGGAGGACGTATATCCTTATTTGTATGTAGGGAGCAAACCATTAGAGGAAAAACTACCTCAGTGTTTATCTAAAAGTTATTAAACATGGGCCTATGGAGGTAGGGTTTCATTCCCTGCATAGCTGAAAAATGTATACCTGGTGAAATGTGGGTTTCCCCTTTCACGACGATGAATTAAAGGCCACAGGTTACATAGTGTAGATTTAAGTTAGTGTAAAAGTTGTGTGCTGATATAATCAGCCGGTTCAAAACATTCATGTTAATACGGTACCTCAAATTAAAAAATATATTTTGATAAATCATACACCAAGTCACTTTTTTTACAGTGATATAGCAACCTTTTGTAGTGTTGACCACTTTCATATATATATATATATATATATATATAAACACACATATGAGGTTCTGTGTTGGACCATCCTATAGAAATAAAGTGGTATGTAGAACAGTATTAAAGAGTTATAAAAGTTACTAAAATTGTTTTAATACACCCATAACAAGTCATATGATCTGCATCTGCATAACACATAGTATTAAAATCTATAAAATAATAATGTATAAAGTTACCAATGTTGATCAGAAAAAAAGTATGTTCAAACCCCAACTTCAGGTATCAGCAAACCAGAATAAATGAGCTAGACATTTATATTGTGTGCGACGCCTAACATACAAATAGTGTGATTAGGGCCTAAGAAAATACTTATGATGGTTAACTTTGAATCGCCACAATAAACTGTGAATCATAGCAGTTCAGGAAAATCCACATGTAATTTCCATGTTAGTTTTTACTCAACCATCTCACATTAACCGTATTAAGTCCCTAACAGTCATCTAAAATTCCACAATACTGGGAGATGTGATGGAGTTGGTATTTAAATTATTTGACTATGTTCACTTTCGAGATGTATTTTCAGTCGACAAAGCGGACACATAAATATTAACACTTTGGCTTGAGGAAGTATGGGGTAAAGGAGAAGATTAAGGTAATCTGAGCAAATGAATTGGCATTTGCCTGGAAGGAGTGATGGAAATGGAGATGTGAGGGAGAGATCACTTTGATGTAAGAGGTATATACAAATTTGTAAAAATTATAGTTCCAACTTCCAAAACAAACAATAAATATAATGTACCATAGCTAATGTTAAGTATAGGATCTGAATTACTTTGTTGAACGTGATCAGGATTATATACCTTTAAAATAACAAATTCCAAGCCATAGCTATGGTGATTTGTCTGTCTCTGAAAGTTGGAAGGGAATGCCACTAAGAATTAAGTGATAGAGACAAGGAGTTGGGGGGAGAGGGGTGTTCTAAACAGGTATTCCGCGTTGATTGCCTCTAAAAGCAATTCAGAGTTGATACACTTTGTAAGTTTTGAAATGCCTTGAATTTTACAGACCAGAAATTTGATTTTTTCAATATTTTGTACATACTGCTGAAGCTGCAATAAAAAAACTTGCCATGATATTTTTTGTTTATATTAAAAAATTTACTCAAAAAATGTGTCAATAATACACAAAGTCCCATAAATTAGAGATAGAACTGATATTTTAGTGATTATTGCAAACATATCTAAAATTCAAGTTACTTTTTAAAAATTACCTCGGCCCCCTCCTGGGCATACCAAATTCCTTGAATTAGCAGTGAATTGGTTTATTCAAAAAAATTTAGATCCATGTTTGTAGCCATGCATATATGATTAAGGTAACTAACTTTTTATTACTTATAGAACTAATTTTGGTATCATATCCTTTTTTTTAGTTGTTTGGTATGAAATAATTTTTTGTTTTCTAATTTAACGTGAAAAGGGACTAATTAATAATAATTAAGAACTAGTGACACCTAATTGTTACTGCTGTACCACGAACCTACAGTAAAAAATCATCAGTTAAGATCAATGACAATGAGAGTTTTAAACCGTTTGAAAGCCAGAACAGCAAGGAGTTATACAACTCAACCATGAATCAAATGGTGTTTAGTACATTGTATAAGGCAACCAACCTTGAGTTGATCAGAGACAGCATTGTGATTAGCTAACTATGTAACTCTTTATGCTGACACTCAAGATATGCCACTTTAGTTATCAAATAGGGTTATCACTTACTAAAAGAATAGGCAAGTGACTGTTTCTCACTTCATGACCTTGAACCTTAAGTGCATCCGCTTATCAAGCCCAAGCCTCAACAGTTTATTTAATAATAGAGCTTTAAAGGCCAGGTTAAGTCAACACTAAAACAATGATTTTACTACCAATTGAAATAGTAAAAAAAAAAACTTAATGAGTTAACAATATGGTCTAAAGAATTATGTCAAACCAAAATATTTTAATTATACTTTTTGATGGCATTTGTGGTTATAAACCTGTAAAAAATAGTTGTGAGTTTAGTCTTAGGTGTGTGGGTAGTTTACCTGAATATTAAGAAAAGTTAGTTTTTATAAGAATATAAAATTTCATTAGTAAAACAGCAAGTGTTACCAATTTTGTATACAGTACCAAAAAATTGTACATGTTTTTATAAACCACTTTCTTTGAAGATTGGACTGAAACTTTGAATGCAATTCAAGTTAGTAAAATGTCACATCCTAGCATATTACTTGTCTAATGAATTCAAGAAAGAGTTTGTGTTAGGTAATGTATTTAAAAGAGAGAAATTTGCTGTGAAATTTAATCTAAAGATTTAGATTAATCTAGCGACTTTGTGATTTATCAATAATATCAGGTACCTATTATCTTAACTTAAGTCAGAAATGAAATATGGAATGTAAGCATCACTTAAGCCTATAAACCTATAAAATATAAAAACCTCAATAATATAATAGTCTTGAATGCACTTTTTTTTAAATCATTTTTGTTTTCATTCAAACATGAGAGAATGTGTGTATGAATTACATCAAAAATTATCAAAGCGGGGTATGTGAAGTTCGTCCAGGGAATGCATCACATACTTTTATAAGTCTTTTAGATTTAAAAAAAATGTTATATAAAAGGGTAAATCACTGGTATATATTAAACACAAAGTAGAGGCCTCCAGGCCTTCCCATATTGAAGTCCCGTGAGAAAGTGACAACGAAAAAGAAGGGGGTGGTTGTTGGCCACGCCCCTTGTGCTCAGAACTTTGAGAGGAGCATTTAGCAATTCAATTTTATTTTACCCTTCAGCTGGTACAAAGAACTTTCAAAAAATCATTGAAGCCTTCCATCCTTTTTCCAACAACTTGTTTGTATGGGCAAGCTTTTTCAACTCTTACAAGCAGTTCCACTCTTTACATAAATTATCAATGATTATAGATTTACAAATGTAATACATAAGCCTACATTTTATTTTTATCGTAATTATTTTACATTATTTAAACATTTATTTCCCCAAAAGGCTAGTAAGTTTATAGAACATGCCGGAAACCAAACATAAGCCCTAGCTCAAGAAGGTGTAAACAACAATTTCTTTGAAATCCATTTCCAATAAGTAATTATTATTTAAAAACTAAACTAATTGCAGACTGTTTTCTATTACAATATCATATTATTTGGTAGAGTATTTTAATGCAAATAGGTCTGGTTTGGGTTGAGTGTTAACCTTAATTCTAGGTATATATCACATTGAAAACTGAACTTGACACCATATTTGGGTCCTAAACTTTTAAATTAATGCACCAATGTTCTACTTCTGAGCTTCACTGGTATTTTGTAGGTCCAAGGTCACTCTTAATTAATTATAGCGCGAGTAGCACAGGTCACATCCTCTACAGAATAATGAATACAATAGTTACAATTGCTCGAATAATTGGTAGAGTTTATAAATACAGTGATGAAATTTGAATGAATATGTGGTGTAGTTAATTAATAGTGCTGACAAATGCTTTCAAATAATTAGTCCAACCTTAGGTGGGGGGGGACGTGGGAGGAGTTATAATGCTTCCAAGGGAGGTGTGAGATTATAAGAAATATATATTTGTATATGAAACTAAAAATATTAATATTTTAATAATTTAGGTACTTACTCTGTGGCATTAGGAACTCGAAAATGTATTGCCACACTTACAAAATTAGCTTGTGTTAGTTCTATCCAGTGCTCCTCGTTACATCCTATCTCTTTCAAGTCCATTCTAGTGTTATCCTCCCATCTGTGTTTAAGTCTTCCCAATGGGTTTATCACTCAATAACCTGAACACGGTTCTAGATTCTCCCATTCACGCTGTATGTCCTGCCCACCATACTCCTTCACTTCCCAATTTAAGCTATTCATCCCTTTTTGAAACATGCATATTTCTAAGCACCTGTCTCAGAACACCCTAAATTTTTTTTAGCTGTATTATGTTGAGAGACCATGTTCAAAACCAAAGCGAATACCTAGTAAGACTATTGTTTTGTATATTCTGCGTTCTAATGATAATTTTATCAGACCTAATAAAAGAGGTAATTTAAAATCTAATCTCTAAGCCTGAGTAAATTTTTGAAAGTTATATTATTTTCATTATATTCCTCTTAAAAGTCAATGTAACAACTTACTGGTGATAGCTGACCAAACATAATTTGTTCATGGAGTTATAGCCTATTTTAATAAGTAGATTAAGTGGGCTATTTTGATAAATAGATATGTAGATTGTGTATGCCTATATATCTACAATATTTTAAATTGTAAAGAATTGTTTAAGACTAATGTGTATAATATTATGAGGAATGATATTCTGAAAATTGTAAAATGACACCAGAACACAGGAATCGAACCCTGGACCAGGTGTCATTTTTCAATTTTCATAATATGATATCTAGATGGAGTAACCCTCACTAAAGTTTTGACTATTTGATTTTTATGAAGAATGAGATATACGAAGGGAGAAAATGAGTAAGGGAAAGGAAAAGACTTTGATACAAAATAAATTGGTGCTTGCACTAAAAGATGTTTGGGAACAACTGGTGTAGGGTATGGACTAAACAAGTTATGCCCTATTAAAGGATTTTAGAAAGTCCCTCAAATATACTGAATACCCAGAAGCGGATTTACATTATAGGCCCACTAGGCATGGGCCTAGGGACAGCAGCTTTAGGGGGCGGCACATTTTGGATAGCATTATTTTAATTTTAATATTTTGTTTTTAATAATTACGTTTAAAAAATATTGACTAACATTATTGAAATAGTTCAAGTTAAAGTCAGAACAAAAATATTTATTTTTAATAACTGTACTTTGAAATTACTTTGTAACTTGACGTCAGTCTTCCTTTCTTCATTATGTTAACTCAAGCTATTGTGAGGCATGTACATGCCGGATTTTCTTTCATTGAAATCTTTTCTCGAATACTAACTTCCGCACCACCACCCCCAAAACCTCTTTCCTCCGAAACTTCCTAAAGACCTTTAAAAAAATTGGGGGAGGGGCNNNNGGGGGGGCATATTATAACTGTGCCTAAGGGCGCAACATTTTTATATCCGCAAATGTGAATACCTATGAGAATAATCTCAAAAAGACTTTGAACATAATTTTTATGGAAGAGGAATTTTAGTTTTAACAAGGTGGTTTGTAAAAAAAGGTGATAATCATACCTAATAAAACATTTAATCTATAAAGGTGCATTAAAAACTTAAAATAAGTAGTAAAAATTATTGTAGAAATTTTAAAATCTCTTCTTTCAATGCACCATTTAAAATTTTACCTGAGGGAGTTTACTAAATTTCCTGTCTTTTTGAGGTTTTTCAAACCAAGAAATTTATGCATTTTATATATAGTCCAATTCACAGAGCTACAGATAAAATAATATTGCTATTTTCATTGTTTTAAATTAAATTCTTGATAAACAAATGTCAGTGTCCTTTTCAAAACTGCATGAATCAGATATAAAACTAATATCTTACACTTCTACATCATAATTACCAAAATACTAAAAAAATAAAACAAAATTTCAGACTTTTAAAGGCTTTTTTTATGTGTGTATCAACATTGTTGGCCTTTCCCTTGACAGAATTGCTCACTTTTTTGAAAATATAGCATTTATTTAATTCTTTTGAGATCTACAGTTTGTACAAAAGCATGTGGCCTTCATGGGAATATGTAGAAACAAATACATTTTATGACATTCAAATATGATTTAGACAAAGATTTGTGTAGCTAAAACATGTTTTCCCACAGATATGGGTACTATTTCCTAAATAAAATGTGTGAACAAAATACTAAATAAAAAATAGAACTTTGAATTAATTGTATTTTACATAAAAATAATTTGTTTAATATTTAATCACTGAAAATCTGGCTGAAGTAATGAAAAATCTAAATTTATTACCAGCCAAAGTGATGGTATAGAAAATTGTAAGTTAAGCATAGTATAATTAAGGGTCCTAGGCCTAAGTTTGAGTACAGTACCTAACTAAGTTATATCTTGTCCCAAGTGAGGTTAGTTATAGATGGTTAAAATGCTCAAGTTAAGTAAAGTAATAATTGATTAAATTTACGCAGTTAAAATCTTATTACTGAATAATATTCTGGAAAAAAAAAGTATCATTATGAGTGTATGTATACCTATTTCAATTTTTGTAATAAAGGTCAAAAGTAAAAACATACATAGATTTAATTTGGTGAAAACTTTATTAAGGGAATGTTACTATTCTTAAATAAAATCGCTGTTTCATTCGCTGTAAGTTATGTAGCAATAAAAATTTGGCACAAACGGATTCAAGTAACAAAATATCTATTAATACATTACATAATAGAGGTCACAGGTACAATCATTGACAGTTCTAGTCGATAGAACACTATAAGAATCCTTATCCTTTTCCAAATATCTTCATAAAGAATGTTTTACTAACTGGAAAACTCCCAAAAAATATTTATTTCCAAATCATATTAAAATTTGTAAATTTCAAAATCTATGGTGCAGGTAACCAGGCTCAATTTCCACCTTGAAAATTGATGAGGTTGATTTTTATGACAAATTAATATGATTAAAATAGCAATTAATTATATGAAAATATTTGTTAATCGTGTATACCTGATGTGCTTCGGTGATTCTCAAAGCTGATATACGAAATAATGCCATTATTACGTTTATAATAGCGGGTTCTAGGTGAAACCTCTACGTGCCACTATAAGAATGCTACCGAAAAGAGGCCCCAATAATGAATCACGTGACCTACATTAGTAGCCCACGTTAACACAGATAGCAGCACAAATTTAAATCAATAAAACTTTTCATAATATAAAGTGAGGTCTGGAATTTATTTAAGCCAAAGAGATTTTTTTTGTTATCTATTGCAATATTCTTATGTCACTTAATTTTAAACGATAAGAATTTGATTGACATAATATTTAAAGTTTTGTTTTAATCTTTAGATTGACGTGTATATTAAAGGATAGTTAAGATTTATTTTTCTTAAAAATGTGTCATAATTCCAACAATGCGTGCAAATTAAGAGAATTCATTTTCGAAACGCGTTTTACTACCAGCTTGGGATATTCACATAATATAACTTCAAGATGCTAGAGTTGGGGAAGAGAGAATTTATATGAAGTCTACCTAAATTTGCGTAGACGGAGGCTATTAACCATTTAGAAGATACGCATAGGGAAAAGCTTACAATTCACAATTCATGAGAAATTTTTTAAAGGCTTATAATGCAACAAAGAGTGTGTGCAAGGGTGTATCCTAAATGTAGCCGTGCTGGAGCGCTTCATTTGTAGTGTTTGAGGGTTGAGGGGGAATGCAAATAAAACTATAACAAACACAAAAAATACAGATACAAAATATTATTGCCAGAAAACAATAACACAAATTATATACAAACGCATTTGTTTACAACAAACTATAGTAGGCATTGTCCTCAAATTCTGGGTTTGACCTTTTGCAACGCGTGTTCTTTTTGACATCTGCAGAAAGGTGTGATCTCAACCATGTTGTTACATATGGCCTTGGGTCCTAGTCTCTTAAAGGGGGGGGGGGGCTTGATTTTTATAAATAGAAGAGAAGATACGTATGGTATCAAAAGCCTGGTCCTCGTTGAGTCACACTTTGCTGAACTGCCTGGTATGAGATTAGTGCAGTTCAACAACACATTCACTTCTTCGGGTACATGACGACCATTATCAAGGCAGTCACAGTAAGCATTTTTAATACTATACTGTAAATATTTTACTTTCTCATCCTATCTACTTGTCTTCAAACACAATTATTATAATTTATGTTAGCTCAGTAAACATTTTATAATCTATTATTATTTCCCTGAACATAACTATATGTATTATTTATTATTATACTAATTATTTTTCTTCTATTAGTTTCATTAATTTTCATATTTATTTCAAAGTAACGTTCTTAATGTTTATTATTATTATTATTATTATTTATACTTATTATAATTACTCATTTTTATTTATAATATTCTCTCACATTTATTGATAAAATGTATTCATCGATATTATTACAAATTGTTATTCCCCAGTGAACCCATTCAAAGCAGGTCCTTTCATGGATCTTGTTTATTTGTCAGTTAGCACTCTCTTTCACAAGCCACCCCTAACAGTCTGGTGCTACGTCAGTGGAAGGGATACGCGCACCGCTCTAACAATCCTTCTTCCCTGGATTGACGCACAAGTGAGGGGGATAAAAGTGATTGGCTCCCAGCTCCAAACTTAGTTTAACTAAGTTGCACATGTGGAGAGAGCAGTAGTAGAGTCGGCTCTCACACACAGAAGTGTGGGATATGGGGGCCTGCCGTCAACTTTTTTTATTTATATTTATTCATTTTTTATTCATTCTCGCAGCATCAGTGATTAGGTCAAATAGTAAATATCGGTACCATACTTTCGTGATTCTGCCGTTCCTAGTTCTTACGCCCCCAACCCCTTCTCCACCACTACAACACGCCGTTAAGGTTCCGATTCCCTTCCCCCCCCCCCTTCTCCACCTCAATGCACCGTCTGAGTGCCGAAGTATCTTCTCCTTCCCACCCCACCAAACCATCTTCGTGTTACAGTTTTCCCCTCAACATCCCTTCCCCACCAGTCATATGGTGTCAGGCTCAGGCACAGCATGGGCTTTACGAAGCGCTCAGGAAAGAATCAAAAGACCAGACGGGAGATTGCAGAAATAGCTCAAGAGACCAGACGGGAGAGAGCCCAGAGTCAGTCAACCGGGACCACCAGCTATACCACACCAGAGCCATGCAGTTCACGAACGAGGTATTTCACCAAAGGAGTCACATACTATCAGGACGGCACGCTAGCACACACGGCAACTCGATCTCGGGGGATAGAATCACCCAACTCTCCAAACCATCCCCCTTCCCAATCTCCTCTCCACACTCCTCAATATTTTCCCCTTAGCACTTTTTACCGCAACTTCCCCACTCTCCACGCTCCACCCACACCAATCTCTCCCCTGAGACTCATCAGCTATCACCTTAGACTCCTAACTATTCCCATCGACCCTAGTCCTTCTACCCTTCGTCCACGCTCTACGCCAGTCAGTGTGATCCCCGAGTGAGCCAACTTCAACAAGTCCACTTGGTGCTCCAGCCTAGACTCACCAAGATGTTTAGAAACCTACAGACGACCTTTAAATCCCCTCCAGCCCAAAAAAGTAACCTAGCTATCTTCGGACCATGTGGACTCCAGCCAGCTGATAAGCAAGGTAAATTAACGGATTACCAAGACAATAAATAGTGGTGATTGACAAAATATATCAATTATAATTATAATTTATGTTTTCTCAGTAAACATCTTAGAATCTATTATTTCCCTGAACACACCTACATGTCTTGTTTATTATTATAATTAATTTTCATAAACTCAAATATTTATTTCAAAGTAACTTTCTCATAATTTATTTATTATTTTTTTATTTATCTTTACTATTTTTCCTCGCATTTATTAATAAAATGTATTCGTCGATATTATCGTACATATTCAAAACACTCTAATCAGTCACATTGTACTGCTGTCTATTATGTTTTTGTAAATTTTGCTATTTTTATGTTTTGATTTTGTTTTACTTTTATTTCATGATCAAATCTTTGTAGTGACTTTTAAAACTTTTAAAACCATGTACAATTTAATTCTTATTAATCCATAATCGAGCTCAAACTCTTTGGATTATATACTAATTAATTATCAAATAAAATTTTAAAAAATTCTGGAAGCATTTGGTTTAAGCTTTTTGCAACGTTGTTCTACTTCCCGTTCTCCATATCTTAGCAGTGGCGCAGGAACAGGGAGGGGAGGTACGGGGGTAAATTTTACCCCTGCCAAAATAATTGAGGGGGGCAAAAGTATAATTTTTACCCCACCCCTCCAAATAATATAGTAACACTTTTGGACAATGTAAAAATTTTATTGAGGCAAGATACAATATTCACACTAAGTTAACATAATAAAAATGAAATATGCTTGGAGCACACACTGACGAGATTTTGAAAACTCTGATAGTGATACCAGCTACATTAGTTACTTCAGAAAGAAGTTTGTCAATGCTTGAATGCATTAAAAACCATCTTCACTCCACGATGATGAAACGCAGACTAAATTCCCTGAGAGGCTAACCAAATTGACATTTCAAAACTAGTTAGTGGTTTTATAGATACTAACAAGTATAAGGCAAGTGTGTATGGAAACCTACTTTAATTTTTAGCGTTTAATCATTTTTATTTGAGCCGCATCATATATATGTTTTCATAATATATTTTGTTTGTATTAAATCTAGTATTTGGAATGACTAAAATAAATGAAAAAATGCACAATGGTACAATTAAATATAGGCATCCCTCGTTATACGTGATCTCATTTTACGCTATTTCGCTATACTGCGATTCAAAAAAATAATGCATGGTCAACAGTAATTTCGCAGTTACCCTATGCGGAGATGGGCGTGACCTTGTGCACGCACATTCCAGTAAGGAAAATGATTTTTACTGTACAGTTTGGTGTTAAGGGTTAGTATTGATAGCATTGGATATGAATGGACAGAAGTTAAACAGTCCTGTATGAAGGGAATTTGGAAAAAATATTTAGCCTGAAGTTTCTGATTCTCATGATTTTGATCCTGAACACGAGGTTTCCTATTCAAGACATGGCATCCTTGACCTAGTAAGATGTTGGATTTGAGGATATAGCCTAGGCAAATGTGAATGCATAGCTCCAATCTCACTCTATAGAACTTGCCAATGAAGATCTTATAGAAATGGAGAGTGACATAAAGGATGAAAAGGAAGACCCTTATGTTGTTGACTGCTGGGCGTTTCAAAGAACTTTCAACTAAACAAATTGCTGGATATTTTAAGCACAGTGACAGTGCAATTAGAATCATTAAAGAAAATTACCCTAACATGAGTAGAAGTTCCAAAACTGCCAGAGAGATATATAATTCTTTGGCTTGCTACAAATAAAAGAAGAATGCTGCCCGTCAGTTGAGTATTGACCATTTCATAAAATAAGTTTAAAATAGTAGGTCTAAAAACCCAGTGCCTTCCTAACAGCTAGATCTTACCATACCAGGGCCTTCAAGAGACCTGGAGCTTACCATCCAAGGGTCTTCAAAAGAGATAAAGCCTACCATCCAAGGGCCTTCAAGAGCCTACTGTCCTAGACCCTTCATGCCAGCAAGAGTTTACAGTCTCAGGGCCTTCAAGAGGTCAAAAGCTTACCATCTCAGAGCCTGAAAACGAGCAAGAGCTCAGAGTCCAAGGGTTGTCAAGAGAGCAAGAGCCTACCATCAAGAGCAAGATAGTGATAATCCAGATTTGCCAAATCCAGTTAATTTATTATGCGATTGAAGATTAACACTTGACAGTAAGTGTACCTATAGCATTGTATTAATTAGATGAATTAATTAAAAATTGTGTTTGTTTACAGATTTCAGGGAATAGAAGATCGGCAATAGGTGTAGGTTATCCTTAGCATTGTACTAGTTAGATATATTAATAAAAAATTGCATTAATTTACAAGTTTTAGGTTTTTATTTACTTTCCTTTCTTTTGGAGTAATCCCCACATCACTCATGTTAAAATCAATTCACTTGCTTTTTCATGTTGCGCGATTATTTATGAGAACCAATCACTCGCGTAGTGTGAGGAACAGCAGTATTACATTTTACTGGGTTTTTTAATCTAAAAAATGTTATCCCTTATAAAATCAAATTATTATTATTATTATTGTTATTATTATTATTATTATTATTAGCACCGCGTCTTACTACCCGTTCGGGTTATACGCACTTACGCTAATGTGTAATGGTAGGGTGATTGTGAGATGAAATGGAGGACCTACAGTTTAACGTGGAATCCGAACCACGGTGGAGGCCTGGCATTCCCCACATTCACAAGTTGTGATTAATACACATCTTGTCAGAGGTAAAGGAAGAGTTTGGTAATCAGATACATCTTTGCCGGGACTGGGGATTGAACCCCGGCCGCCAGCATAGAATTCTGACACCTTACCCCTGGACCACCAGGTCACCAGCAAATTATTATTTCTCCCCCCTTTCCTCCTTCAAATAAAAACGTTCCTGCGCCACTGTATCTTAAGGGTATATCGGAGGGTCTCTGATCCCATTCAAGCACTTTGAATTGATCCAAAAGTTCCTCATAATCAATTCTTTGTATTTTAAGATGACGCTGAAATGGACTCATGGCTGGATAAGATTGTGAACAATCGCCGCCTAAGGTTGTTTATCACACTTGACAAAAGGTTGTTTTTGATTAATGAAAGACATCTTGGGTCGATCAATTAGAGGTATCGAACAAAATGTTCCCTTCTTTGTTGCTATTTTGGCCTCTTTAACTCGTATGCCAAGTTTCTCTTCGAGGGGTTAAATTAATTGAATACATCACCATATGAGTTTGACTGCAGAGAAAACTATAGTATTCTTATATGGCAGGTTTTCAGACAACATAGACACTTCCGCTCAAATATATATTATAGCTAAATATAGTAAGAACTTTCTTGATGACAAGCACTTCAATAACCCATTGTGCATGCTTCTCTCAGTGGACATCCTATTCATGTCTTCTTTATCTTTTTACATGTGGTTAATTAATTGGATATATCCCAACCATAACACTGATATTGTTTGGAATGAACTGGTTATCCACCTGGTGCTTAAAATAAAACCAAATTTATTAATTTGTTGATCAAGCTCACCAGCACACTTAGCTAATTGGCGTTGATATTTTTGTGACATACAATACAAACTGTACATCTTATCCATGAATATTTGGAAATGATTCACACCACCTACCTAATTTACAGTGTCAGCTAGAGCCAACTTTAAACGGTTGTTCATGCAATGCCATATTATTATATTTGGATACAATAATAACAATGTTTGTGCTAATCCAGAGTTTTTAACCAGTGTAACACTGGCACCATCACTTATAAAGGCCACCAAATGTTCATTGAGGTATTCTCTGTCAAATCCGTGTTTGTTCAAGCAGCATATAAAACTCTGAAATACTGTCTCAGCTTTTTGATCAACTAGTTCAATTAGGTCAGAAAATAAACAATTGGGTGGTAGTTCTTTACTAATCCCACATTATAAAAACAACAATAAGAGCTGATTCTGAACTAGGGTAGTTGACTCATCAATAACATTGACAGTTTTCCGGACATATCATTTTTTTTTTTAAGATTAGAGTTTTCATTTCCTTAGAAACATGAATTTTTGTCTCTACAATATTGTATCGCTATTGCAAACCGACACCAATATCCACCCCATTTAGTCACTGAAGTTCAAGTAAACAAACTAATCAGAATAGGGCCAGTCGTTTATCGAAATATAATAAGCTGGCCTAAATAATGAATTCAATAATTCCATTTGGGACGCACTCAATGATTCACGAACAATTTCAATTGATTGTTTTTTTAGAAGTATCGAGAATTTTCTGTTCGATATTGTGCATTTGATTGTTTGTGATCAATAATCTTTTCTCTTCGAGATTTTGGTTGGCCTGATCTGTTTGATTCATACAAATTGAATGTGTAAGGGCACCATTCATTTGAAAGAGAAATACGTTCTTTATTTGAATCCCCCTGAATGAGGCATTACCATTTTGACAGTCAATCCATGGAAAAGCTTCTTTTTTTCCTCTTACACATATCTTCAGTCCACACATTCGGCCACTAACATTGTGATTAGGCTTCCTTATTATGATCAATTTCTTTCACAGCTACACTGTCACTGGTTGACTTACTCTTTTATTCAAAAAGAAGTTTGCCTGAAGTAGGCCAATTAGGGTTTAGGGTTTAGGGTTTTTTCTCCCCATATTTACAGTTATAATATAAATCAATAACTTGTTGGAAGGATAACAATCACACACGCACAACTAACATGACGCGTCATATGGGCTAACCTTACTACTATCCACAAAATGCCGTATGTAAGAACAAGCTAAGTTTTAAGAGAGTAAATCTTCAGTCCAAGAAATGACATTGTTGGTTGATTGAAACCTCGCTTAAAAGAAGTAGATTGCATTGTGAAGCCACTCTTACACGAGGAGAGTTGTTAGGCGGGATAATAGACTGAGGCCATTCAAACATGCCTATTGACTGTCCTTATGTAAACACGGCTTTAGGAAAAATCGAGTGAGAGTAAATGTTGCTTGTGACTGCACTTCCGTTTGACTAATTTTAATAAATCCTTTTCTTGGAAATGTGAGTTCACTCACTCTTCTTTTTTACTCAATTTCGTTTTTGTATACCACTAAAAGCTATTACAAACAGGCAGCGTCTGATCTCGACCTTGAACTAGCCGAATTCCTACAATGATAGCCAACCGGGGTTTGGATTCGCTTGCTCGCATATGTCTTTCATTATGGCTTAAAGGTACACCAAACCATCTATCTATTGAAACTATCATTAATTTAATTTAATTTCAATTACTATTAATTGAAAAGACCAGTTACATGCATCTATATTTAACGACAAACAAGTCTAATTTCAAGATAATAATATATTTTATGCTGATAATATTTACTTTGCTGGAAAGAAGAGAAAGGGGTAGAATAATCTGTACTTTAAAATGCAGTACTTGTGAATGTAGGGAGTGCCAGGCCTCCACCGTGGTTCGGATTCCACGTTAAACTGTAGGTCCTCCATCCCATCTCACAATCACCACATCATTATGCATTAACGTAAGTGCGTAAAACCCGAACGGGTAGTAAGGCGCAGTTTTAATAATAATAATAATAAAAAAATGCAGGAAAACAATGTATTTAATTTAATTGGTATTGGTTTCCGTGCACGTGTGATATATGATATTCTGTAGACTGCTGCGGATTGATTACCTGTTGATCTACAGCTGTTAATAATTAACAAGATTTGTTAGCATTTGCACATTTATGGTGTACGACTTGAGGAAATCAAATCATTTAGCGAATTTACCCATACAGATTATAAAACTGTTTTTGATAACAGCAAGACAAGATGCCTCTCTCTCTCTCTTGCCTACAGTCCAGAGAATTATTGAAAATTTCCTCCATTATTTCCAACGACAAATGTCCTACCAGTCTCAAAAAGTTATTTGAAAATCAATTTTTAATTACACTCCTACATTTCCTTTCCAGAAAGCTAAAAACCTTTTCTGATACCATCAAATGTGTTGAAAAGTGATAGATAATTTTATTGAGGGGAAGGACAAACTGGTGGAAAAGTTAAATAGTTGCTGGAAGGCAGGAAAGTTTATCACCAATATTGTGAGAAATCATTTGCAAGAATTAAAGAATAAAGGACACATAATAGTTGAAAACTTTCAAAGCTACATTTTAGATTTCTATGACACTTCCATTTAATATATTCAGGAGTGATGTACACCATTTATCACACTTCTTCAGTCTTTGGATTGGATCAATCTGAAGGGAAAGGAGACTGTGACTTGGAAGAAAATACGCGAAAGTTATATATTCATGAAGACAGTGTCACCAAATTTTACTGTGAGTGAAGAGGACTTATATTATAAGTTTGCGTGTGTCCAAAAATATTGCGAAAGCAAATTTAAAGTATGGAGTGAACTGAAGGATCAAAGTGTGAGTTAAAAATCGTGTAAAATGTTCACACATTTTATAAAGCAGGATATAAATACTAAGAACCTAAATTGCCTAGTTAGTTTTTGTTTGGCCCTGCCAGTATCCAATGAATCTGTCAAACGTGTTTTTTCTTTACAAATGCACTGTGGACATACAAAAAAATAACTTAAAATTGAGACAGCGAAAGTTTTTAACACTGTAAAGACTCTTTTTAAATATTTCTCTTGTGCTCAGTTCTGTGTCCAAATATCATGAAAAATAAACTTCTTGTATCAGATAAATATTCTCTTGAATCTTTCTAAATGGTAAACTTAGCTATAATAATTTTTTTTTAAAGTGCAATTTTCTAATTAAGTAGGTGTGTGATTTATAATTATTTTTCAAAGCGGAACTTATATTAGTTAATGTGTGTATTTTCATATCAGTACATTACTTAATAATAATAATAATAATAATAATAATACCAATAATAATAATAATAATAAGTCTTATTTAAAGTGCCATGTATCTTATATAATAGACTTATTTTAGGTTTTTTATTTCTTAAAATGTACTATTTTTTTACTAAATGTCCCAGCTTTTTTAATTGAAAATTTGGAATTGCCCCAGCTTATAAAAAGTACATTATGGGAACTCTATCATAAGGGCCACATTGAAAACAATAATATTCTAATAGAGATACGTTTAAAAATAATTGTCATAACCTAAGTAGAAAGAACTAATTTTATTACTTTATTTCAATTTTATTAATCGAGGACATACTCTTTATTTTTGCCAGAAATTAGAAGTATTTTCTTTACACCCTAGCTACCCATTATCGGCCAACTGGACCAAATGAAAACAGTCCATTTTCCCAGACTAATTGTTTGACTACATACAAGATAAACGTCGTTAGTAATTATTTGGTGAAAAAATATTCCACCTTCCATTTCTTACACACGAACCACCTATTCAATTTTACGTTTTAAAGATTTTGAGACGAACCTTTTGAGTGTCACACTATTTGAAAAGTTATTAAAAAATTGCGCTTTATATATAGAGAGAATAAATAACATTATCCCTTACTATGGTGGACAAAGAGGACTGATTTCATTATGTTTGTTACCTTTTAGTTTTGGAGTAGGAAACCACGAACTTTTTCCTTCAGTGTTCACAGTTCACCGGAGGGTCTGCCAAACTGTAATTATCATAAATACCTGACTAATATTGCTAAACCCAGTGAGCAATATTGTGCCAGTAGCAAAGCAAAATTTTGCCAGTCTCCTCAAAGTAAACCCACATTTCTTGAGTTCACACTTTATTATTTATTAGTCCTATTTAATGTAATATGTATTATTCAGACTTGTTACTATCCATAACTATTCAAACTCTTATAATCTCAATATGGTTTTCTCTAATTATAATATTTTTCTATCTTTAATTTTTTCCTTATATTTCATATAAATTATATCTTTTCACTTATAATCAGATCCTTTTGTTATGGTTTATTGGGTGATCCTTGAATAATTAATTAGTACCTATAAATATAGTTAAACCATTCACTATACTATACTGGGTAAACTAAAGCACATACCTTTCAAAGGAACAAATCGTGACGTTAAAGTTTGTCATCTGCTTTCTAGTGAGGGGACAGATTCAACTGTGTCTTTCAATGTTCCAGTGCAAAAACGTGTTTCTTGTGAATAAAAGTATTACAGTCAACTCTCGATTCTACAACCTTTCACGGTTCCCTGGAAAAGGGTCGTTATTTCGAAGGGGTCGTTATTGGAATTTTAACAGATTTTGTTCCACCCCTGACCTTCATACGAAAAAATTGCATTTTTTAGACAATACGTGAAAAAGTAAATAAAATAAAACCTACCTATTTCTTGAAGAAGGTACTCCTTTCACTCATTTCGTCAAAATTATAAGTTCGTATAAATTAAAAAAAATAGCGTGGGTCATCAAAAATCGTTCACAAAATCCAACCAAAAACGTAACCAAATCAAAATAACAATGTTAAACAATAGCATGGGTCGTCAAAAATTGTTCACAAAATCAAACCAAAATAGTAACCAAATCGAGAATCGAAATAACAATGGCAAAAGCAAGCCTGGCGCGTGATGTAGCGGCAGTCGCGCGCGGGGAAACATTGTCTTGCTTGTGGGAGGGGGTGGACAGAGTCAAGTGATATTGGTTGGCATTGATGAGGTGGTGTCTTTTTTTATTCCTGACCCACCCCAGTAACTAGTAATACAGCGCTCACAAAGATAATTGCAACGCAGCGACCTAATTAAATTCAACAAACACATTTTACAGCCAATTTCCTTAAACTTTTCAACCTTTTTCCCCACATTTTTCATGGTTCCCCAAAAAAGGGTCGTTACTTCGAGAGGGACGCTATTCCCGGGGTCGTAGAATCGAGAGTTGACTGTATTGTATGAAAATGGTGAAGTATTATACCCCACTTGGCTGAAGACACCTTCACATTAAAGGATAATATACAATTCAGTTTTACAGCTAATACCGTCCAAATAAGAATAGTATCTTTAATATGTAAAAATATTAAGCTATCGCCCATGTTGTTTACATTCTGCCAATACTACAATATATTTAAAATGGGTTATTAGCTTATATATTGGTTTCAGAAACAATATTATATTTAAATTTCGATAACTATAATAAGATATGGTAGGTAACTTAAAACTTAATTACGTGTGTTTGAATAACATACTTTATTAGTAGTTTTACATTCAAACCAACATTTAGGTTATAAGGCTTCTAGTTATTAGTATATTACAAATTACAGTATATTTAAATTCAGCTCTCAGCTTGTAAATTGCTTTCAGAAACCATATTAAAATTAATTTTTATAAGTATAGGGAAATAAGGTCACTAAAATCCCGATTAATTTGGTTCAAATGACAAACTTTGTGAAGATGTCTTACTGTCAAACGATCATTTAGGTTATAGGTTTGAAGGAAATATTACAATAATTAGCCTATATTGACTTATTTAAAGAAACAAGTCACAAATGTTGAACTTAATTATGCTCTTCAAACCTTTTACTAACATATTAATTTCGTTGAAACACTAAAACAATTATATATATAATTATATTTATTAAAATTAGCGAATTATGTCAATACAACACATGACCTTGTATGTGTGTGAGAGAAAAAGATATACTCAAAAGTTTCTTTCTTTCTGACAAAATGGTGTGCAGATAACATCTCGAAAATTTTAGCCGTAGGTGTCCATCCAGTTATATTATAGAGATCAATGAGTGGAAAATGTATAGTATAAAACATTTATATTATAGGAATTTGTCAACATTGGGTAAAACATGTCCATATTTAAATGTAACTACGATCCAAAGTGATGAAGACTAAAATATTATCTATAGCTTAATTAAACATTTACATTCAACATTGACCTAATTTTGTATTGTTCAATAACGTTATTTTAGTCATTGTTGTCAGTATTTATACTTAAATAGCAGTGGCGGCTCATAGTTAAAATTAGTGGGGGTGCTGCTCCAGATAATTTTTAGCCTATGTTTTAAAATTGTGTAAAAGGAAAAAAAATATATAAAAAGAAAATTTATTCAGGAACTTGATAAAGTCTTAACAAACAAACTTATTTACTTACTTTAACTTAAATTGTTAAATTTCAAGCTTGATCTATTCATTTAAAAATGAAATTCAATCTTCTTGTTTTAATTTGCGCAAAAAGTTTAGTAATGTACTCCTTGGTCTCTGGATGGCAATTGAGGAAATTTTTCTCCATTGAAAGTACTGCAAGAGCATTTAGTCTTTCTGTTAAATAAAAGAACCGAAAAAAAAAGAATCAAATAGAATATCTGGAAGCAGAATAGTAATCTAATTCTTCACTCTTCTACACTTAATCACATTCAAGAATATGGTACACGGTTTTTAAGCACAACACACGCCGACTAAAAAAAAACTTCCTTCCACCATCAGCCCAGAGCCAGCACTGCGAGATCAACAGTGTTCTCTCTACCAGGCAATTCTTCCTTCCTCGCCACTCCCTTCCTATGTGAGCATGCGCACAACATTCAAACACTACGTTGCTGGTAGTATGAGTCGCACAGTTCCATACATTGTATATTTTTCATAAGGCTACTGAAGTACTGATATTAAACTTAAGGAATATATATTGTACTACAAAAATAAAGAAAGAATTAAAGAAAAAAGGACTAATTATACTAAATTTTATTGATAATATCAAGTGGTCAGTGCCTATACACGATCCGCCACTGTTAAATAGGCCATATAACTTATGCGGAACTAGCATAGAATGTCAGGTTTTATGATTAGGCTAGCCTCAAGCTAAATAAACCAAATTATAAAGGCAATAAATAGGCCTACATGAAACTCGTGTGGGTATTAAGCCCGAAGATTAAGACAGGCATATTTTGTACCGGAAAATAACTGATTTTACAAAATAGATCTTCCCATAAATATAATTATGATTATAAAAAAAAAAAATTTAGTGTCTGGAGAACCCATTTGCATCAGAGTGTAGCATGTCAATCAGACAAATTGGACAGCTACAATTAAATATCAATATTTTGATAATTTATGAAAGAAAAAAGTAATATTAACATATTAAAAAGTAATCTACCTCAAAGTTTATTTTCCCTGACTAGATGCCATCAGATACAATTACGTGTCTCTCTAAATTGAAACACGTGGTTGTTCAAAAAATATTGCCTTTTGATAAATGCTGTAGCAGATATCAAGGAAGAGGATTGACACTATCATATTTATGAATAAAATACTTTAACCCATACCCTTTGGCATTGGATGATATTGGATAAATGTACATACACTTGCCATGCTGCCTACAAGAAAATACAGTAAAGGACATATATATCACTAATTCTCATAAAAAATAATAGCTGAGCCTAAAGCAGAGTCAAAGAAGCCTAAGCCTAAAGAATATAATCAAAACGTATATATTTAAATAGAATATGCTTTAGTATCTACTCACCATTTCAAGATGTTCTTGGATTTGATCGCCCCGTTTTAGAAAAGAAAAATATTCAATGATGGTGGCATAACTGCAGTCACACGTGTTTTCATTTACAACACCTGATCAAGTAAGAAATATAAAATGAACCTAACCTAGTGACCCCCTTCCCGCCAGAGAAGAATAGCGGCAGTCCAAGGAACAATGTTTTACCCCTTTCCGCACAAGCGGCTTTCCCTGGTTCATTTTCCTTTCACACCACATTCATCCGTCTCTCTCTTTTTCTATATTTCTGAGTTTATCACCCTTTCTGTTTTGTTCCGTTCTTGTCAGATTGTAGAGTATATAAGGCCGTTTCTCAGAATCACACTATACCCACTCTACTACAACACAACGTCGAAGGAGAAACTTCTACAACGTCACGCTATGAAGTAAACGACGACTATGAAATGTTGGCTGTCAGATCCGCCCCCTCACTGGCTAGGAGGAAATACTACATATACTTAAGTATCCTGGCAAACATCGTTAAGTCCTTATGATTTAAAGTCTAGTTTTCTGTTTTAAAAAACTAGATAATGTTTTCCTAGACATTTTCAATATTCTATACGTTTTGTGTCTATAGTCGAAGCCGACTTTCTTTTGTTTGTTAGTTTAATATTATATTGAATGGACAGTTAATCCATCTGAAGTCTTGTTGTCTTCAAGATAGAAAAGGTTTATTTAAGTGATTAAATATTGTGTCCTCCAGTATGAAGAACAAGTCTCATTTTGACTAGTATTAGACTTAGTATATCTGTCCTAGCGACTATGTTTTTCTGTGTCCTTTTGATACAGGCTTTACATTATGAGCCTTTGGCTTAAAATGCAATAATGTCTTAGTCAAAGACTTACTAACCTCCACAAGTTCCATTTGTTTATTTTGAACCAATGTTTCTCATGACGCCGTGGACGTCATGTGCATCTGTTTAATATTTGGATGGCTACAACCAGGCTGTCTGTCTTGTTTTCCAAATCAAAGTTGGGTCAATGGAGATCTATGTTTTGAGTTGGTCAAGTAGTCACAATTCACGTACAGTATTAGCTTGGGTGAGAAACTGGTGGAACTCCACTTGAGCTATAATGGGGTCCCCGCAAATAATACCCCTTTGTCTTTACCTGTTTTTTAGCTTCTATTGTTTCTTGTGATGCTCTTAGTGTAGTTGCCTCTAGAATTGTTTGTACTGTCGAATGCTCTGGCAGTACCGAAAGGGAAAGAGACCAGCCATAGTACTATTTTTGTTGACACCTGTTTGATTAGCCATCGACCACTGTTATCTACTGATCTTTCTATTGTTTATCATTATCCAAAATGTTTTAAGGATATTTTCTTACGACCCAGTCAAGCTTACTGATTAAAATTTATATGTATATCTTGTTCGATAGCTTTTGTTAATAACTACTTAATTGGTTTCTACTTTAGAAAACTCTTACCTGTAGTCTTGAGTCCGGCAAAGGTCACAAGAGAACCTTGCTTTTGATGATACTCATAAAAACGAATTCTGATGTTAGAATGAGATGTTTCCAGCCTCTGTGTTCACATTGAAGAAGATTACATGGAATAAACATTTTTTATAACAAGAGAAACAATTAAACAGAGCATCCTGAAACTATTTAATATGTTGGATTAAATATAGAAGTAGACACTACATATGATGATGATAATGATTTTAATGCTGTTCCTTAATCTGAACGCTTAGGTTATTCAACTCGGTGTCCTCAGTACTTGTGTCTGATTATGATGAACAGTTTAACAATAACATTTCACAGTGGCGATTTCAAGATATTATCCCAGTTCCTTCTGATTGAGCTGTACATTTTTTTAGCCCTCTTATAATATCAACACAACAATTCACTATATTTTAGACTAACGTGGTTTAGCCAGCAAATTTGTATTCAGCACAAAATATAGGGATATAAATAAATACCAACACCAGTGAAATTGATATATTTTTAGGCCTTCATGTTAAGAGTGGCATTTTAAGGGTTCTTAGTTACTGAGTGTTTTGGAAGTATTACACCAGATATTATCTTATACCTTTTATTTGTTCCTATCTACGTGTTCTATTATTCTTTACCCTTTTCCTTTTTTTTCTCCTCTTTTGTGATTTTTGGTTTTCTCTTTTAGGAAGTTGCGTTACGCGTTTCACACTCCTCCCTGATGAGTTCCGATAGAATGAAACCTAGGTCGGGGGATTGGGCGGTGACGATCAATTTTCTTTAAGAGACATCCATTACCTCTTTGTCCATTGGCAGCAGTGTAAAGCGTGAACTGTGTTCTTCTTTTCATTGTAAAGGCCATATTGTGTTTGTCCCCCCTTTTATATGTTTCTATCCACCTTTCCTGTACCTTCTTCCAATTATAATGCAATTGCCTCATAAAGCGAAAAGTGGTTTTCCTTATTGAGTTATATCATTATAGATTCGCATCCATGTCCTTTTCCTGTGTTTGTCCTTTTTGTTATACCTTTTATTTGTTCCTATTTATGTGTTCTATTATTCTTTACCTTTTTCCTTCTTTTTTTCTCCTCTTTTGTGTTTTTTGGTTTTCTCTTTTAGGAAGTTGCGTTGCGCGTTTCACACTCCTCCCTGATGAGTTCCGATAGAATCAAACCTAGGTCGGGGGATTGGGCGGTGACGATCAATTTTCTTTAAGAGACATCCATTACCTCTTTGTCCACTGGCAGCAGTGTAAAGCGTGAACTGTGTTCTTCTTTTCATTGTAAAGGCCATATTGTGTTTGTCCCCTCTTTTATATGTTTCTATCCACCTTTCCTGGTCCTTCTTCCAATTATAATGCAATATCTTTATTAGTAATTAATGCAGCTGCTGCACCCAAAATTAATCTCTGACGTTCGATTAATATTTGCACTAGAACCTAGTACCAAATTAGCAGCGTGTGAATACTCTAGTCCCGTTTCCATTGTACTAGCTAGTATACAGATATCTAGTCGCTAGCTAGCACACTTTATTTTTAGTACAAGCAAGTGTCATGTGATAGTAATTTAACACCCTCAAATTATTTCTTGTATTTGCTGAATGTTATTTCCGGTTTGTTGATTTTTTTATTCACAAATCAATTAGGTATGAATTCTAAATATAACTTTATTACTAAACAATTAATATATAAATATTAATAGATTAATTCAATACATATTTTAATTTCAAAATAAGTTAAAAATATTATCTTTTTTTATTATAAACTATAGGTTCAAAATACCTGTAAATGTCATCCGGCTGTCATCCGACGCTGTGTTTAGAACTTATTAAAGTGGGCGGAAATACAAATACCATAATACAATAAAAGGTACATAGATATTAACTATGACGTTTGTTAATAGATTTGCTTATTATTTATTGATATAGTTCTAATTGAATTGTTTCAAAAATATAATATTTCATTGGCATTTCAATCCCAATAATGTTTGGAATTCCTCTTAACCAGCCGGTAAAGATTGAAGGGAGTGAGTGAACTTAACAAAATTAATGAACTTGGGCCCTGGCTCAGCTGTAGTATAATAATATTTAATAATTAGTTCTTTTACAGGTGACTTAGTTTTATGTTAGCTTTCCTCAAGCTAACCTGTTTCAATTATGGCGTGGAGATTCAAGGCTTCCAAGTACAAAAATGCTGCACCTATTGTTCCAAAACCCGAATCTTGCATTCGTGACATCAGTGTGGGGTCATATCAAACTTATGGAAACAACATAGCGGCGTCTGCTGCGTTCATGGCCTTTAATGTTGATCATAATGGTATGTTTACAATGTAATCTGATATTTATTATTAAAGGTATAATTTGTGCTGCTTATTATTTATTACTTGGCCTACTTTGTGCTTTTCAAGTGTAGCTTACACATTATATTGGGAAGCAAGTTAAACTAGTTCTCATATTTAGCACTATATATATAAGTCTAGGTTAACTTTGGGGTGAACTATTATGTTCATCTTTTGGGTCTAGTATGAAAATACATAGTTTTGAAAAACTTATTACAACAAAAACACTAGGCCTAATAGATCAATGGGTTAACACCTTATCATACATCATCGTCATCAACTGTTTCAATTCTGTCGCCGGGTCAGTTTAGTAAAATGTCTTCATCTTCCTCTATCCTGCCACCTCTTTTCCTCGCATTTATTCCATTCTTCACCTTTAACTTGAACACTTTTTATTATCTGCTCCTCCCATCTCTTTCTTAGCCTTACAGTCTTTTTATTACATTTATTTCCAACATTTTCTTTGGCATCCTCTCTTTTCCATCCTCCATTACATCCCTGTACTATCTCAGTCTTGATTCTTCTCCTGTCTCATGGTCTCCCTGTACGCCTACTCCTTCCCATATAACTTCAATACTATTCTTATCTCTCCTCGTGACAACTAACATACTCCTCACAAACTTTATTCCCAAGGCCTCCACTTTTCTAGTATCTCTTTCATATAATGCCATTGTTTCTGCTGCATACAAAGTACGCCCTGTACAACACTTTCTTACACTTCAAGGGCATTTCTCTTCTGCATGGCAGGTCTCTTACACACCTCTTCTCTACATCCACCTTTTGCATCAATCACGTTTATAAAGTATTTAACGTTTTACACTTTTCTCAGTTTTACTCCATCCAACTTTATAGCTTTAGTAAGCCTTATCATCTTCCTTGTCATTACCATCACTTCACACTTTGCCACGCTACATTTCACTCCACTCTCTTTCACTTCATCTTTTCATTCTTTTAGTTGTTCTTTTACTTTCACTTCCTTCTCCCCCTATACCATTAAGTCATCAGCAAACATCATGGCTTTCATTATTTCCTCCTCGAGTTTTCCTACCACCTTAATCATGACCATTTCCATTACCATTAGCCTACAAATAATAACTTGGTGAAAGGGACCTCTCCTGCT
The DNA here is from genome assembly GCA_902141385.1 of Timema californicum. Taxonomy (NCBI): domain Eukaryota; kingdom Metazoa; phylum Arthropoda; class Insecta; order Phasmatodea; family Timematidae; genus Timema; species Timema californicum. The sequence continues at coordinate 253,409 of CABFOW010000360.1, read as the reverse complement.
TCACTCAATTTTTTTAATTAGGAACCACTCCTTTCTTCCACATTCCATCTTAACACAACTTCTGTTATCCTTGTACATGCTTTTCACTCTCATTCTCCTCTTTCCACTTCAGCCTGCTCCATCACCTTCCAAACTTTATTTCATTCCACACTATCATATACCTTCTCCTAATTCATAAATACCATTACCGAGTCTTTCTCAAATTCATACCTTCTTTCCATCAGCTGTCATATGTCAAAGAGTAAGTTCATTGTAGGCCTCTGTTCCTTAAATCCGTTCTGTTACTCTTTACACCTTCCTTTCACTTAATGTCTTATTTTCTTTTCAAGTATCTTCTCATATAGATTTATCTGATTGCCAAACACTTCCTTCACCTCTGACAATACTTGTATTAATCACAACTTGTGAATGTGTGGTATGCCAGGCTTCCATCATGGTTCGGATTCCACGTTAAACTGTAGGTCCTCCATTTAATTTCACAATTACCCTACCATTACACATTAGCATAAGTGTGTATAACCTGAACGGGTAGTAAGATAGTAAGGTAGTAAGCTGATAATACTAATCGTCTTATATACTTGTGTACATTGGCACATAAACGTTATGCACCACTAATTTGTACCCCTCTTCTTATCTTTTCTGGAAAATAGGTATTATAACTCCCTTTTTCCAGTCTTACAGTAGTACCTTGTTCGCCTTTTAAACCACTCTTGGTGACCTGGCGGTCTAGGGGTAAGGTGTCAGACTTCTATGCTGGCGGCCGGGGTTCAATCCTCGGTCGCGGCAAAGATTTATCTGATTACCAAACCCTTCCTTCACCTCTGACAAGGTATCTTGTGAATGTGGGGAATGCCAGGCCTCCACCGTGGTTCGGATTCCACGTTAAACTGTAGGTCCTCCATTTCATCTCATAATCACCCTACCATTACACTTTAGTGTAAGTGCGTATAACCCGAACGGGTAGTAAGACGTGCTAATAATAATAATAATAATAATAATAATAATAAACCACTCTTCAGTACCCTGTATAACTATTGTATACCTGTTGATTTGATAGTAAGCTACCAAAATTTATTTATTTTGAGCAATAAATCTAGTTTTGTTGTATAACATCTTTGTTTTCCATCATTAAGCTTTACCTTTATATTTACACGCTAGATGCATGATTTTATTCAACTTAGGGGTTACACTCTTATTAACATTTTGAATAATTACACACATGATATATTCAATTATACATTTATATTAATCCTAGCCTAGCAAAAAGAGAAAAATACATAAAATATCATTTATTTAAGGCACTTTTTTATTCTTCCAAATAAATATTCCTACTTTATAATATATTTTACATAGTGAAAAAAGAATGTGCATCAATTAGTAAGGAAAAAAACTCACTTAAGTCAAGAGACACCTGTCAGCAGTATCGTTGAAAGTATATACTATTATAAAAGTATCGAAGAATAGGGAAAAACTCTACACGGCTCATCCATATTATTTCAATAGTTACATATCTTGCCATGAGAAATCGCCAGTACACTAGTGGTGCATCCTGACGGCCAGATGTACTGTTTGAATATTATTCTCCCTCTTTGTCTAAAAGAAGAGAGGAATATTTCTCTTGTAAAAAAGGGGTGATAATAATTGGGGGTGGGGTGGAGGAGTTGAAAGTTGTTAGAAAACTGACAAGGTCGGTTTTCTCAAGGTCTAAACTAACTGTGATGGGTTTTAAGGGTCGTTTATCTGTCATTCAATAACATTGCACTCAAACCAAACAATGCTTATTTTCTTAGTTTTTTAGGCTCTAAGGATAATAAAGCTGTAATAGTTATATAAATGACCATTTTTACGTTCATTTAGTTGAAAGACCATGGTCTATTTATTATTATAATTATATTAATACGAAACCTTTTCTATCTTAAGATAGGTGCTCAATTTAAATCTTTTTTTTTAAAGTTTCTTTTTGAGTTCACAATATTGGCTAAGTGCGGTATACATAAGCAGGGGTTCTCAAACTCACGGCCCGTGGATCAAAATTTTGCTTCGAGTGATTCTCTAACCCACATTAAAATCTGGAAAATATAAGTAAGTTATGTAATATTTTAAATACATAACATAAAATAGCTATTATAGAGTTACATCTGTGGGCACGCAGATTAAACGTCAGATTATTATGATCTAGTTAGCTGGTGTCGGGGAAGACGGGTCTTGAATTCCATCTGGATGTACAAAGGGTTGATTCTTCCGGTTTATGGTCTCCCACATTACCTTTTCTCAAATGCAGTTACATTTCCTCCACATTATATGTTCCTCATCTCTTACTAAAAAAAATATTATTGCATTAGCTCTTCAACTTTTTTTCATAATATATGTTTATTCTTGCAAAACTGTTAGGTCGTGGAATACGTTTTACTTATGAAAAACAGTTTAACAACAACAAATTAAAAATAATATATTTTTTCTACTTTTTAGGTTCATGCATCTCACAGACATTATTACCTTTAGGCCATAGTTATTGTTTTTGACTAAGCTAATAATGCAAAACACCATTATTGGGTGAAAAGGTTTTAAAATCGTGCATATTTATTTGCATAGGAAAATAAAAAAATATCGGATGGGGATGGGGAATACGCTAAATTTGCCTCCCCAACATTTTTAATATTATATATTTGTTATTTAAAAGCTATTACGGTGCAAAACGCCATAATTAGGTTCTATACAAGACATTTACATTGACATTAAAAGTTGACAAATTGTAGACGTGTATTTGTAAGGGAGGGGGTTACGCTCAACCTTACCCCCACCACTTTTATATATTTTTTCCCTTGCAATCATATTATGGGGCCATACTTGGTGCAAAATATAATTTTAATATTTACATCATACAACAAAAAATTAATTGAGGATGGAAACTACACTTAATCTACTTTCTCACACCCCTCCCTCCCATAACAATGCTTTGGGACTAGAAAACAAAATAAGTGCCAAATGGTGGTATATTTACATATGTAATTTGAGGTGGGATGGAAACCAACTTGAGTGATCTGCTATAGGCCCTAACTAAACCCCTTCAAGTTTATGTGGTTTGTATTGCCTTAGAGCACCATTTGGAGGAGAGAAATATCCAACTTAAGAACACATTAATAATATGAATGAAGAAAGATAAACTTGAATATTTTGGCCATGTTTGATGCACAGTAAAAAAAAATAGAAACAAGTTTTGATACTATCACCAAATGCTTTGATATGGTACCAATCTACAAGAATCTGCCTTAAGAATAATATTTTGTAAAATATTAAATTAGGGTTTAAGGTTACATAGAGATTTAAAAAATATAGTGCCTTTAGGAGAACAGTCCAAGAGTTTTTAAAGTGATATATGTTTATCTCTGTGGTCTATATCATCCATTCAAGTGAGGCCCCTGCCTAAATTTTGTACAATGGCAAGATAGAAGAAGGTATGCATATACAATTCATAAGCTACACTTATAAGAATGGATATCATTCTAAAATATAATTTTGCATGATTTGAAAATAGTATAACTTTAGTTATTTGACATCGTGTATTGAAATCATTTCATTTTTTCATTTATTTGGGGTATTTAACGTGCACTTTTTAAATCAAATGGTTATACCAGTACACGACTTCTAAACTAACTTAAATCTAGAACAGATACAACATCCAGTCCCCTGACAGTTAATTATGCACTGTGAAAGGGGAAACACACAGTCCACCAATGATAAATTTTTCGGCCATGCCGGGAATCGAACCCGGGACCTTTAGCTAAGTATGCAAACATGCTGCCGACTGAGCTAAAGTGTCAGACTGTGTATTTAAATCAACATTTAGTACGGTTTATGTGTTGTTAACAAACTATTTCTGGACTATGTGATAGAAAATTACACCTCTGTACACAAATAAAAACTGGTACCTTGGTATTAATGCTACCTGGTTTCAAGTCATCACACTCAAAATATAACTTGTTGTTGGGTGACACGGTGGTCGAATCTTGAATTCCTGTTGTATGTACTGAGGGACAATTTTCCAAATTATTTTCTTCTCTCTTTCTCCACTCCAATTCGTGTACATTTCCTTTTAAATAAACCTTTCTAATTTACTCTATTATTGTAAAGAGGCGGATAGCTCGGACGTGCAGTAACATGCTGTGTACATAAAAATAAAACACTATAACATTGAGTACTCATTATTTTAAGGGAATCTTAATATAACTTCAACCTATTCAACATCCCCTTAGTAAATTTAATAGCCTAGCTACGCATATCTTGAACAAATTTAATCCAAGTTTGACACCTTACCTAAATTAGAAGCACTTCTTACCACAGAAATGAAGTTCCAAGAATCGATTCCTGGCATGACCAAAACATTTACCATCGGCAAAATTTAAATTTGCGGGAATGCATATTGTGTCTGTTTTAATATTAAGTTAGCTTGTAATTCATGTTATGTAACCTGTCAGTTCTGATAAAAATACAAAAATAAAAACATAAATTTTTCTATCTAAATCTAACCTAATCGCGTGAAGAAACTTTTACTACATTTTGATTTTATTTCTAATCTAAAGATAGTATCTATAATGTTTGAAAAAATAATATTATATATGTGTTCGTGTGTGTATATTCCACCCAGTGACACACTCAGAAATTTACTTTAGGTAGGGCATACAATCAAGGCAATAGCTAGAATAAAATTTAGGGGGAAAAGAGGGTCTGGCATCACCACCTCCTAACCTCTGGAAGATGCATTAATATTAATTAACTAAAGGCAACTATTAAATAACGTAGTTTCTGTAAATTACTATTTTTTAGTTTATAGTAGGTAGTTATAATAAAAAGCACTCAAATCTGTTAGATGTACACACTGCTCTTTGGTTTATGAATACAGGAGAAGGAAAATGTATAGCTTTAAAATATGGTGTTATTTATAACTCTAGAGCTATTTTGATAACATCTGCTCTTTATAAATATCTTATAAGATTCTATAAATTTTCCAGAGATTAAAGTTTGTAGGAATTTGTTATTTTATTATTAGATATTAATTATTATTGTTTAAAATAAATTTTAATCCATCATCGGCTCCATGTTATGTTTGAGGCTTCTAAGGTAGCATTTTTCAAACTGGGCTCCACCTTAGTTATCTGAGGCTATGTGGGGTAATTTTATAATATAATTTAGTTTTTTCACACTGTAAAATAGCATCAGTAATTAGGATTGCCAATTTTTTTTCAAATCTAAATAAATTATATATGCCACACAAGCCACTACTAAATAAATATTGATCTAGATTTTGCATTTTTCAATGTGAACTTTTTGCACAAAGTGGTGGGAAAATGTAGTTTTTCTTTTATATTTATTCAAGCATTAAGTTATAAAAGTCTTGTTGTTAGATTTAAATGTATTTATTGAATGTTCATAATACTAGTGTAAACATTTTTATCAAAGATTGAAATTTTTTTTATTACAAAGGCTCCTTCTGTCTAAAATGGGAGAGCCCTTGGTCTAAGTCAATATATGTTAATGTGTTGAATGACACGCTCTGGTAGCTTTGTCAGTTTGAAGTACTTTAGTATTAACTTAACTGAAATTTGGTGGGGTGCAAGTGATTCTGAAGTGTCTATAAGCGAGGTCCTCGGTGTAATAACCCATATCTTATGTTAAGAGCCTTAAAAACTAAAACGAACTTAATTACCAAAATGGTGGCTGCTAGCTATATACATTTTCTTGCATACAATGTATGGAAGCTATTATGGTTGTGCTTTTTTCAAATGAGAATATAAGTGGCGCTTTTAATATGTGTGTGTGTGTGTTTTGAATATAAAGTCTTAAAGCAAGTCTTAAAATGGGGCCTATGTATTCGACTCATCTTCTGTGTCTTATGTTTTAGTTATATGATTTATGTTTTTATTGAAATTATTTGGGGTCATGGGGGAAGGTGCCCCATTTACCTCACCCCCTTATGTGCGCCACTGGTTCTAGTGAGAGAAGGACATTTTATCATAGATATAATTAATTTATAAAATATGACAGTTATTTCAATGGTTTTTATAAACTTATAATACCCTCTTTTCTCGTTAAGTGAAAAAATCAAAAATTTATCCGTTAGCTTTTATTTAATTAAAGGATACTAAATTTGTAGTTCAACACTCTTTAAAAAAGGTTTACACTCTATATATAATGTTAATAATGAATATTTTTTGAGCCAATGTGTTAAAGGAGTGTCTCATTTTATATTATCAAGTCAATATAGTATTTAACTTAAAAATGTTAATTCAAGGTTAAAATTAACTATAACTATACAAAAATGTACATTTGTTGTTATATTTGAATATGATGTATTTTCACTGTCTAAAATATGTTTTTCAAGTAATTAGAGTAAGCTCTAGTAGTGTTGTTTTTCGCGGTATGCACATTTTTGTCCTCAATTCATTATTTCATAATGCAAATCTTTCTTTCAAAAATGAAGATGAATTATTAAAAAAAAATTAAATATCACTCAACTTTACACAAAAATTATCAAATCAATACACTATTTAATCTATATAAATCAAAAGGCATGAGGCAAGACAGAGGTGCCCACCTACAACTCGTGAATCTCAAAACAAATTATGTTAGTGGGTTTGAAAAAGAACCAAAGGAAAATTGCCAGGAAACAATTAATTTTTGTCATGCTTTACTTCAAGGTCGTTTGCTATTATTAAGAATGGACTTCTGCCTAATCCCACCATTAAAAGTCTCTTGTAGAAAGCGAGAGAGAAGAGAGAATGAGAATATTTTAACCTGTTTAACTCTAGGTTATCAGAGTGTCACTTTCTGGTGTTGGAGAACACAAGCGATCCTAGCGGCGAGATATTTTTTACTAACCGAGGCTCGTCAGTTTTAGTAGCTGGTCTGGTGACTTCTTGTATATATATATACATTCAATGGCAGTATTCTCTTGAATGGCTGGAAAAATGTCTATCACGAAAACTATAGTACAAATAGTTATTGTTTTTATAAACATGATATAATCATCTACAATGACCACATTTAACCTTTTTTTGGTAGTAGCAAGTCCAACTCTTGCAAATAAAACATAACGGTCTATTTATCTTGTTTAAAAAAATTATAAACATCAACTAATGGATTTACATGACATAGGCTCACCCAAATATACATCCCAACCAAACGGTTTCCAACTGACACACCTAAGTCTAAAAGTTAGATTACATCATAAATATGTTATTATTAGCACCACTTCTTACTACCCATTCGGGTTATACACACTTAAGCTAATATGAAATGGTAGGGTGTATTGTGAGATGAAATGGAGGACCTACAGTTTAACGTGGAATCCGAACCACAGTGGAGGCCTGGCATTCTACACATTCACAAGCTGTGATTAATACACATCTTGTCGGAGGTGAAGGAAGGGCTTGGCAATCAGATAAATCTGTGCCTGGACCAAGGATTGAACCCCAGCCCCCAGAAGTCTGACACCTTACCCTAGACCGGCAGGTCACCATCATAAATATAAATACTCAAATTAATGTTTGTAGTAATTATTAGAATACAAACCCATATTTCAAGCTTTCCATAATCTATACGTATACATAATTAAGGTTCTTATCCAACATAGATTTACTTAACCTTTCATGCTTTTATAAATGATTTTTTTAAATAATATTTATCAAATAAACATTTTATTTTTATAGGAAAATATATCATAGTACAACACAAATGATAATGGATTAACATGAAAATAACATAGAAAGTTAACAAAAAAGTTAGTCAATTTTACGTTCCTTTGTTTCTATTGTGATTTTAATGAGATTCATATTAATTTTATATTTAATTGTATTGATAAATTCACCTTTTTTTCAAATTGGTGGCTTCTTGAATTTGTGATAATGTTGGAAAAGGTTTTTTCAATCCAACCAAAGAAGAAAGGAAAAGGTTTTTTCCATCCAACCAAAGAAGAATAAGAAAAAAAAATGTGCATGCAAAAAGATTTTTCAAACAGTAAATACATTTTGGTAACAGAACAAATTACGATGAAGAATTTTTGTTTCTAGGATTAAACCAGTAGGGATTTTTTTTTTTGCATGATGGCCAATTTAAAAAAAATATATATTCACAGGTATAATTTTAAATGACATCAAAGACACATTTCTTAACTTTTTTCCCTAGTACCACGAGAAGAATGTATATTATTGCCATTTAAATTACCACATTTGTTAGTCAGGCTAGTGTACCTATTGAGATAATCAAATGGTGACAAAACAAGTTTCCAATGTAATCATTTTTAAACAGCTGCATCTTTTGTTTGAATTATATTTTTGTGTTTAAACCATGAAATGCACTACAGGTAAAAAAATAATGTGAAATGGGTTAAATACAATGTCTATGAGATTATTGTCTCTTGAATTTAATGTATTTGTTTCTTTTGACCTGAAAAGGTGGTGGGCTCCATTCGATCCATGTGCATAACTCGTTTCTTTGCAAAAATCCTACACTTTTCTGAAATAGCCTAAAATATAATTAGGTCAGCTTTTAATAATAAAACTAAAAATAGAGATCTGGAAATTGTTTTTCATGACAAATAAAGGTATACTTTTATTTTTATAAACATACATTATTTGAGGCTAGTTCACAAATAAATTAATGTGTTTTGAAGATTTTCTTGCACTGCGTTTTACCACCCATTACGCTAATGTGTTAGGGTTGAAGAAGGTTAGATTTATAGGAAGTGTAACTACATTTGTATGTAGAGAGAATTGAAAACCAATTAGAAAAAGTTACATAATAAAGGTGGGCTGTTAGGCTAAATGTCAACATGGTGTTAAATGGGCGGTGGGACAAAAAAAAACAAGTAGGAAAAAATGTTATTTGTTCTATGCATGAGTCCATACTTATACTCCATTCACGGTAGGAATTACTCTTTGAAAGATTTTTTTCCCTACCAATATCCAACTATATAATAAATTTCTGGTAGGGAAAAATACCTTTCAAAAAACAATTCCTAGCGTTAACAGACTTTATATGCACAATGTAGGTTGAATTCATGTTTTCTTACTATTAATAATGTGCTATCACCCCTTTCATAAGTTAATAGAGATTGGTGAATGGCAATGTCATTATGCGGCACTATAGTAAGAGGAGAGTATGAACAACTTCTATAATGCCAAGTAGGTGACCTGGCGGTCTAGGGGTAAGGTGTCAGACTTCTGTGCTGGCGGCCGGGGTTCAATCCTCGGTCCCGGCGCAGATTTATCTGATTACCAAACCCTTCCTTCACCTCTGACAAGTCATTTTGTGAATGTGGGGAATGCCAGGCCTCCACCGTGGTTTGGATTCCACGTTAAACTGTAGGTCCTCCATTTCATCTAACAATCACCCTAACATTACACATTAGCGTAAGTGCGTATAACCCGAACGGGTAGTAAGATGCGGTGCTAATAATAATATAATGCCAAGCTCCAGCACTCCTATTTCGAATGAGATGTGATGGGTTAGCTTCACACACACATATATTCTCATATAATGCCAAGTATAGGTACAAGCATGCAACAAAAGGGAGGGAGGAAACAGTGTTCTGGACATCCCCTATCAAATATCAACTAATACTAGGTTCAATTAAAGTGAAAACTCACACCAGTGGTTGTAGAATGGCTTTGGGTGTCACACTGGACTTCTGGTGACAGAGAAATAGAGCTTCAACTCTGTCAGATTTACTGAGGGGAGTTCCCCACTCTCTCTTCACCCAAATGTATATACATTTACTCCAAACTCTACCTTTCTCATCCCTAACCCATTAGTTTATATATGTGGATAGCTTGAACAATTGGTAAAGTGCGGTATATACACATGTGTATGTTAAAATATGGATTCTAAAGACATTAAATGAAAGATAAAGAAATGCCAATATTTATTGATAAATAATATTATTTATTAATTGTTGCAATATGTGGATCATGCAACGTGAGGAGTTTTCTGAGTGATATAACTATGCAAGCTAAAATGTGTAGGCTACATCCGGCTTTTTTCATGACCGGTGCCATTAATCATGCGCAAGGATCTATTATTTTAAGAAACACGATACTTTTTAAATTCCGTACCACATTGCTAAAGGAATGATTGAATACTTGATAAATAAGTATATTAAGATTGGAGCTCAGGTACTGAAGCTAATATTAGGTGAAAATGACAAATATGGCTAGACACATGCATTTAGTCATAAGAAAGTTGGTAAGTTAAATTGGGTTTTTTCATAAACTCAAGTTGAATTTTGATGTTGGCCTCAGTCTATGTTTGTATTTTTCATTACTGACATGTTGGTTAAGATTGTTAAGATTGTTTTGAGTATGGGACAGTAGTGAAATATTTGCAAAGGGAGGTAGAGGAAAGGATGAAGCGATAAGGTGAGATGAGGGAAAGTAATAGAATGGAAGACTTTAAAAAGGATCAGATTCACCAAAATGTGTGTTTTTGTTTAAGTTATTTATAAAAATATTATTCGTTGAGGAAATTATTGCTATTTTCACAATATTTTCTTTAGTATGTTATGCTATTATATATACTTCATTCACGGCAGGAGTTTATCTCTGAAAGGTCTTTTTTCTTACCAATATCCTACTATATGATAGATTTCTGGTAGGGAAAAAAAGTCCTTTCACAGGTAAACTCCTACCGTAAACGAACTTTATTTATCCATGGCTAGTGGCTACCATCAGGGGGCCAAGGTTTTGGGGTGATAACGCATGTAAAAAGGTAGTAGAGGAGAGAGGATAAGAGTTCAAGGTGTGAGTTAAACATTTAGAAGAGAACTAAGCAGAGGAGAAAATCAAGAAATAATATAAATATATATATATATATATAAGCATTGCATCTTACTACCTATTATGGTTATTTGCTTAATTACTAGCTACGCTAATGGATTAAGAATTGAGAAGTTCTAATTTAGAAGAACTGAACCGGCATTTGCATGGAGGGAGAGTGGAAAAATATTTAGGAAAAAGCACCCCCAGTTCTCCCAAGTGAGATTCGAACCTTAATCTCTCCGTCCTCGGCTTTCGAGATCAATACTCTAAATAGCATCTCAAGAGGCCTGAATAATTAACACTATGAATTTTGAGTTTCGGCTCCTTTGGTCAATGGGCATAGATATAACTTTGTATGGCACTAGAACATACTTATAGACTATGTTTGAGAAATTAATTGTAATTATATTTTTTAATGCTTTTTATCTAATTAGGATAACCAACCTGTTCATAAAGCTTGCTTTTCTACTAAGACTACATTTGTCTTTGTATTTTTTCCTTAAAAAAATTGCAACAATAAAAAATAAAATACAGTTATCCAACTTTAACAAATTCTTACATAATATAAAGACAAAATACTTTTTTTTTTAGTTTTCAAAAAATATATACAGGGGGCAGCTCCAATAATGTAATTGAACATGTGTTTAAACATGATTGATTGAGAATTTGCAACATGAAGGCTGGTTTGATGTACTTTCTCATACATCTTAAGCAGTGCGTGCACATAATCCTATGGTTGGCTAGTGCCGCCCACCTGCTCCATTTAGGAGAAAATACATGTGGTAGAAAAGCCATGAATAAGTGTGGTTGTTCCTTGTTGCCTTTCACACTGAATTTCTTTCAGCAAGTGAGAAAGTACAGACACATTTTGCTTCAAATTCATATCATATCATATCATATCATGCCTTTCAGTGGTATTTTAAATACTTCAATGGACACAAGGAACGACAACTTTACTTCTCCTCCGAAGGAATTTTGATCACTCAGTAAAAATCAGTCAACCTTAGCAGATTTGACCCAAACATTTCTTCAAGCCCCCCCAAGGTCGACTTTATGAACTAAAAGAATGAATTTTTGAAAAATATTTGAATTGCTTATTAAGGGATGTTTAGAAAAAATAAAATTCAATTTTAAGGGAATTTAAGTTGGCCAAGTTGTATTAGATTGACATGAAAAAATTATATATGTAATGTAAACATAATACATATGCACAATAGTTAAAATATATTTGTAAAAGCTTTGGTAATATTATTTACAAGTCATGTTACAGTTTAATTAAGAATGTGTTAGAATTTTGAACAACCATCTAAAAAGTAGGTACATTTTAAAATAATATACATTTGAGTCATAATTACACATAAAACTAGGCTGTAAAATCAAAAGATGTGGTGACTATGCATATTAAATATTAATATATTAATCTTGAGAATTGATAGAAATATGTTAAATATTTTTTTCATGTCATTCTTATACAACTTGGCCAACTTAAATTAATTTAAAATTGGATTTTATTTTTCCCAAATATTAAAAGAATAAAGTTAGTCAAATATTGTATTATATCTAAAAAGTATGAGTTGTGTTCATTGAAAGGATATAAAGGTGAAACAAGGATGTATGGATAGTGTGCAAATATATGGGTTCAGGATGTTATCAAATAATACAATAACCGAGTTGATATGAAATACATGAAACTGTTCACTATCCAGATTAATCAGTACCAAAGAATGCGTATGATTGAAAAACATGAATGATCAAATACACAACCTTTTCTTTAATGTTGACAAATGAACTGTATCTATAAAATTATAATCATTTATATAAAACAGTTTTACTTAGGTAGATATAAATATACACTTCAGCTTGCATGGTATTATTTCTTCCTCCATCTGTTTTGTGAAGTAATTGTGTATTATTTTTTCTGCTCTAATGTATTGTTAACATTTTTTATCTTGTCATTTATCATTTTTCGCGATGTTAGAACATCTGTAAAATCATAACTGTTTCACCATGCATAATCCAACATTATATCAATACACTTTGATGTAGTATCCTTGTGACTTACTTGAGATTCCTCTATTGCTACCTCTCTACTCTTTTCATCTTGTTCATCCATTTTACCCACAATATCAGCATCATCTAGCTATTCAAAGCCAAATTTACATGCTTTGCTGCTCAACCATTTGCTGACATTTCTATTATCTACATCCTAACAGGCTGTGGCTGTGACGTAAATGTGTAAATCTCCAGTCATACTATCACGTTTACTGCCGAGTTCTTTTATTGAAAAATATGAAAACTAGTGTGCACTGTAATATTTCAAAAAAACTGTGCATGTATAATCTACAAACCAGATAATCTGAGTTTGGATGATCAGGAACTTCCTGTAGAAGCTTTCAGTTTCACAAACCGAGATGCTCCAAATTTATGACATGACAATATATTCATATGAGTTGTACCCTTGTACATTAATCTGAAATTGTAGGTACATATATTAGTAAATGAATGTAATTATTTATGTGGCAGGCTCTAGTCTGGCAGTGTTGCCAATTGATGATTGTGGTCGCAAGAGCAAAACAATGCCTCTCCTCCATGCTCACACAGACACAGTCACTGACATGGACTTCTCACCGTTTCATGATGGACTCCTCGCAACAGGATCTCAAGACTGCTTGGTGAGTGTCAGAGAAGTATCGAACTCTGCAAAGATTATAAATAGTCATGTGCTATTTGTTTAGTTATTTGTTTTATTTATGCCCAACATAAATTGCTTACTTAATCTATGACATTAGGAACTCAAAAGTTTATTATCGCACTCACATAAAGTATGCCACCTATCGCTCCCCATGTTGAGCTAATTCTATCCAGTCTATCTCATTACACCCTATCTCTCTCAGGTCTATCCAAATGTTATCCTCTCATTTGCGACTGGGTCTTCCCAGTGGCATTTTACCATTGGGTTTGCCATTCGATACTTCTAACGTGGTTATAGATACTCCCATTCACGCTGCAAGACCTGCCTACAATAACCTGCAAAATTTTACTAACCTAACAATATCTGGTGATGAGTATAGGATATGCAGCTCCTCCATTCCCCACTATCTTCATCAATTTTTGGACCAAATATTTTCCTAAGCACCTTGTTTTTGAACACTTTAAATTTCTTTACGTCATATAAGGTAAGAGGCCATGTTTCACACTCATAAAGATTACATAACAATTGATATTGGAAAATAAATCTCTTATAGTTGCCATTTTTGCCAAGATTTGGATTCTAGATTGGGGATTTATAGATAAAATGAAGTTTTGGATCTTAAATTTGGTAAAATAAGGGGTCTGACCCATCTATAATTCTTAACTATGTTCTTTAAACAATCATAAGCCTTTCTTAATTTGGGCTACGCGTTTTCGCATATCTACAGTTGTGTTACTTGGACATAAGACTAACAGCACCAGCTATCAAGTTCCATTTTAAATACAATAGAGGGCTGATAGTCATACAATTTTTTTGTTTCTACCTTAAATGAAAATAATTTTCTCAAAGTTTTATTTTCAACAGAAACTGTTATCTTTAATTATTCTTTGAAACATAGTTAAAATATTTTGTATTTAAGCACTATTTCACTTACACAGTTTTTCAACGTCTGTTGAAACCTTCTGAACGAATTACCCACATAACTCAAAGCTCTACTAAGTGTTGAGGACCTGGCGGTCTAGGGGTAAGGTGTCAGACTTCTGTGCTGGGGGCCGGGGTTCAATCCTCAGTCGCAGCAAAGATTTATCTGATTACCAAACCCTTCCTTCACCTTGACAAGACATCTTGTGAATGTGGGGAATGCCAGGCCTCCACCGTGGTTCGGATTCCACGTTAAACTGTAGGTCCTTCATTTCATCTCACAATCACCCTACCATTACACATTAGCATAAGTGCGTATAACCCAAACGGGTAGTAAGACGCGGTGCTAATAATAATAATACTAAATGTTTACCTTTTTTCACATAAATTTATACTACCAGCTAGAGAGTTTTGATTTATTTTGATAGGGTTTTGTTCCCAAATTTGGATGTTTATAATGCTGGTGCTATTATATTCATTCTTGTTTCCAAATCCCTCGAATTCACACAACATTTATCTAAATAAGCTAATACAATTACATTAATATTCCCAATTTAGGAATACAGAAGTTCATATTAGATATCTTTTGTTATTATTATTATTAGCACCGCGTCTTACTACCCATTCGGGTTATACGCACTTACGCTAATGTGTAATGGTAGGGTGATTGTGAGATGAAATGGAGGACCTACAGTTTAACGTGGAATCCGAACCACAGTGGAGGCCTGGCATTCCCCACATTCACAAGATGTCTTGTCAGAGGTGAAGGAAAAATCTGTGCCGGGACGATATCTTTTGTTAAATAATAAAAGTAAAACAAGAGTTGTTTAGTATTTCCACCCCGCCTCCCCCTTTTCCCAAATACCTCCACTTTAATATGTTTTAATAATTTTGTAGTACCACTATGGGTGTATACAATATTTGTTATCCAGTGGGTCATTGAACATAGAAGAAAAATTTGTAATTAAAAAATTATCTTTTTAAAGATTACCTGTTTTCCCTTTTGTGAGATATAATAAAAATTATAAATTATATTATTGCTGCTCATATTTATTTTATTGTATTCAGAGTCTAAGGAATTAATACAACCAGGTACTCAGGCACAAAGAATTGAATTTATATTAAGTGAAGACAAATCCATTTCTTATAAGTGAAGAGCTAATAGAATCTAAGTACTGAATAACTAATTTCTAAATTCCTACACTATGGCTGTGTGAAGCCTTGAAAGATTGAACTATCCTTTTGAATACTAGGGAGCTTTGCCTTCACTCTAGGTTGGGAAGGGGGAGGGGGGAATCCACCTATTAACAAACTGAAGATTCACCAATAATATAAAAAAAAACTGTTTATGTTATAAAAAGTTTCAGGTTGACAACTACAGGAAAAATCAGGAAATATCAGAAAGTTTATAACTGCTAGGAAAATCAGGGAATTTTATCATGTGTCCGGAAAAATGGTATATTTGGCTGCCTCTAGGTAATCGTAATAATTGAGCTATAAGCTGTGTTGATAACTTGAACTATCCACTATACCTAAATATATTAAGCTTAGAAATCTAATAGGCCTATCTAAATCAAATGTTTGATTTGGTTTCACTTTATATAAAAAATGTGTGCTATTTACACCCATATTTTATATGGTTTTGGGTAAAGGCAATAAGAACACTAGAAATATGCTTGGAGCTCGCCCTTTGGTAAAAACAAAAGATTAAGCAGCCACATTCTCTTCAACAAGATTTCCTTGATTTCAGGTAAAACTGTGGCACATCCCTGAGAAAGGTCTAGAGGAAAGCCTCTGCATCGCTGAATGCACATTCTCGCACAAGCAGCGGCGTGTGGAGACTGTGTGTTTCCATCCCACGGCTGACGGATTGCTCACTTCCACGTCGTTCACCACTCTCACCCTCTGGGACATATCGACTGAAAAGGAGCTCTACTGTAAGTTTTGGTTTTCCCCCCCCACAATCAATATAGGCAATTCTTTGAAACTTTAGTTCCAGTTCCTCTTTGAAAAATCTCTTTAAGAATCCTGAAATAAAATGTTTTCTTTATCTTAAGTAGGGTTGGGTCATTTGAATCTTGCAAGATATTCGATTCTTGAATATTAAAATATACCATATTTTATATTTGAAAAAAAAATAAATTATTAATTAGATTGGTTTTAGAGCTCAAAATGCCCAAAATAAATATGTCAAACTTAGACAGACTCAAAACCATTAATTTGCTACAAAACTGAATATATAAATGTTTTAGTAATTTTTTTAATTACCTCTTTACATTTAGCTATTATTTTTATTTTCTATACTGAAATAAACAATTTCAACTAGAGTAAAAGAAGTCAACTTAACTACCTGTAAATTAAGAAATGGTCTCACTTAGAGAGGGTCAAATCTAATTTTTCTCAAATACAAATATTCATTTTTACCATTACTTCTTTGTTCAATGGCAGCAATGTAAAGTGTGAACTGTGTTCTTCTTTTCATTGTAAAGACCATATTGTGCTCGTCCCTTTTAGATGTTTCTATCCACCTTTCCTGTACCTTCTTCCAAATATAATTCATTTTTACCAATGAATCCCCCGACTCTTGAGTCCCAATCTTTGAAAATATGATAAGGTTAACTAACGTTCCTTCCCACTTAAGTATATATATTTTTTCACATTATGTGGTAAATTAATGATCTGGAGTCTGGTTGTTAAGTTTTCAAATCAACATAGATGTTGGACTAAGCCATTATTAAGTATATTAATAGAGAAAAAAATAATCCATAATCAATATTTTGATTATTTTTCAAACCCTCAAACTCAAATACCCTTAAAAGATTTTAGGATTTGAAGGTTTCATCCGAGTCTTAACTCTAATTAGGGCCCTTGTAATCATGTGTGAGTTTTGGTTTTGTAGCAAACACTGAGCACAACGAAGTGATACAGTCTTTGAGCTGGAAGAAGGATGGGACATTGATGGCTACGTCTTGTAAAGACAAGCAAGTGCGAATCCTGGACCCTAGGTCATCCAACTTCACCCATGTGGCCAACAGCCACCAGAGTATTAAAGACTCTAGAGTCATATGGCTGGGAGACACCAATAGAATACTCAGCACTGGCTTCGATTCGGTGAGTCAACCTGGTGTTTGAAAAAAATAGCCACATAATATAGCTACCAACTTGGTTTCATAATGTAACTAATCTGCCGATCATTCAATTTTACCAAGGTTTGGTTCTTCCCATCCATCTGAAGTTGTAGATGTGAGTCTCACGATATGTTCT
Source organism: Timema californicum (assembly GCA_902141385.1). Lineage (NCBI taxonomy): Eukaryota > Metazoa > Arthropoda > Insecta > Phasmatodea > Timematidae > Timema > Timema californicum. Next base: position 235,721 of record CABFOW010000360.1, on the reverse strand, counting down.
TGATTTTTAAATAGTCCTGGGCAGTCAGTCTTGGATGGTACAGCCCTTTTATCTCCGTCATCGAGGTGTTGTTATCACATAGTGGGAGGTGGGAAATCGGGAATAATTAACCCTTTTGCTGTGATAATCCAATATATCCGATCTTAGCATTATAGCCATTGACTGCGGAAATTTACTTTACCCCAGACGTGTAAATTTTATCTACCTTTGCTGCGACAGTCAGAAATAGCCACAAGAGTGTTATAACACTGAATTTTTCATACTAGCATGCCCATGCACCTCTGACTTCTGGTGTTAGTTTTGAGAACTATCAATTATCATCTGATAAAACATAACAATAATAGCGCTCGTTTACTTCTGCATTTCTCTACTTGAAGCACACGTGCAATATTGTGACAGAAAACATTCTTGGGGGATTTATTAGTGTAGTATTTGTGATATTCACTCGGTTATAGTAACATTTAATTTATCATTGATAAATTTGTGCCATGTGAAGGTTAATAAATATAATATTTGGTTAGTATGGCTATTGGAAAATTCAATAATTCATCACATTTTAAAAATGATTTTATTTCTTCTAATTGATATTTTACTTTTGTTCTTTACCTATTTCTTATTTTGAAACCATGCCTAACACAAATATATGATCTTATAGACTACACTGAGGAAAGCACTAATGTAGCACAAAATTGTTCATGTTGTGTTGATGTAACCTAATTTTCAAAAGTTTTATTTTTATTACATAAGGCCTATATTAGGCCAGTATTAGGCCTGTCAAATCCTCATTTAGTGATTGGTTTGACACTATTGTGGGTTGCTAGTAAAATAAAGAATGGTTCTGATAGCAGAATAACATTGCATTTGGTTAAAATGTGACATAAATAATATGTGACGTATAAAATTTTATCAATATAAAATATATATTATTATGGTGTTAATTGACACAATGGTTATAATTTCATATATAAGATGCATTACTAGTTGAGAATCACATATTTGATCATAATCATGATCAACATGAAAATTTTAAGATTTTGAATTTTTGACTTATAATTTAGATTTAACAAATATATTTATTTTTAATTATTGAAAACAAAGACTTATGGAACAGAAGAGCAACCACGAAGGAATCCTTTTCTCTCACAATCAGCTTATTGTGCCTGGAAACTTTGAATAAAAAAAACCCAAGAATTAGTCTGACACGCCTTGGTTTCATTGCTGCCCAAGGAATGTTGGCGGTCAAAGCGCATTCCCTAGCTCCTTGATCCCCCCACCTTCTTCTACTTGAAGTCTAGAACCTAGACACCGATTGGCTGGCACTCACCATTCCTGCTAAATTTCTCTGACTTCCTGTGGTATTAGGGTCTTTCTCCCCTCCTTTCACCCACTTAATGTTAGAAAATTAGTTGCTCTTAGAAGCTTCTGTAGTATTCCTCGCTTAGAGATTTTTTTAAAAATTAGTTTCTTTTAAAATACATCTAAAATAGTGATGCCCCTTACATTTTTGGAAATTTGGATACTGCTGGAGGTTATTTGGTGTTGTTTCCCTCAACAAATCTTTGAAAATTGAATGCCTCTAAAAGCTATTTAAAGAAGTGCTCATCAAAATTGTTTTATAAATTATATTACCTATAATCTATTTGAAGGGGTCCCCACCCAGAATTAAAATAAAATAAAATTGGATGCCCCTAGAAACTATTCAGTGTGTTCCCTGCCTGTTTTTTTCTCTTCTTTTTAAAAAAATTTGATGCCATCAGAAGCTATCTAAAGTAGTCTTCCACCAGAAAATTTTAAAAATTGGATTTCCTTAGAAGCTATTTGGAATGGTTCTTGCCTGTTTCTTTTTATACACTAGCTGCTTCAAGAACTTATTGAAAATGGTATTATCCAACATATTTTTAAAAATTGAAGGCTTTTAGCAGATAATTGGAATGATCCTTGCTTGGATTTTTTTTAAAGTATGATATGCTTGTAGAAGCTATTTGGAGTGTCCCCCTCAGTATTTTTTTTAAGTCGGATGCCTCCAGAAACTATTTAGAGTGATAATCGCCTGGAATTTTTTTGAAAATTAAATTCCTTTATTAGCTATTTAGAGCAGTTCTTCCCTGCGAAAGTTTTGAAACTTGAATACCTCTATAATTTATTTGAATTTTGATACAAGACCATCTTTAAGTTTCATATTAAAAACTTTGGAAAATTTTGAGGTAGGCTTATACCCTCAAACCCCTCCCCCTTTCCTACATCCATGTGTGTGTGGAAAGGGGGGGGATTCATAAAAACTAAGGTATAACATGTCCAAATATCCTTTGATGGCACTTTCAAGCCTTTTATACAAATCATTGAATTTAAATGTTTAAGAACAAGATTAAATTAACAAAATAAACATGGGAAAATAAATATATACAATATGGTCGAGAGCTATGAGGTAATAACACCCATTCATTTTACAAGCAGAGCCTGTGAGCATTCTTAAATGTTTCTCTGAGTATGCTTTAAGGCAGGGATCGGCAAACCTTTTGGACCCCGATTGACTCTTACATATTTTATCAAAGGTCCTATGATCACCCTCTGTTTCTCCATTCTACTTTTAATTATTTTTCCTATACATCTTGTATTTATTCCTTAAATTCAATATTTCCTTCAATACTTATGTCCCTGCCTTTTTAGAAAATAAATAAAATGTATACTTCACTAACCTTGAAAGAAAGTAGTCATACCTTGATAAACTAAACTATGGCCTTATCTTATAAACTGAACCATAGTGGAATAATGCAAGGTAAGCTTGCCTTTTCATGATGATGTAGTTTTATTGCGCGTTCGACTAAAAATTGCTGAATGATTGACCTTTTTTCGGTCTCTGCTTTAAGTGTTCTATGAAATCTGTACAATATTAATTAATTAAATATCTATTATTAACATTAAAAAAGTGCAAATTAATTAATAATAAACAAAACCAACTTTAAAGGGTAGTTAATTGAGGCTTTATAGGAAACAAAATCTTTTTATTTCTTTATCAAATCATTCTCACAATTATATTTACAAGACTTAAAAATGAGGTCCCTTGGTCTTCCTCTCGGCCTTCTATCCTCACCTCCATATCCAACATCATCCTGGGCATTCTTTCCCTCGCTATTCTTCTCACATGGCCATACCACCCTAGTCGTGCCTTCTCCCTCCTGTCCTGGCTCTTCCTTTACTATGCTTCTTACTTTCTCATTTTTGAGCCTTTCAAATTTTGTCACATCGATCCTGCTTTTCAGAATTTTCATTTCAATCAGCTGCATTCTGCTCTTATCTTCTGTTTTTATTACCCATATTTCTGCAGTGTACATCAATATTGATTGGTAATAGCCATTGTAGATCACTCTTTTGTACTTTTCTGGCATATCCCTGCTCCAAATCAGGCCTTCATACTTCTGAAAAATGCGTCTGCTTGCCTTCCTCTCTCACTTATTTCTCTCCTGTTCCTTCCACTCTCTTCTACCATACTCCCTAGATACTTAGATATTTTTACTATCTTCAATTGCTCACTGTTACGCCTTTTGTATCCCTGTAGTTTTTCCTTGTCGTGATCACCATCTCACTCTTTCTTATATTTAATGTCATTCCATACCGCTCCATCACTTCTTCCCTATACGTCCTGCTGATCCTGTGCTTCTTTCTCTTCACTACCCCACACCATCAGGTAATCTGCAAGCACCATTACTTTCATATTTCTCTTCCCTATTCTTTTTACCAATTCATTATTTAGTCCATCACTACAATGGACAGCGGTAAGAGCGCACTACCTTGTTTCTTACCATTATTTAACTCGAACCAATATGTCTTCACCTTTCTCACTTTGGCACAGCTCACACTAACCTTGTATATATTCCTGACACTGTTTATGGTCTCATTCAATACTTCTTTCTTCTCCAGCACTTCCCATACTATTCTTCTGCATACACTTTTTCAATATCCAATCATAAGGACTTTTCCATACTCATAGTGTCACTCTTGCAGCTGTCTCGCAGGAAAAGTAAGATACACTGTCAACCTTCCTGGTCTGAAGCCATATTGCTCCTCTCTCAATCCTCCACCTACTATTCCTTTAATTCTTTTCTCCAATATTTTTTTCATACACCTTTGCACAGTGACTCATCAAAGTGACTCCCTTGTAGTTCCCACACTTCTTCCTATCTCCTTTTCTGAAGATGTGTACTATAATTCTCCTCTTATATTCTTCTGGGACTTTCTCCTCATTCCATATTACTCGTATCACTCTATTAAGCCACTGTAGTCCTCCCTATCCTGCTGCTATCAGCATTTCCGCACTTACCTCATCACCACCTGGTGCCTTTTTGACCTTCATATATTTCATTGCCACTTCTACCTCTCTCCAGGTTTGGTCCCTCACACTTTCCTGGTAAGTCCTCATTTCATCCTCTCCCTCATCCTCCTTGGTCGTGTAAGCATTTAGCAGGTCCTCAAAGGACTCTCTCCACAATTTACTTAAGTCCTTTTCCACCACCACATTCCCATTCTTGTTTACTGTTCCAATCTCTTCCTCAATCTATTTTTTCTCTTACTCCTGACCACTCCATACAGCATTTATTTACAACCCACAGTCCCACACTGTAATCCACCATTTTCTTCACATCTCCATTAAACTTCTTTTCTCCTGGACACTAACCTCCTCGTTTCCATCTTTTTTGCCTGATATTCTTCCTTCACCTCCATCGTACTCTCTTTAAGCCACTCCCTAAAGCCCTATTCTTCTCGGTTAATTCTTCTTTCGTTCCAGCACTCCATCATGGTGTTTCCCTTCATATTCTCTTCCCACTTATCCTTACACACACCTCCTATGTTGCACCCACCAATGCCATCTAGAATCTTCCCCATTCTTCTTTCCCATTTTGGTTTCATCCTTTGAAAGGCTGCTCCTAATTCTTCTCTGAAACTCTGTTCTAAGTTCTTCCTCTCTTCCTCTTTCAACTTCCATACCTTTAACCTTCTCTCCTTATTTTCTGCTACTCTCCTCTTTTTCCTTTCTGTCAGGGTTGCTATAAGCATATAGCACTTCATTTGGAATTACTATTACATCTATCATGTCCTTTATTTACATATCTCCTCTTGCACAATTCTAGCAGCTCCTCATCCTCCTTATCTTTAGTTCCCCAGCCATCTGCTCCTAGCACTTCTTTCTGCCATGGTCTCCTTACCCCAACTTGAACATTGAAGTCGCCCTTGACTATTCGACTCGGCCATCCTAGTTGCTTCTTCAAACTCCCCCTTCTCTTTCGCTGGACAGCCCACCTGTGGGTCCTACACTTGCACGACCTTCACTGTCCTATTCTTCAATCCAATTTTCGCCTTCTTAATTCTGTCATTTATTCCCTTAGCCCTTCCATCACCACTATAATGTATTTCACAACAATTTTAAACTGTACTGGTGTACTCAATATGATCTAACTGAAATCTAACTTAGATCACACTATACAATAACCCATTACTTCATACTGAAATTCCTTAACTCCATCATAAAGTGACACAATTTCACATTATTTATGTGTCTAGAAATACTATTACATTTTTCAAGTTACAATTTTATATTTGTAACATATAGCTAGTAGAAAAGTTGTAAATTGGCTCCGAAAAACCTGGAAAAGTCAGGAATTTTAAAATATAGTTTAGCTGGACACCCTGTTAAATCTGTTCCTCAGATCCTTCTTCCCTTCTTCCTTCCACTTAGTTTCCACTAGTTCCATTAAATCCACAAACTCTTCAACTTTCCCCATCAATGTTCTTATATTTATTGTACCAATTTATAGTCAATTTCCTTTTCTGGGCCTGTGTCCATTGTGTCTGTTCTTTCTGAGGCTTCGTGTTCCTATTTTGAAAGCAATTTTGCATCCACTACTGCTATGCAAGGCCTATCATAGTTTCAACTGAGCTCCATCAGTCATCACTTTTCAACATTCCTGCAGGGCCTTCACAGCTACCGAAGCAGTCATGGACACACGCAGTCCCCACTGTACTTCACCCCCACAGGCATTCCCCTTCATCATGCCATTGCCTGTCTCCCTCAACGTAGTCGAGGGGTCGGAATTTTGGGAGACTTATAAATGATGAATGTAAATTATAATCACTGATTATTAAAAATCCTCAGAACTAATTCTTTCTTTTTATTTCACAGGGAAGACAAAGAGAAGTATACATCAGGGATCTTCGAAATTTTGAAGAATGTGAAAAATCATTAGTACTTGACAGTTCAACAGGGTAAGGAACCCCTTTGTTGAAAATTTTCTTTTCTTTAATTAACATATTTTTTGATGCAAGTATCTTTTAGTTTTAGCATGCAAAGTCAATCTAAATTCTAGCAATTAATAAAACTATGTAAACAATTTCACCATCTAACTTTATTTGAAGAACTAGTTGAGATTCAAAAAACACAGTTTAATTTGTAAACTTAAAATTAAATATTATTTTAAAAATACACACATTTTTGTGATTACTCACTTATAAGATTCACCATTTCACCAAATATGTGAGTATCTATTTCATCTTTAATTGATTTTGAGAAGTTTTGGGTTTTGTTTAAATAAGATAGTGAAATAGGACACTGCCACTTAATTTGGTATTCTAATAAGGACTATGTCTAAAGATCCTGATTTGTGGTAAGTAAAATTATTGGATTTTGTTTAGTAAGAAGTTGTATTTCAATATAAAATGTTAGTATCTTAAATTTTGTTTTGTTTAAAAATGGTAACAAATTATCTCAAATTCAGGCGGTATGGTGAAGGGGTGTGCAAAGTCCACTTTTTCAGTTTGAAGCAAACTTGAATCGAAAATATGAAATAGTCTCAAAACCTAATTGAAGTTTGAATAGGCTACCTTTTGTTAAGTATTTAATGCTTGATAACATATCTAATTGGGCCTATTTATATAATTTTATGAACTAAAATCACTTTTAAAAAGGTTTTATTGCACACTTTTTCTTTTCTATGACGATAAACCAAGCAATTACCACAACATTCACTTCATTTACTTAAGAAAACCTCTTTTCGCTTATGAGGTAATTGTATTATATTATATTTGAAAGAAGGTATAGGAAAGGTGGATAGAAACATATAAAAGGGAGACAAACACAAAATGGCCTTTACAATGAAAAGAAGAACACAGTTCACACTTTACACACCTGCCAATGGACAAGAAGGTAATGATTGCATCTTAAAGAAAATTGATCGTCACCGCCCAATCCAATCCAATCGGGCGGTGACGATCAATTCTCTTTAAGAGGCAACCATTACCTCCTTGTCCATTGGCAGCAGTGTAAAGTGTGAACTGTGTTCTTCTTTTCATTGTAAAGGCCATTTTGTGTTTGTCTCCCTTTTATATGTTTCTATCCACCTTTCCTATACCTTCTTCCAAATATAATATAATTTCATTTACTTAAGATTATTTATGGAAATATGGTATTTTAATACACTCTCTCGGTCTCCTATTATTTCAAAACCATGTTTGTGCAGTTAAGTCACTGTTCCACTCAGCTCATCAATTGCATGATCTCCTAACAAGGTCGAATTAGTATAGTGTTATGTGTTTATAGATTAATTCACATTTAAATCAACAAAATATTTAAAATGAGTTATTTTTTGAAACGAATATTAATTTTATTTCATTTTCTGTGTGTATTATAAATTTAAAAATACATCAATATTTTCTCTGTATTTTGGATGAAATTTTAACGTGCTAAGTAAAAGTTTAAAGCTCACTAAAACATATCTTGTGGGTGTCTCTAACTATATCTTCCTCTGCTTAGAACTAATATATTTATATACAGTAGGCTCTGCTCTTGTACAGTATAAATACCACTTATTTGGTTTTGCCTGACAGTTATGAAAAGTTACCAGACCAAATTATGTATATAATATAAGTCAAGACTTAGATATTATCTTTTATAATTTATGAAAGTTTAGTTCAAATTATATAATTGATAAATTAACTATTGCATATATTTGACATTATGATTAAACCTTACAGGACGTTAGCATAGGTTGGTATTAACTATTTGCATTTACAACGAGTGCTGTAATATGAGTCAAATAAGCACAAACTGATAACATGACATACTATACTATTAATTGACCACTTAATTATTATTATTATTATTAGCACCGCGTCTTACTACCCGTTCGGGTTATACGCACTTACGCTAATGTGTAATGTTAGGGTGATTGCGAGATGAAATGGAGGACCTACAGTTTAACGTGGAATCCGAACCACGGTGGAGACCTGGCATTCCCCACATTCACAAGATGTCTTGTCAGAGGTGAAGGAAGGGCTTGGTAATCAAATAAATCTTTGCTGGGATCGAGGATTGAACCCCGGCCGCCAGCATAGAAGTCTGACACCTTACCCCTAGACCGCCAGGTCACCACCACTTAATTAAAATGAAAATAAAAATCCAACAATTTTAACAATAACAAACTAGTTTATAAAGTTAAATATAATATGTAATATCAATTGAATAGGAATGAACTAATAACATGACATAATATACTATTAATTACAATTATTTTAAAATTAAAGTAAAATTTAAACAATTATAACTGTAATGAACTAGTTATGAAAGAAGTTAACTTTGGGATGATTTAAAATAACAATTTAAAATAAGTTATATAAAATTGATGAGTGTTTGAATTGTAACATTTCAGTGTTCAAAAAGTTTCCATAAAGGTTTAATTTAGTTTGATAACTATCTAAGTCTTATCTGATGTTTTGGTCCCTGCACTCCTTTTGGTGTTTCAGTATCTGCTGGGAATCACTGGAATGTTATTCAGCCAAACTCAAATTATGTATACCTATGCCAAACCATATAATCTGAAGAAAAAAAACATATGACTAGCAGCTGTCACTTTTGAAATTCAAAACTTAGGTCTATACAAGAAACATTTATATAAGCTTTATTTATTTTATAGTTTTTATCTATTTTTAACCTTGATATGTTGATGTTAGAGCTAGTATTAATTATTAATTTTTATAAATCAATGTTAATCAGTCTCAAATAAATAGACTTTAAATAATGTTAAAATTGCTAGAGTTTATTGTAGCCTAATCCTTGAATAAAAATTGGATTAAAAAGTATTCTGCCAACAACAGGGCAGAGAGTGCCAACACCTGTACATATAAGAGATTTATTTTAGATAAAACATTGAATAATGAATAGTTTTACACTGTCATTCTACTCATGAGGACGCGTAAAATCATATTTTACCGACATTATAACTCAATACTTTTTTTTTTAATTTACACAACTAAAGAAAAAAAGGGGGTGGGGGGAATATTGACGAAAATGTGATTTACCTTGGGTCTATCATATTGTTTGCTTGTTTAATTTATTTATGTATGAAAAGCCAGCTTTATGTATATGTAGGTTATAAAGCATTTATCCTTTTTTAGTATAAACTATCACAAACTATCATAACATAACCTTTCAAGAACCAACAGGGGAAAAACAATACAAATTGACCTAAACATTTGCACTGACCTTTGTGAATCTCTTGTAAAATTCATCAAGAGCTACTACAGATACTCCAGGTGTCAGTTGTTTCTTTCTGATCCTGTCAGGAGTTTCAACTTGATCCATTTTATTGTTATAATAACTGTACTTCACAGAGTTTTTTCAAGTACTATAAAAATCCTAAATCTTGATGTTCAGGCTAGTGGTTAACAAAACACAATCTTGGGGTTAAAAGATATATTTTATAGTCTTAATACAAAAACTTGAATTTTATAATAATATATATTGATCACTGAGAAACATTCGGTTTTTTTATCACACGCTTAAATATTATATTGGAAAAATAATTATTTAAAGATCACTAAAAACCGTCTATTTTCCAAAAATAACATGCTCACAAGTCAAACTAATATTAACAAAGGAACACACGGATTACTAGGCAGCTGAATTAATATTCTAATAAGACTATATTAATAAAATTACTAACAGTCACTTAGATACACCTAAATACTTAAACAATAAAGTATAGTGTTCGCTTCAGCTTGTGGAAAAATGCACATGGTTTTATTAATTGTGTTCTATATGATAACTCACTGTTATAATGTATATTTGAAATTTTTAGATTTTTTTATAAGAATAACTGTTGGTTGTTTTTCTTTTAAAAGTAGCATTTGCTGCTTAATAAAAATTAATTATCAAAAGCAAGAACTTGTTAAAAGCAGCCTTACTTTCTAAAACAAATATGGCACACAAAATGAAATGAAACTGACGGTTTGTGACGTAGGCAACCTTGTTGGCAAGTGAATGGCAACTGGTATTAATACTCGTGTTTACAAAATTTAAACTTTATATTATTTCACAAACATTTTGTATGTTTTTTTTCTCTTTACTATCACAAAGCATTTATTTATGTTAAAAATATTAAAGGCCAGTTATAAAAAATATAAATAACTTAATCTAATACCATTAAATGTATAATTTCATGCTCTACTTAATCTGTAGTTGCCACAAAAGTTAGAAGAAAAATAGAATGGATTTCTTAGACTATCTTTTCTTTAATTTGATTATGGAAAATACAATTCTACTATAATCCTTAGGGAAGTATTGCTAAAAGTGATTGATAATATTTTCTAGTGATAATAATATTAACACTTAGCAAATAATAATTATTTCCAAATATGTTGACAACAGTGACTTTCAGTCAATGTTGGCATTACTGATAGCTTGTTAGCCTCTGCTAGCTGTCAGGCAGCACCAAAGAAGCCATAAATAGCTTATAGTAGCTGGTAGCACCACTTTAAGCTATTAACATACAATTACAGGTTGAAATAGCTAAGTGATTTTCTGGAACTAGTACTAGGATAGCCGGTGGAAATGTAGTCTAAATGTCAAGCTCATTTAATATGATCTCAAATCCTGGCCTGTTGTACCGAGGTAAGTGTTTCCTAAAAGTTTTCCTGTTCTGTTTCTATTCAAATGTGGATTCACTTCCTCTCAATTCCACCTTTAGTTTCCCTACACCATTAAGATTGGTGTTGTATCGAATCCAATATTTTTCAAATCTGAATCTCCAATATATACCTTTGATTCTAGAATCCAAATATTGGAAAAAATTATAAACATAAGAGGAAATATTAATTTAGTAGAGTAATAAAAAATACAAATAATAACTAAAGTAACTAAATGTTAACATTCTTTCTTATAATACATTCAGTATAACATTCAAATAAGTGTTAAATTACTGGTATAGGGCCTGGTCGCTGAGTTCATCCTATAGTTATAATTGTTTCTGAAACACCAGTAAGCAGTATAAGAGCTCTAACACAAATTTAACTTGAAATATTGAAAAAAAAATTTTTTTTTGTAAGAATCTAATTCTCGAATCTGAAATTTTCTCTAATCCTCCAAACTCATATTATATCCTTGTGGATTCTAGGATTTAGTAGCCCATCCCTAGTTAATATATATCTGTACAGTTTAAATGAATATTAAGATATGGTGAAAAAAGAAGATATCTTGGTTGCAACAGTTGGTGTCCTAAGCCGTAGGTCAAGAGTATACTTAATTATTAGTTTTCTCACATTTTATGGTAGTGCTAGGAGAGTCACTCACGTGCAGTAACTTAATGCTGGTAAAGAAACCAGTATAGAAACTGTTTGGACAACTGAGTAAAATGAGAAGCTTTAAAATGAGAGAGATAATCTTAAATAATAAAGTCCATATTAATACATTACCCGCCTCGGTGGCATAGCTAGCTAATGTGCTAGATTAATTCATGTTGAGCTAGACTGTTGAGGACGGGTAGATCGAGGTTCGAATCTGCTCGGGTGAACTGGGGGAGATTTTTCTTAAATGTTTTTCCACTCTCCCTCCACACAAATGTGGGTTAACTTCTTCTATATTCAACCTTCCCAAGTCCTAACCCATTAGCATAATTAATACTCAACCCGAATGGGTTTTAAGATGCGGTGCTAAGTATTATTACTATTATTAATTATTATTATTAATACGATATTAAAGTGTTCTCATATTAAAATTTATAATTTTGTACTAATAAACAACATTAAGCAACAATTAACTAAATCTTTCTTTAAAAAAAACTATTACTGGAATTCTACTTAAGTAAAAATATGAACATGTAAAAAGAGTGAAAATATTCTTGCTTTTTTTCCAGTATTTTGATCCCCCTATACGACGCAGACACGGGAATGCTATTCCTGGCAGGAAAGGGCGATACGACAATCTCATACCTAGAAGTGACAGACCGTGAGCCTTACCTGATTGAGGGGATTCGCCACAATGGTGAACAGACCAAAGGGGCATGTCTTGTGCCCAAGCGGGCGCTTACGGTAATGCAGGGTGAGGTAAACCGGCTACTACAGCTTACCTCCACATCAGTCATTCCAATTGGTTACCAAGTGCCGAGAAAGGTAAGAAGTGGGAATTAATCACTTAAATATATGAAGTTAGTTGTGTGTATTAATTTATTTAAACATATTTTATATTAAATACATACAAAATTAGGGTTGTGTAATTTGGTAGTTTTCACTTAATCAAGTTTTAGTTAAGTTCGATTAATTTAGAATATATATAAAAAAATATATACTTTTTAAATATAGCCCTATATATAAGTATATGTAAAATACATTATATACATATATATCATATATATATATAAAATGGACAAAAAAATACTTGTAAAAAAATATATATATAAAAATGCTCCCAAAACAAATATAACTGTCACAAACCAAAATACTGCAACAAAGGAAGAATGACTTCACTATTAAGTTGGTTATCCTGAACGCCACCATTTAAACAGTTTCCCAAAAGTTTTAATATCTGCTGAAAGTTTTCTTTGTGTGATATGCAGATAGTAAAAAAATATTCTGAAATTGAAAAAGTGCCTGGGAAACATATTTGTTAAAAATTCTGGGAAAGTACTGAAAACATAATATTTTTAAATCTTAAAGAAGTCCTAGAAATCGCTTGTATTTTGTAGACCTATTTATGATTACTAAAATACCGCTTCAATGTTATATTAGTGTCAATAATTGTAAAAAAGGATTCAAAATGTATTTATATTTCTAAAATATATTTAATTTTGTAATAATATAAAATTCTACAAATATGTGCAACAGAATGTAAAATATTTAGAGTTGCGTTGAATTCATTATTTTACAAATCTGAATCTTGAACGTGAATCGCCAATTTGCCTTTGAATCTCAGAAAAAATTATGTACATAAGAGAAAATATTAATAAAATAGAATAATAGATATACTAAATGTTAACATTCCTTCTAGTTATAATCCAATTATTATAACATCCATACATTTGGTTAAGTGTTAAATTACTGGTCTCGGGCCTGGTTGTAACTTCATCCTATAATATAAATGGTTTTGAAAGTCCATTGTGCAGTATTAGAGGCCTAAAACAAATTTCACTTGGAAAATGGATTTTTTTTTTAAAGTTTTGAGTGTGATTTCAAATGTTTATTAAAAAAGTTCTGGAAATATATAAGAAAACAGGCCATTTTGAATAGAAACGGTCACTTTTATGTATCTATTATTATTTTATGACTTCAGATTTGTTTTTTAAGTGATCAAGGTTTGTATTATTCTTATTATAAAACATTTTTTCAGACATATCGAGACTTCCATGCTGACCTGTTCCCTGACACAACAGGCTGTGAGGCTCAGCTGTCTGCCTCTCAGTGGTTTGAAGGCCACAACACATCTGTGCCTCGCATCAGCCTGGACCCTACCAAGAGGGCAAGTGGTGAGGCCAGCATTCAGGTAGGAGGGAACAACAAAATTATTGAGTCTTTTAATAGCCTATTTTTGCCTACTCCCTGTCTCATTACCCATTCATGCTATACTTGTGTTTGCACTTGATTGGGTAAGAGAAAAGTATAATATAGAGTTAATTTACATCCACTTGTGTAGCAGGAGATTGGGAAAAAATTTATGAAAACTATGTTGAAATAGCCAGCTAAGATTCAAATCCTTTTTTCCCCATCACTAGCCAATCAGACGAGAGAGTGATGCATTTGTCCACTTTCTAAGATCTTTTAAAAATTGAGGCAATTTAAATTCCATTCCATTCCATCTAGAAACGATTCCATATGGATATTGGGTTTAAAATTGTGTTTTTAAATAATTTATCACTAGGTGTGAGTTGATTTTAGGGTGTATTTTTATTTTTCAACTTTTTGATTGAAGATAAACATTTATTTTTAACTTTGATTTAACTATTTTCAGTGGGCACACCAAGAAATTCACTAGAGGGATGTGGGAGGCACATAATGTTTCATAACTATTATTTATATACTTCTTTTTGTTTGTGAACTGTAGGAGTACTTTTAATTTGTGTAATGTTTTAAATACTGAGTCATAAGCCTTGACAAATGTGTTAACTTTTGAGGACTGAAGATATACATTTAATCATTTTGTAATCACCACAACAGATACTTATTAACTTTGTCAAGGTGAACTATTGTTGTATGGACACATTGAAGAATGTACATTTAAACATGATAGCTTATGGGGACTAGGGTCCAAAACTAATAAAGTAGAATCTGGCTAATTCAACATAAGTTAATTCGAAAAATTGGATAATTTGAACCCAACATGATTCCACATGAAATCCATATTTAAATTAATGGTGAAAAATAACATTTAATTTGAATTTTAGCAGAAAATATTTGGATGGTATTAAGGCATTGTTAATTTTTTTTGGGGGTTTGTACCTTTTTCAAACCTAACTTAATTATCTTTATTAAATCATCAGATAAGCCAAGAGTGTCAAATAAAGTTAGTGTTATTGACCCATATTAAAAAGAAAGTGGTAAATTGTGCACCGACAGCGAATAGGTTTCCTAGGATAGGGATGTGTTGGTTTGGCTTTCAACACTTCTGTTTGACAATATAATCACTAACTGACTGATTAAAGTCTGAAATTTTCGTATCCTAGTTTTATACGAGGCACATCCAGAAAGTAAGAGTACTTGATCTATTTTTTTTTTAAATTGTATTTAAAACAAAATTACAGGATTTTGTTGGTAATTATGTCAACTATTTATCTACGTAGTCGCCTTCCTATGCAGGCTGTGAGCCGTGGCACAACTTTTTTGATGTCCTGCTCAAAGAATTCTCCCGCCATCTCCTTCCAGTTCAGGACCTCTTGTTTCACCTCCTTGTCGGTTGAAATTCTTTTTCCACCCATGTGAGTCTTCAGGGAGGTGAAAAGATGAAAGTCTGAAGGCACCAAGTCAGGGGAGTATGCGGGGTGGTTCAATATGTCCCAAACAAATGAGTCCAAAAGTGCTTTGGTGGCGTTAGCTGTGTGCGGGCAGGCATTGTCATGCAACAAGCACACTTCCTTCGTCAACATTCCCCTCTGTTTGTTTGCAATTGCTCTCTTGAGCTTTTTTAGGGTTTCACAGTATCGTGCTGCATTAATCGTCTCCCCCTGAGGCAGAAATTCGATAAAAATTATCCCTTTTCGGTCCCAAAACATAGTGGCTATGATTTTTTTAGCCTGAAATTGAGTTTTTGAATTTTTTAGCAGATGGGAAACTGGTGTGACACCTCTGTGATGACTGTCTTTTTGTCTCAGGAGTGTAATCAGTCACAATCGAGCTCAGAAAATCCCCACCTTCCAATTCAAATCGCTCAAGGGACTCGCGAGCGCTAATGACCCGATTCACTTTGTGCTGCTCTGTCAGTTGTTTTGGGACCCATCTTGTGAACCATTCTCGGAATACCATTGTTTCTGTAATTGTTTTGTGTAAGAGAGATCTGGAGAGTTGTGCAAACATCGCAGAAATTTCATCCACTGTATATCGGCGGGCTTCACGAACAGTTTATCGATTTTTTGCACTAACTCATCAGTCAAAATGGAAGGTCTTGCACACCTCTGGTCGTCATGAACATTTGTTCCACCTTCATTAAACTCACGACACCACTTAAACATGTTCATTCAGTTCATAACATCTTTGCCATAAACAGTTTTGATCCGTGAAAAAATTTCAGTTGGTGTTTTTCCTTCAGTGAGAAGGAACCTGGTGACAGCGTCCACCTCGCATTTGGCAGGATTTCTTATCGACATATTTCACACAAACGGACACTACAAGACGAGTTTTCATACTAACGAGGTCCGCCTGTGCTCGTTGTGTTCAGAAGAACCCCCATTACCACTCAGTGCTCCCAACCTTGGAAAAAAAATTCTCCCAGCACAAGAGGGCAACCAGTACTCTTACTTTCTGGACGTGCTTAATATTTTGTGCTTAAATTTCTAATTTTTTTCATATATGTGTATATATGTGTTTTATTTAAAATATGTAAAATGTGTGTGTTTATATGTAGCATATTTTGAAGTTATTGTTTTATTGTGTACAACCTGTCTAAATATTCATAAAAATGGTTAATTCGTATTTTGGATATTTTAATTTCTTTTTAGATATTCCTTGGACTTTGAATTAAAAAGTTCTATTCTATTTTTTTATAATGCAAACTCCTTTTATTTAACATCATAATATTAAGATATTTAACTAGGATATGATTCGATCATTATTTGAAATTCACTTATAATATTTGCTTCGAACTCATAAAATCTGCTTCACAGAATGTCTACTGGTTAGTGTTTTTAAACATTTTTCTGGACTGTATAATTTTTATGGTCGTGTTCAAACACTGTTTAAATGAACTAAATTAGTAGCTATCATTTAATTAGTTAATTATTTCAATGAACTAAATAAATCCTTTTAAAGTGTTTTCTCTTAACTTATTGAATCATACATTACAATTAAATGTACAGATATAATTTGTGTTTAGGTTTTTGAATTTGTGAAGTGTGCAACACACTTTAAATTGTTATGTCCTGCATCTCCTGAATTCTGAAGACATATGTATATCTATAAAGTTCTTTCAATGCTAGATTATAACATACGGATAGGCCTATTTGTTAGTTATCGTTATCATATTAGATGCAAAAAAGTGTAGTTTCTAATATTCTTTAAGATACCTGAATCATATGCTGCGAAATTTTTTAACTATAATTGTGATTATTTTTTTCCTCATATTTCAGTTTTATCTTCACTACTTTTATTTCATTCTTTAGTCTACTTATGCATGTTATTAATTTAAGATGAACTCAATTTTGTGCTTTAAAAAGCTAAAACTCAAGTTTGATTGAATTTTCACTCTTGACCACATTTTGGTTTCATCTTTAATAATTCTTCATTTCTTTTTTATGTTATGTGTGTGTATGTATGTATGTGTGTGTGACGTATGATCATTTTAATTAGCCTTATAACTTATGAGAACATGTGTTTATTTTTAATTTTTATGGATTTGAACATTTAAATTGCTAGTATAAAAATGATGGTTAAATGTATGATGCGTTTTCTTAGTTATTCTTTTGCAGGCGTCTCATTTAGTTATACAATGCTTGGTGTGACATTGCTCAGTATTTTGTGTCATTTTGTATTGTGTACCTCCCAGGTGCATAGAGGGTCTCTCTCTGATATGAAAGCTCAGCTCCAAAATAAACCATATACAATCCAACAGAAGGGAAGGGCAAAGATAGAAAACATTACAAAGTTTAAGGCAGAAGAGTGCACAAACGAAATTAAGAAAGAAGAAATAAAGTGCAAAGATGAGAATGGTTTGCATGAGAACGGTGACTCTGGGAAGACTTACCATGAGAGTGGTGGTAACCAACAGACAGTGGTTGTTGTGGTTCCTCCTAAACCACTGCCGCGCGCTTCACGCGCTGGCTCACTTTCGGAGAGCGAAGATGTGGCCATGGTGGCAACTCTGCCGAGACCGGTGGCTCGCCCCCGGACCACTTCCACTCCCCCTGCTGTTACCTCGGTGAACCCGACCCTGCCCATCTCAGGCGGGTACAAGGTCAGGCTAGGCGTTGAGTGCTTTCGTTGTCTTGGTATATTTGCTGCTTCACTCTTGTTAAAACAATTGTAGTATTAGAATTATCATACCAGTCATATTATCATGTGCACAATTGTAGATACACTTGATATTAGAACTTTGGAAAGTATGCACCTAACTAAGCTCACTGTAACAAACCAAATCCACCCCAACTGTTCTATCTACACTCATTCCTAGCACATGCGGTGTTATTTAGTAGATAACTGCAGTGTTTTCTGCACCACCTCAATTCTAAAAACAAGTGCTGCATCCCTGGTCCTGAATCTGAGTGTGGTGTCTAACCTATACAACCTGTAATCGCTGGGAGAGTAAATACAAGTCTCAAAACATTTTGTCTTTGTTTTAAACATCCAATTCTCATTTATTATTACAAATAAAAAAATTCCATTTAAAAATTAGCCCTAGTTAACAGAATTATTTAAATTTAGCTACTTTATAAATACGCTGTTGAAGGGACTAGCTACATCTTTGTCTGATTATTTATCTATAGCGGATATATTTGCCACTCCTTAAAATATGTTGCTATAGGCCTATGTATAATTGGCATACACTTGAACATGTCACTGAATGAGTGGTCACCCATCCCTCTATTTTCACACTATCTAATCTGTTAAATGTCATACCTTTCATACCATATTTTTATAATAATCTTTTGTCTTTAAGTGATCTGTGGTTCTCTCTAATGTTCAAGTTTTTGATCCACTTTTAATTAAACTAAGTACACATACAAGTCCCATCCAAGAACTTTTTTTTTAATAGTTCTTTGGACTACCATTCCATTTGTTTGAATTGTTTTAACAAGCTGAAGCACTTTATGTAGAAGTTGGTAGTGTAGTTGATATTCATATTTTGTTTAGACTATCCTATTGATTTATTTCTAACAATTTTTCTTTTTGTAGAATAGAAAACATTATAGACTCAAATATACTGTTTTAGATTTTTCTAGCTTACACATTCCTTTTATTAAATCGAAATACTATATAATCAATGAAGAAACAAAATGTTCATTATTACTATTATCATCATTATTATAATAATGATTTAAGCTTAATAAAGGAATGAGCAACTACTCCATTTAGAGGGCAGTATGGACACTGGATTTAAAACCTAGTTTGTAGGCCCCACACAAACATACATCCTCTTTGTTACCTTATAGTAATAGGCCACCAAAAATACTACCAAGGATGGGAGGGAGTAAGCTAACATACATAATAATAGAAAGAAGTAATAGCAAAGTTTAAAAGGTGATAACAATAGTTAATTGAAAAATATGACATTAATTCAAGTGGCCTTAAGGGTATTGTTAGAAATAACTTTTATAGACATAGTCTTGCTCAACCTATTTTCTACCTCATCGGTTTGCCTAATGGCGCTAACACAATATGTGCCTAGTTTTCTTTGTGTAAGTGTAGATATTATTGCCCTTGATGTGGCAGCACCAAGTTGTGACCATTTAAAGAGTGGTATCATTGTTTGTATGGAATAACTTGCCTTATGCACCAACAAGATAATACCACATCATATTGTTGGTTCTGAATAACTTAGTTTCACCTGTGAAAGAAGTGGTATTATATTGTTGTCGGTGCAGAATAACTTGGTTATGTCAGTGGAAAAAAAATACTGTTAGTTTTATTGTAAGTGCGACATAACATAGTTGTTTCTGGGAAAGGAGTTGTATTATTATTGTGGATGTAGCAGGAATTAGTTTTTTCTGGCAAAGGAGAGGTATTATTATTATTATTATCGATGGTGTGGAAGAAATTAGTTGGGTTAGTGAAACAAGTTTTACTATTATTTTTCTTGCTGCAAAACTTAGTTGAGTCAATGAAAGGAGTTCTACTTTTATTTTTGTTGCTGCAAAACTTAGTTGGTTCCTGTGAAAGGAATACTACTATTATGTTTGTTGCTGAAAAACTTAGTTGGTGCCTGTAAAAGGAGTACTACTTTTCTTTTTATAGCACCGCGTCTTACTATCCATTCAGGTAATACATCTATAGCCCGCTCCACCATTCTCAAATTGCAGTACCGGCTGTTATGGACACTTAACATCTATTTCTGACCCATTGGTCTTCCCGTTAACGCTATCCCTTTTCTACAGAGCCAGTGGCGTATTCTGAGAAAATTAATAGGTATGCTGTACTATAAAAGTTGGTGGTTCTAGAACATTTATTATTTTCCCTTAATCGTATGCTATCTTAGGACATTTTGAGGCCCTCCTTAATCCCATACTATTTTTTTTTATTTATCCATAACGATGATTGCAATCTACTCAAAATGTAATAAAAGTAACTCCATGGCGTCAGCTCGCAATCAGGCTATCCCTACTGAGTGGATACCAAACTACCAGAGTCACTACTACTGTATTCGAGTAGCCCCTTATTTATTCACACCAGGCTGAGTCTAACTCGTTCCAGACCCACTGCTTCACAGATAATCTAGAAAGACTTCTCAGAGAATCTGGAAGCGCTGAGAATCAAACTCTGGACCTCTAGGTCCATAGTCAGAACCTATGACCACTAGACCACAAAGGTGGTCCTCAAATTATAATGATATTTACATGGTTAGAAGTTTAAGTAAATATTAATGTCGAGGCCAAGAGTGGTATGGGCACATTTTTGAATGCCTAAGAGAGACAGATCCTATTCAATTAGTCTAATGTATTTAAGGGCACACAGTTAGCAATACTCAAAGCAAAAAATCATAATAAGAGTAAAAGGAAGTGATACATTGATCAAGTGTCCATCAGATCTTGGTGAGAGGGAATCAGGTGGATTGTTCAACTCACATTGCAATTAAAATAATTTTTTAAAGCCTAACTTATCTCACACAATGCTGCTTGGAAACAAACGAGTATCCCAACTGGAGAATTTATGCTCCAGAAGCTATTTAGTTGTGTAAACTCTGACTAACATAGGGGAGATTATCTTGAACTATTAATACTCTAACGCTATGTCATTGGTTTATTGCTAAGATATTTTCACAGATCTTTTGCTGTAAGCACCCAAGGGGGTAGGGAGCAAACAGGCCGTATTGTGTTAGTCGTTTTTATCCACCTTTCATGTACTTTCTTCCAATTATAATAAAATAATTTTAATAGAAATTTAAATAATATGAAGCATAACTAAAATATTTAGCATTGAAGATGTGTTTAATGTATAGGCTACATTTTAAAGCCAGGCTTCTGACTTAAGCCTAATATTCAAAAGGTTTATCGTTACACACAAAATTAACAATTGAAAAAAACATGCAAATAATAGCTTCCATAATATTTGAATTATTTAAATTTATTAATTACTATAAAACTATTCCAAATTATTTCTAAAATCATTTAATATTCATAAATATTCTCGACCTTCGGATATTAGGGGGCTGTGCAACCCTAAACCCGCTCTCTCCATAATTTCATCCTTGCTACAGCCTTGATTGAATGCCTCCGCCATAGTAAATGTCCAGGTGTACCACTGATTAAGCAAATTTTATGAAAATATATTTCATTTTATCTTTTCCTTCTAAATCATCTTGAAATGTCCAGACTTTTGGATTATTTAATGTTTAATATTAAAAAAATATAAAATCACAATGACTAATAAGTTGTTAATGTAAAGCAAAAACCAAAATAACACTATTTAAACTCCACAAATAACCTCCCCTCCCCCTTCGTTTCCTCACTCTACCAATGCTGAAATGGCTAAATTTGAAAGATTGGTTAAATGTTTTGGCCAAATACATGATAATACATGAGACTAGAATTCTTAAACATAACTCATGTATTTATTTAGTGTATAAATTAAAGCTTGTTACATAAACTATTATTTTACAATTAATTTTAGTAATTTTACTTAAACTATTCTAAATTAACTTGATAAATAAACATTGTGATCTTGAATCTTTTTTCAATAGTTGGCACAATGCTTAGCCTGCTACACATGAACAGCATCACCTGGAATGTAAAAATCCGAACTTATTGGCCAATTACTAGTGGGTGAGCAGAAAGGAATGTGTTGCAACCCCCTAGACATTGGGCAAGGTCATTAGAGCCTCCCTAGCTTGCCTTGCCGTGTTCAAGCAGCAGGTCTTGGGTTTCCTACTGTGTTAAGTAGAGACTTTTGCAAGAAGAATCATTTCAAACACAGTATTCTTGGAATATGAATCAATATTAGTTTTAAAATTAGTAATTCATTACATGTATATTTATTAACAATTTAAACATTAGTATTTACACAGTTAGCACAGATAACATTGAATTTAAAACAAACTAGTCCATATCATTATGGGTATGCAGTGCAGGACTAGCATACCCGGGGAATACACCACTGTACAGAGCAGAGTTGCCATTTTGTAGTTTAAATTAACATTGCCATTTATATTGAATAAGCATGCTATATTATATAAAATTCACTGATTCTTCTAGTAAAAGCAAAATTTACTACAACAATTTTTTTATGTTCATAGTAATAATAGTCATGAACAATTCTTGTTGAGACTGAAATGGATATATTTTTCACTACGATAACATTACTTTCTTACTCTGAGGGATTGCAAGAAAGTAAAAATGTTACCTTCTGGCCAAGTTTATTCTCTTTTACTGCATCTTAATTGCATTCGTAAAGTAATAATATAAAAATATATAATAATTAAAATGAGCATCTTTGGGCATGCGGGCGTATGTTTTGATTTGTTGGTAATGGTGCAGTAAGAATTTGAATTCAGAGTGGGTATAATGCGATATTTCCTAAATGGTTACCCCCCTCTTCTTCCACACTAATGTAACTAGACTAAAATATGTGGATTAGATAGATAGTAAGATGTAGTAGAAAAATAATTTTAAATCTACTAGTTTAACCCTTGAAAATCATCAAGGGGTTTGCGATGGTCCCAAACAACAAAATAAGGGTCAAACCTTAGAAAGGGTTGGAAATCACTGGTATAGCATTACAAAGTTTTATCTCTAATGAGAAGTATTATTCTCCTTGATGTTGCAGTACCTATACTATAATGTAACCAAGCAAGGTACACATGCCACATTTCAGGCCAATGGAGGGTACATAGTAAATAAATAAACTATCTTAAAAAACCCGCACCCATCTAAAATAAAACATGTATACATAAAAGTTTAGAGTTGTAAAGAATTAAGGCATGCGTGTGATTGTCCTGCTGGCGTGTTTGATGTTCTTTCTCTTGTTAATTCTTCTTTCTGCTCTATATTGAGGCTTGATTCACTCTTGATCTGCACATTTATCTAAAGATGTTGTATGTAGTTGTTTGTTAGTGCGTTTTTATGTCGACAGTTAAACAAAATCGTTAAAATCTTGTTTACGACCCCAAACATTTTGCTTTCAAGAATAAATTTGTCTTAAAAACTAAATAGCAAAACACATTTAATGAATTTATTACCAAACTAAACATTGTCATCTGTTTGTTTGTTTACATAATTTTTTCAAGTTTAGTTTGACATTCATAAAATTAATATAACTAACAAATTAAAACTAATATTAATTAGTATACTAAGATGATAAAAAAAAAAGTGCAAATATGGGATGCTCAAGTCCAATGGTATTTAAGGGTTTCAAAAAAATCTCATAAAACATATTTAATATTAATAAATGCCTTGACATAAATTTTATGAAATTGTTAAAAGCACTTATATGCTCATGTATTTTGGAAAATAACAAAATCATAAAAAAGCCAAAATTTTACAAGGATAATTTATATCTTTGTTCTTTATAACATAATTGATATGACAAATAAACAAAATGGCAATTGTCAGTGGCATTAAACATTGAACCTGTTTTTAAAATTCAATATGTATTCATGTATTTTTGACCAAAACTATTAATTTTTATAGGATCATAAGAAAATGTTATATTCATTGTTTGAATTCGAGAAACATAGAATTCAACCCATCCCTGATAAATATAAAACATTCTTCAAAAACCTTTTTAAGTTATGATCCTCATTTATTACTCAAACTTTGCTTATTAGGGTTTTGTAACATTTGTAAGTTATGTGCCTAACTTTTTACCCAAACATGGATCATTAGGGTTATATAACATTTTGTAGGCTATGTGCCTAATTTGCTACCAAATAATTTTTCATTAGTGTTATGCTAGAGTTGGTTTTGTGATTATTTCAGCAGCCCCGTCTTGGACCTAAACCATTCACCCCACCAAAACTTAATTTTGGCTCAAGTGCCATAGACGGAGACCTCAAAGGAACAACAGAGTTCTCTTTTGACAAGGTGTTCTCAGTTCCACCTGTTCCTGGGCAAGAAACAAACGGCATGTCTAACATTCGAGAAAGTGTCACATCAATCTCAAGCGATTTTAATCTAGACAATCAAAATGTAAATTATTTTGATAATCGCTCTATCAATAGAGTCAATGATATTATAACTCAAGTTCCTGAGAAAATTGATTTACCAAGTTCTCCTGTTGATGATAGTGAATACCAAGATAATGAAGCTGAGATTGATAAAGAAGGTCATCAAAACAGTGCCAAATTAGAAACTGAGAACTTCGAAGAGAATACAGTCCCAGGCTACCCTCCCTCACACTCAAAGCCTAAAACTCAGAGTACAGCTGAACGCCGTAAACTGTATGAAAAGCGAATAAGTTCCATGGCAAATGAACAGGACACTGTGGTCGATGGGGCTGACCCTACTAAAATGGATGATTCATCGGATGACAAGCTGGAAGATTTTGAGCGAGCCTCTGTTCAGAGAACAAGCATAGCCGAGCGACGTCGCCTTTATGAGAGTCGTTCAGTTTCTGTTCAAGACCCAGCTGCAGTGGATAAAAGGAGTCCAACTGTGTCTCCAACTCCTCTCAGAAGACGTGATTCATTCAAAACACCAAAGACACCTGTATCTGAATCTGTGAAAGAAGAAGGATCCAAAAGGCCACCAATCCCACCCCAGAAGCAGGAGATACAACAGACTCCTCCGCCTAAAGTGGTTGCTTCTGAACCTGTCACCACCCCCACACCCAAGAGAACATCCACTGTGTTTGGTAAGTAATACTATCAAGGGTGTAACCCGAGAATATGCTGTAAAATTGGCCATTTGGCAAATTAATTTTAATCTTTGATTTTGAAATGTTTTTTAATAAAAAATTATATTATTAGTCTTACTTTTATAATAGATATTATAATATGGTTTTAAAAGCTTTATTTTATGGTAGTTGTTGTATGACAACACCTCTTTGATATAAACTGCTAATGTTGCTCAAGCTTCTTAGGCAATGCATAACAGGAGAACCACATGTGGCTTTTGACATCCTCTGACTAACTACCCTAAAACTATCACCGACAACCTGCTTCAGTGGCCGCCTGGTTTAACGCACTACTCGTGTTAGACTAGACTGCCAAGATGGGAAGAGTGGTTGATCCCAGTCGGGTGCACTGAGGGTGGTTTTCCCCAAATGGTTTTCCACTTTCCTTCCATGCAAATGTGGGTGCACATCCTCTCAATTCAACTTTACTAATCCCTAAACTATTAGTGTGATTAGTGCATAAGCATACAACCCGTGGTGATATATAAAAAGAAAATCACTGACACACCACCCAACCCACAGCTTTTAACTCATCATTGTGAAAGTGAAAACTCTAACTACACCATTGATAATTTTTGGCCTTGCCAGAAATTGAACTTGGGGCCCTTAGCTTAGTAGCTCGCCATCCTTCCTACTGAACCTTACTTTATTGATGTTAATTCAAATGTTAAAATCCCTATTTATTTTAGTCCAATAAAGATGGTTAGATAACAATGTTTATACCCTTTGTTTAGCCTATAAAGTTCCTTACTACCAGAGTGATTCTGTTATACTCCAAATAACATTTTTCCTAATGGTTTTAATTATCATCATCATGAACTATTTCCAGCCTGTGGCCAGGTCTGTTTAGTAAAATGTTTCCATCTCCCTCTGTCCTTCCACCATTCTTCCTCTTGCACTCTCTTCCACTCTCCTCCTCTCACTTGCACACTTTCTGCTATTGTTTCCTCCCATCTCTTCCTTGGTATTCCTTACTATTTCTCCCCTACATACTTCATTTTCTTCAATCTTCTTGAAGTCCGCTCCCCTTCAATCTTCATTACATGTCCATACCATCTCATCCTAGCTTGCTCTACTATTTCATGTACCCCCGGTACCCCAAATCTAGACCTTACATCTTCATTCCTAATCCTAGCTCTTCTGGCGACAGTTAGCATGCTTCTCAAAAACTTCACTCACATGGCCTACACTTTCCTTGTTTCTCTTTTACCCTAAGTCCAAGTTTCCACTGCATATGTTATTATGGGTATGAAGTATGCTCTAAACAGCACTTCCTTACACTTTAGGGGCACTTCTCTTTTCCATAGTAGGTTTCTTACACACCTGTAGAATACCTTTCCCTGCTGCCCTCATCTCACTAAATCTCCTCTGCTGCCCCCTTTTGTAATGATATAAAACCTTTTTTGTAACAAAATTAATCTTTACAACCAAAATTGATAAGTATCATGGATTTATTAAACAGTTATTAACTTTGTATGTATAAAAATAAATAATAAGTAACTTCAAATGAAATAAATATAAAATAAATGTAGTGTAATAATGAGTACTTTGCTTTCTTGTTTTGATAAGGACGTGTGTCGAAGTTTCGTCATTTGAAAGGCACACCACTCCACAAATCGACCCATATTGAGAACATTCGCAATGTTAGTAGACAAATTTCTGGAGAATGTGATGGGTTCCATGGTAAGCTAAATAATTTACTGTACATTAAATCACTTCTTAAAATACTGCAAACTTTAAGTATTAGCTTACATACTGGAGGGCATGTGATCTTAAGCTGTCCGGATTGCTGGTGATGTTTAGGTTTGGATCTCTCTCAAATGCTCTTAGGTTTTCTCATCCCCACTTTTGGTATTGTTAGTGTATTACCTCCAAGGGTAGCTCAAGCTTAAGGTTTCTTTTAGGGTTGGGGCGATCAACTATTTTGCCAATCATGCCAATACCAATTTTTTGGCTTGATTAGGCCAATCACAGAAGGCAATCATTTAGTTTATTTAATTTTAAATATTACAAAGATAACAGTGGTGTTTATTCAATGGAAGCAAGGGAAGCAAAGCCTCCCTAAAATTAAAAAGGGAATAAAGAAAATAAGAGGAAACTAATGTTAAAACAAATTATTATAATATAATTAGAAACTTCTCTAACAAGAATACTGTTATAATGGTTGAAATGGCAGCTGTTCTTTCTCTGCGCAAGCTAATCTATTCTTTCTCACTCAGAACGACTGGCCAGGCAGCTAGTCTCGCTCTTTATTCTGTCATTGGTTTGTTTTCATCTCTGTCTAGCTCTCATCCGTGAAAGGGAAGCACGGTTTCGAGTATTGGCTCAATTTACTTTCGTGATTGATATATAATTATACCTAATATACTTTTAAAATCTTATTCTTAGGTTGTTGTTAGCAATATCTTGTAATGATATTGGTTTGGATCACTCTAAAATATATAAAAAGTCATGGATGAATGTAATTTTTCTTTAAAGTAACATATGTAGAGTATCCTTTTATGATTCATCCATGAAGAAACACGCGCTTTTCAGAAATAATGTAAAAAGGATCGCAACATTAAAATAAATTATTTATACAATATTTCCTGTCAAATGAACAACTCCGCAGTATTTGGCAAAATACGCCAATTCCTTATACCAATAAGAAGCTAGCCTTCACAACACCTGTCGTCAGGAGACTTTCTATTAGTTAGTTTTTACACTGTTGATGAAGGGAGAAAGATACAAGGGGTATGTCATATATAAACTGCTTGTGCGTATGTTTAAGGCGCAACCAGCACAAGTACTGACAAATAAACGCAAACAAACCCACGCACAAGCAACGCAGTCAGGGACTAACTAATGCACTGGCTCTCGCAGTCGCAGTCGCAGTCTAACACAGAATACAATAATTTACGTTATTATCACAAGTGTGCATTGATATAAAGCATTTAATTGGAATATGTATAAGTAATTAATAGATGTCATTTAAATAAACCGTGTGTGAATCAACACCCATCAATAGTTCTCTTTCTTTAATTCAATTAAATATGCCAATTTAATTAGTGCTCGACCACGGAGCAATTAACAGCTAGTTAATCGGTATCTATTTTGTACAGTGATGAGAGGCGCTCGACCCCGGAGCTATAAACAACCAAAATAATATCACAGCAATATTTTATCTGGAAAAATCCGTAGTGTTTCAATCTATGGTTTCTAGATATAATTTTGAGCATTATATTTCAAATGAATGTATTTATCACCAATTTACAGTAAGTTTCGTTTTATTTTACAAGAATATTGACGCTTGTTTGATCCTCTAGGGGAAGAGAAGCTGTTTGTTTCTTTGCGTACAGTAGTAGGATATGAGTGCATCAACAAATGCTGCAGTGGAAGAGGAGGGTTGCTGTGTCAAAAATCATAAGTAATATTTTGAAGCTTAGTTTTTCATCCTGGTCTCTTGGCGAATACAAGAAAATAACTGAAACTTGCAGATCCACTCCATTTTTAGGCGCAGCAACAAAAAAACTTTTGACATTTTCATACTCAATTTTATGGAAGTGTTTATTAATTATCTGGGTGTTGTGTTGGTGGAAAACTATACAGTTGACCTTACTATTTACTAACGATAATGGCATATAGAATAAATATGTATTCAGAAATATTAATAATATTTGCAACGCTATTAAAATGCATGCCAAAGGTCAAACTCATTTGCAGGCCACAACCCAAGACAAAGAAAACCTCTGCAATTGTAAATTTACCATTATTGTTATTATTATTCATTATTCATTATTATTATTATTATTATTATTATTATTATCACTATCATCATCATCATCATCATCATTTGATGAATGAGTAATATTTCTTAGATTGCCAATGATTTTGTTTTATTCCATTAATATTTTGTGTCACCGCCTTTCTTTATTCACCATAATACTTTAAACTCTACCAAAAACATGGAAGGGCCAGCGTGAGCTTCCAATTAAACTATGTCTATCAGACCACCTTTATTGTAGCCTCAATGCTTCCCTTTGCCCAGAATTGACCACACGCCACTGAAAGATAATATGTATTACAATACTAACATCTATTTAAGGAAAACCTCTTTTCGCTTTTTGAGGTAAATTGTTGTATATTTGTATCTTCTTCCAAATATATATTATTATAATACTAAAAAATTAATTGTTCACTTGGGTCATCTTTATTTTGTTCACTATAGAAGGTTTGCTTTTATAAGTTTAAATGAAACTTAAAGAGTTAATTTGAATATAATTTACTCTATCATTGGTACTACCACATTTGTAATAAGGTAAAGGAAAGGTGGATGGAAATATATAAAAGGATTAAAGGGACGAACACAATATGGTTTTTACAATGAAAAGAAGAACACAGTTCACACTTTACATTGCTGCCATTGGATAAAGAGGTATTGGCTGTCTTGAAGAAAATTGATTGTTATTGCCAAATCCACCGAGGGGTTGAGATAAAGTAAAAAAGGACAAAATTGTATCAATATAGTTAACTTACTAAAAAAAAGTGTTTTTTTGTTGTTGTAATAGACATGACACACAAAATATCATTTTGTCAGTGGCACCAAGACTTAAAAAACATTTTTTGACTTAGTATTTAATGTTTTCACTTTAACTAAAACTACTATTTTAAAGAATTGAGGATTCAAATTTAAGATTCCAAAGATAATTTAATATTTAAATTTGAGATTCAAATTTAAGAAACATACAGTTTGACTCACCTAGTATATATTGAATTCATATTTGGCTCTACTCTTAATATGCAGGAACTTTTGTTAAAAGCTTGTATTAGCTCAACTTGGAATGAGATTTTGTAGGCCTAAAACACACACACACACATATATATATATATATGTATATTATATTCTGATAACTAGTTGTGTTCTTGTAGCTAACCCAGAGCGAGTGGCTGTCCCGCTTAGTGGACCAGGCGGTAAGATTGCAGTGTTTGAGTTGAGTAAGACGGGAAAACTACCTGATGGAGTCATCCCTACCCTGGTCCATGGCACCAACATCATGGACTTTGTGTGGGACCCATTCAACTTCAACAGGCTCGCCGTAGGTAAGGGCTCAAATCATTCTTGCATTAAATATATTATTATTACTATACTAGTTTTTAATTTGTGAAATAGTGGGTATTCAAGCTTTGTTTATTTCACTATTTATCGAATCTGAAACATTTTATCTACAAATCCTAAAGCCAAATTTCTCAAATTGGTTTTTGTTTCAATTTTGATTTTGGTCACATTAATTCTTTAGCTCCTGCAAAAAGACCTAAATGACACTTTTTTCATTATGTCAATTTACATTCATCAAGTGTTAAATTAATTGACTGGAGTCAAGCTATTAGTTTTGTTTCATAATTATAATGGAGTAAGCCATAGGTTCTTAAACTGTGGATGATGACACATTCAGAGGTGGCTAAAAAAATTCTGGGTGCTGCAGCATACATTGAAAAACAAAGATAACTTTTTTTAAGCACCAAGTCTTACTCCATGTTTGGGTTAAATGCTGAGATAAATCTTGTTTTACATAATGATAGCAACACAATTTTAATAATCACTTAAATAATTCACTAAGATAAATTAATGGCTTCTATTAGTTGAAAAGACCAGCACTGAATTTATTTTGCCAAAATAAGCAAGCTCATTCTAGCTATTCTAATTTTTTGCTTAAATTACCTATTATTTGAAACATACAAAAGGCAAGGTTAGTTTTAGAAGAAAAGTGGTGCTATTTTTCTCAAAAAGCAATGTTATTATAAGCTGAAAGCGATGTTATTATTTATGCAAATACTAGTCGAATTAGTATCCGTTAGGATAAAACTGTCTTCATTTTTCGTTCATATTGTGTATTAAACTATTTATTAACATATTCAGAAAAAAATCAAATATATATACACATAAAACATTATATGTTTAGTAATATCAAACTCGATATCTAAATATCATTATATTTGAGTCCTACAAATAGCAATATCGAAATTATTGATTTTCAACTTAGGTTTAGACCAGACAATAACAACACCGAAACATGTCGTCTTAAAAGACTAAACTACTATCAAATAAAGAGAACGGAATAAAATCCATTTTATATCTATAAAATAAGTAAAAACTGATACTATTCGTATAAACGGGCAGCACTGGTATAATGTTATCACCAATGTTACCACATTGAAAATTATATTGCATTATGTGGTATTTGCTAAATTACAAAGAAATTGTGTTTATTTAGAAAAAAAAAAAGATCAATTTTGTGTTATTTTCATGAAAACAGAGTTTGTGCAAAAATTTGTTTTATTGGATATGCAAATTTTGCATGTCCCTACTTATTATTTGTAATAATTTGAAAAAAAAATCATTGTGTAAGCCTGCAATCTAGTCCTACAGACGCAGCCGCCGTCTTTTGATAAAGATGATGGTACCTTCTGTGGATGGTCAGCACAAAAAAACTCCTGTTGTTAATCTCAATTATATAGGTCGAATCCACTACTTTTACATTCAAGTATCTACTAGTGGTCCTCATGAGGCTAAGTTGACATAATTTCAGACCCACTGCTTCACAGAGAAAATGGAAGCTCCGGGAACAAACTTTGATCACTAGACTACAGAGACGATCTTTGTAACAGCCACCTCTTCTAATTTTATTATTTTTATCTGTGTATGTAAAATTTGAAAGTTAGAAAAATGTAACCATTTGTATTAAATATAATTGCACATAATTTTTTTTATAAAAAAAAGTCTTCAATATTTTTTTTTATTTTTAATATTTTTAATAACTGACACAAGAGTATAAAAAACCTCTAATTTAAACATAACTAGCCAGGGTCACTAATAATTTGGTCTTATGAAAATATGTCTCCAGTAAAAAAAGTTTAAGAACCTGTGGGCTAAACCACAAGTATTCATCGTTCTAGCTTTTATTAAAAAAGATTAGGTTAAAAAAATTAAAAAAAGAAAATCAAACCTCATCAGAAGCTTTGTTGGATCCTTGAACCTGGAGCGTCTTTGAGAATTTTAAACTTCAAAGGATCCATCCCCAATTTTTAATGTTAACAGTATTTTACTTTTTAAAAAAAAAATCCACTTCTGTTTCTAGCCTGTGGCCTGAATCACTTTTTTATTCAAGCTATATATTTATTCTCTACCGACTTTGCTAGGTTTGTCATAGCTTCATATGCCTTATAATCCTTCTTAATACTAGGATAGGCACAACAGCCAGTCCCCTGCCATTAATTTATCATTGTGAAAGGGTGAACTCACATGTTCAACAATGATACATTTTGGGCCATGCCGGTAATCAAACCCGGGACCCTTAGCTCAATAGGCAGACACGCTACTGTTTGAGCTAAGGTAGGGCTTCCGCCAAAGTATTTTATAAGTCCTTTTCTTGGCATGAAAAAAACCTGTAACATATTAATTTAATATATCTATGGTAGACCTGTGTAAAAAACCATAAAAAAACATGAGTAAGGGAAAGAGAGTGGAATTAAATCTAGCATGGCAAAGTGAAGAACATAAAATATCTTGGAAGCGTGATTGAGGCACAAGGTGGAAGTAGAGAGGATCTAATGAGAGGGCAGCAGGGAGAGTTATTCTATAAATGTGTAAGAGACCTACTATGGAAAAGAAGCATGCCCTTGAAGGGTAAGGAAGTGTTGTACAGGGCATACTTTGTACCCATTGTCACATATACAGCAGAAACATTAACATTGAATGTAAGAGAGACTAAGAAAGTGGAGGCCATGGGAATGAAGTTAGTGAAGAGAATGTTAGCTGTCATGAAGAGAAACAGGATAAGGAGTGAAGTTGTCTTGGAAAGAGTGGGAGTAGAGGGAGTGCAAGAGATAGTAGAGAAAGCAAGATTAGATGGTACAGGCATGTGATGAGGATGGAGAAGGATAGGATGCCAAAGAAAATGATGAGAAATGAAGTAGTTAAGAAAAAGATCGCACGGGAGGCTCAGAAAGAAATAGGAGAAGCAGATAACAAAGTGTGCAAGTAAGAAGAGGAGAATTGAAGTAATTAAAGGAGGAAGTTTGGTGTAAGGATAAAGGAAAATGGAGGAATTTCACTAAACTGAGCCAGCCACAGGCTGGAAACGATGATGATGGTGAGTCCTTCAACTATTTAATTCCTTAAGAATTACAGATTTGATGATTCATAATGTTCTAATATAAGATTCATTATAAAAATAAATATCCAGTGCTGCCAAACATTTATTGAGACATTTGTTTGTGCACAACAATAATTTCATAAAAGAAACAAAGTTTAATTTCTCTTATTTATAACTTTTTTTTTTTATAAAATCAATAAACTTAAACAGAGCTGAGCCTATCAAATCTCTTAAACCATTAAGGATTGTCAATATTTCAAGATTCAACAAAATTTTAGATTTGAGATTCAAATATTTTGTTTTCCTCAAATTTCGAGTTTGAATTACTTATTAGAGTTATTATTTTTATTAGTGGCTTAGCCCAACATAAATATAGGGAAAACCGCAACCAGATCCTCAAACAAATAATTTATCACTTAGTGTGAAAAAAAATTAGAATCTGAGAAAGTGAAATGCATGCTTATCATGTTTTACAAGAAATTCAAGATTTGGATCTGTGATTCCAATTAGAAAAAAAAGATATGATCCATTTTAATTTTTTAAATATTTGAGGATTTAAATTTGGATTTGAGATTCAAAAGTAAATATTATTCGACCCATCTGTAATAATTTATTTGCTCATGTTATCAGCTTGTGACGATGGCACCATTCGTCTGTGGTTGATTCCGGAGAGCGGTCTGTCTGAGCCAACAAACACCCCACAAGTAGTTTTAGCGGGCCACTCTGAGAAGATCTACCTCATCAAATTCCACCCTCTAGCCAAGGATGTACTAGCATCCGCTTCCTACGACATGACAGTGAGGATTTGGGATCTTGCCACAAAGACTGAGAAAATAATCCTCCAGGGTCACACAGATCAGGTACAAGAATAGCTATGTTGAGCATGCTTTCTAATATGTTGGTTTACAAAGTG
This sequence comes from Timema californicum, assembly GCA_902141385.1. Classification (NCBI taxonomy): domain Eukaryota; kingdom Metazoa; phylum Arthropoda; class Insecta; order Phasmatodea; family Timematidae; genus Timema; species Timema californicum. The sequence continues at coordinate 201,674 of CABFOW010000360.1, read as the reverse complement.
TATAAATACCTTTTATTGTTCCATTTTATAATTTTCCTTATTCAAAAATATGCTAATTTACTGTTAGGTAACTCATTTGTTAATTCTTTGAAAATATTTATCCATTAACTGCAGAGTTTTAGATTTCAATAGAATCATTCAGGGGTGCATAATATGTTCAGAGATAAAATATTTCCCCAGAACATAACATTTTCATAAAAAATGTCCCTGAAAACCATTGCACCTATAAACATATATATATTATAGAAGCTGAAGGGAATAAGGATTATTACCTACTACATAGTTTGGAAGATTCAAATTTAAATATAATTTTAATCATAGTTAAGTTTATAGTATCTACCCTATAAAAAATTTAGTTGTATCCCAGAAATGGCAACCTTCCCATTTCCGTATGTGTATTACATAATGTGATTAATTGTTCATTGATGCCAGTAGGCTTACCGGTACTAACATTTAATTTTATATCTTGAGAGTAAGAGGCAATGGAGTGTCACTTCGGGAGGCCTTGGTTTAATTGTTAATTTTCATAGACTTTTCGTTTTTTCATAGACTCGCCACTACTGCAAGGTCTTTCACTATCAATCACATTAGGGGAAATACTATCGCTATTTACGACTATGAGTTTTTCCTGATCACATAATGTACGTTTTACAAAACTTGCAATACTCCCTTGATCCTTACTTCTAGGTTTTTCTTGGGGATGTTTATTAAATATGTGATATCTGAGTTTATTATTTCTGCCACGCCATTCACATTAAGCAGAGTTGACATCTTGTTTGCTCTTAAAAGTTGACAAAATAAACTTTTGTTTCACTAAACCATATAATTTTTTATAAACATATTATGGATTGTACAATGTACAGACCTTAATAGGTCCACTAAAAACAACAATTTCATGGCTACACAATTATTACAAGCATGTCACAAGTTTGAATAAACTGCGCGCATATCACCATGCAATTAGCCCGTGATATAATGGGAGATTGAATTCAAACTAAAACAAAAGTCTCACCCTTCAATGCCCTCCACCACTGTCCTCCATAGCCACCAAACACCCGAGGTAGGGTAGGTGACTCATCACTCAATTATGCCATTAGCCAGGTTGAATTATTAGATTTTTCCTTTTCCCCCTTATCACAACCTATGATTTCTTATCTAGAACTCTGACACTAGACACCGCAACTCTTTGTGCTTACACCGGCACTGCCTCACTTTTGCGCATACTGATAGTGTTGAGAGTTGCGTGTATCGGCCTTAGTTTTTCATACAAATAAAAGTATCATATCAGAACCAGAATGTACTGAAAACATCAACAAAATTGTTGGACTTTTTCCTGCTGCAAATTTTCCCAGGACTGCTTTAATTCCCCCCCCCCAACCTCGTTTGCACTTGGACATATTCTACACCCCTGGAATCATTTAGAATTTGGATCTATGGCCATTAATGTCAAAATAAAATAAGTATAAATATATTTATATATTGGCTTTTAATTCAATGACCGGCTCTCAAACTTTTAGAGGTCCTAATTAACTGGAAAAATCTCTTACAACACCTTTTTAGCTTCTTTTATTTTCTAGCCATCCAAGGCTTTATTTGTATAGATTTAGTTACATCCTTCTTCATATTATGACTCAACAAATATATATATATAGCGCTGCTTTGATCTTTTCATGGTTTTTGTGGGTAAATTATGTTTTTTATGTTCTTCTGACATGTTTGATTTTTAGTCTGAATGACTATGTTTTATGTCCTTCAGACATGTTTTATTTAGCCAAAGAAATCAATTGGTTAATATCTATCGTCAGATAGTCTGGCTATATTTTTCTTATGTCCATTTGACATAAATTAAATACGGGGGCTTTGAGCTCTATATATAAGGAGGACGAGGTGGTCAAGTTTTTCTAATCCATGTTTTCATTTAACTATTCTGAGTGCTTAAGGCACAGTAATGTTTCTTAACGCCCTAAATGGCATATTCACATGTTCCATATTTGTATGGCTACAAGCAGTTTGTTCACGGCTTTGGTCTAGGACCTAGTTAGGTCATTGTCACACTACATTCTTTTTGGCACCTTTTCTGTGTTACTAATTAGGGTACGCAAAGTGTGGAACACAGCTAGTTTCATATAGTGGCCCGCACAGCTAGTATTTCCTTTTGCCCCTTGTTGGCGCCTCGTTTGGCTATGTATTTAATGTTAGATTGTACTAGCTTTGTTGTATACCCTAGTGTATGGGTAATTGTTTATACGTATTATTGAATGCACTGGTAGTTCCCACTGGGAAAAGACCGGCCATACTACATGGTGTTAATACCTGACTGTTAACCATCTGTATGTATATACATCCATTTATGGTTCATTATTTAGAGTATATATGGGATGCTTCTTTAATTTAACTCAAGTTAGCTAGCTTGACCCATATTTAACCTAGTAACTCTAAAACTATAGGATTTATAGTAGTGTTATTTATTAGTTACTTTTTCACTATGTTTTCTGTTTGGACTCTTCTGGCTGTAGTCTGGCGCAAGTTTGACTACCTTTGTGCTCTTTCTACTTAACTCCTCTTTTAACCATTACTGTATTGTTTCAGACACATATTCTCCCGAACTATGACAAGGTCCTATATTTCTATAGTTGTTAAATCTTAACATATGTTCAATATAAAGGTGTTGTGTTGCTTTTTGCTTTGAATTTATTCTTGATACTCCGAACTGATATTTCTGACACTATATACTGTACCCAATATTTAACTTTAATTTTTGTTCTTCTTCTGTAAACCTTTATCTCATCTTATTTTTGTTATAATAAATTTATTTCTGTTACCTAAGTATTATTCTATGTTTCGGCAACATGAGCCTTCTTATTTCCTTATCATGTATTTACCTTGTACTAGTAATCGTTATCTCCTCTACATATTAGAGTGAAGGGGAAGCAATGATTAAAGACCTGTATCTATGAACGTCAGGAGTAAGGTTGTATGTCTAAGGTGCCCTTGTTCAATCCCAGATCATGCCTCAAATAATAATGTGTTTTTTGTTTATTGGTTGGTTCTTCTATTCTGATATTACCATTTTCAAGTACTAGAGTTAGATGGTTTGTATTAAGTTTTACTCTAGAACAAGTTTATATGAAAGTTGATATTTGTTGGATTCATATGTTAAGAAAGGTCACTTAGATACCCATATAAAATCCACTTCAATTATGTGTGACCTCTTACTGGTGGTTGCTTGGTCAAATTAGGGGCAAGAAAGTTTAGGTTTAAATCCCAGTCAAATGAATTCAGAGTGGGCTTTTTCTAAATGGTTTTCCCTCAACTTTGCCTTATTAGTTAGTGTTGGTATGCTGATAGCCCAGATAGGTTATAAGTAGAGCTCAGATTTTTATGTAGAACTAGACCCTTCCCCCTACTCACCCCCCTCGCGCACATTATTATTTTCAACACACATATTGAAGAATAATCATAGACTCTATCATAAAATATGAGTGACTATTGGCATTTTTATGAGGAATAAATTACATCTTCAAAATAAAATATAGCCTATGTTACTCACTGATAATGTAGCTTTATATTGGTGAAAGAATTTTTAAAATCCGTCCATTTTTTTGAATTAATTCATTACAAACAAAAAAACAAAAAATCAAATCTTTCCTCTTTATAATATTAGTATAGATTTACCTTCAAAATATGTACACAAATACATAACATATTCAGTTAAAATATTTGATAAAACATGTAATAATATGAAAATATGTAACATTAAATAATCCTTCTTTCCTCACATTACTTATACATACATAAATTATTGAAACGAATTTTAATTTTATGGCTGCAAATTTCTGAAGGAAGTAATAGAAACAATTTTCTAAATATGCACATGAACAAATTATCACTTCTTTAACACATTGTAAAACATTATTAGATTATTTTACACCTCTTATTAAATTTCCTATTAAATGACATTCAAATATGGAATTATAAACTGATTTTAGAAATAATACAAACACTTCAAACTTTCAATAAAGCCGTCACTGTTTCCGACCCTTTGAAAAGAAGAAAAAGTCAGACCACTCCAGATTTTCTCAAGTCATTTTGCCTGAATTTTTTTTCCACACTGGAGTTAAATATTTCATCTTAACGTACTATATGGTATTGATATTACACTTAAATGTATAGACATGGCTAGTCTTATATGGTTTTCAAAAGATCATTCTTTGTGCTGTATTACTGTGACATACTTCAAATTATATTTCCTTGATTGTTTGTGCGTTCCGTCTTCACCATTTGTTCTCGCCTTGCCGCTTTATATCAGCTTCTTCCCCTAACCAAAGCAAAAAAGCAAAATGACCCAATCAGATCCAAGAATTATTGTTTTGACAACTCGGCGACATGTGTTTACAAACTGACACACCACAAGGGAGGTGTGTAACTGAGGCCCTTTTCTGGAAACGGTACATTCTCTCCTCTTCACAGCACAAGAAACATCAGACAAAAGGCTACGTTATGGCAACTGTAATCCTTTCTGACAATCCAGCATGCCTTACTTAGATTTTGCTCACTGACATTCCTTTATGAACATACGGGTTGCTTGAAAATTAGTGACAGATCATTTAAACATATTTTCTTCAAGAAAGTTTTATATACAATACCACTGTAAAAACATGTAAATATATGTAATTTTATGAAATATCTTCGAAAATATATAGAATTCAGTAAAATATTCAGAATTGAATAATGAAAAACAGTCACAAACAACTTACTTCACCAACATTTTAATTTTCACATTTCTAACTGACAGGATTAAAATGTATATACATAATTACATAATAATATAATACCTAGTTATAATATAGTGTGCAAATATAAAACTATATGAATATTTCCAGATGTTCAGTCTTGCATGGAGCCCTTGCGGTAACTTTTGTGCCACGGTCTGCAAGGACACCAAGCTACGCATTTACAAGCCCAGGTCCAGCACTCAGCCTGTGAGGGAAGGGAAGGGCCCTGCAGGCTCTCGAGGTGCCAGAATTGTCTGGGCCCTCGAAGGGAACTTCATTGTTGTCATTGGGTTTGATAAGTAAGAGCAATATTTTTGACGAAAAAAATTATTTTAATGAGATGATGAAAACTAAAAGGGAAAAACATATCATCTAAATTCACAGTTGTCGCTTGAGAAAAAAGTTGTATTGTTCAAGGGAAAAGATACAGGAAAGAAATTGAAAATATAGACGGGACATACAATATTTGGATTTTTTAGTTTCTCTGTAGTAAGTTATTTTTCACACTTCCTCCTGAATAGTTTTAACTTTTGATAAAATGAGTCATCAGTAAAAACTTGAATGTTATTTACTGATTTTATTTATAATACAACCAAGATTTCTTTATCCAGTGGCAGAAGTGTGGACTTTGTAAAAATCATATTATCTTTGTCCCTCCTCTTTGTTTCTATTCTTCTCTGGGGTAGAGTATAGGAAACAACATTGTGGTAAAAATTACCTCCAGTGCAGTCAAAAGGAATCAAACTCTGATAAGAATTCATGCATAATATTGTTTGTTTATATGAGTATATATTTGAGGCTGTTTTTAACGAGTTTTATACAATTAACTAAGGCCAAACCTTTTTGTGTTTAAAGTTATATCAGTATTACCAATCTTTCGCCAATATTAACAATATAATTTAATTTTCAATTACAGGGTATCCGAAAGACAAATCCAAGTGCTTAAAGCGGATAATCTATCTACTTCACTCAACACCATCGGATTGGATGTGTCTCCTGCCATCCTTATTCCGTTCTATGATGAAGACAGTTCTACTTTGTTTCTCACTGGGAAGGTTAGTTAGTGTCCACAATGAGAAAAAATACAAACACTTAGAAATTTTAGATAATTTTGTAATTGGTCAAGGAAAAAATATATATTTCCTTAGGAACATTAAATGAATATTTTTTTGTTATTATCATAGTATATTTAAAATTTAAATATAGGTTATAATTTATTATGACATTTTTTAAATTATATAATAATAAACAATTTTAGATTATAAAATTTAAAAAAAGTATTTGTCTTATTTCATAAAAAAAATACAATAAATTAATATATTTTTTATTCGCATAATTAAGTTTAAAAATTATACATCTATTCATCCCAAGCTTGACTCTTCTGGATACTCGGGAGCCTTGTGGGAAACTCGTTTGAGATCAACTTGACCAAAAAACTTGAGCCTGCAGACCCCTAAAAATATTTAACATATTTCAGCCTAAACTGATAAATTCAAGTAAATATCACAACAAGAAATTCAGCTAGAGCAATTCTTGTCATTGAAATATTAATTTGTAATTTATGAAATGGAACAAAATTACTTGAATTGAAAAAAATAAAATATTTACCCTTCAATATTTTTAATTTCCAATCTAATTTTTTTCTACCCAAAGTGAAGTTGAAGTGGAGTATATTCAAAGCACAGTCAACATTTTCAAAGCTCCGCACACTCTAGACAGCAACACATTTCAAAATATGTGCAAAATACTCTTTATTCACCAAAGGAAATGATGGAAAGAAAGACAATCTAAATGGCTGAACTAAGACTTAAAATTAGATGTTCACAAGCACCATTTCAAATATTAACATTCAGTAACTGTACAGGCGTGACATACCATTGGAGATAATAAAATAACTTATTTTAGGCATAGAGTTAAAAAATCTTATTGTTGATATTAAAAGTGCCACCACCAAAATTATAATTTTATTTTGTTTCTGGATATTTTAATCTTTGATCTGATTAATAAAATTTGTCAAACTTTTACAAAAAAAAAGTTTCCTATAGGAAGTTTTTTTTGTAACTTTTTCTATGCATAGTATGATCACAATTCTAGATTAAGTATGAAAAGGCCAGATTCATTATTTTTAACCAAATTTGAATTTGTTTACTGTCTCTCTTAATATTATAGACAAATTTGATAAATTTTTGAGTCATATAAGCTGACAAATTGAGTCCTAGATATTTCATGAATTGTACAACATATTATAAAGTATATTTTTTGACCCTTTAATGTTGTTTTCAGGGTGACTCGACTATTTATGCATTTGAGATAACAGAGGAAGCTCCATATATCTGCCCCTTGAGTCATCACAGGTGTGTCACTCTTCATCAGGGCCTCTCTTTCCTCCCCAAGAATGTGTGTGATGTTGGCAGTGTTGAGTTTGCTCGAGCACTCAGACTCACCAACAACACCATTGAACCTCTCTCCTTTACAGTGCCAAGGATAAAGGTAACAACCCACTAACACTAAGCTCCCGAGATATACAATGTCAAAAATAATTTATCTTGCTGAGGCAAAATTAAGAATTTGTTAAACACTTTCCTTTGTCTATTTTTATTTTCATTTGACCGTTTGTTATTTATTGTAAATTATTCTCATTGGCATTTCTGAATAAATTGACAAACTTGTGGTAGTAGAATCTAAAAATTGGGTCCAAAATGTCCCTGATTGTGTGCAATTGAGTGGGTTTTCCAAGGTATGGTAATGTTTATTTAAAAAAAAATCAAGACAAATTCTTGTTGGTTTCCTTAAAATTTACCCTTCTAATTTTATTCCCATAGCACTAGAGTGTATTAATAAAAATATTGAATACCAATATTGCTTTGCATTGTTTTTATGACACCTAAAGATGTGAAATAAATAATGTTAGTGATGGACCACTCGAATCCATCACATCCTGACAAGCATTCAAGATTCGAGGATTTGGTGTTTTACTGGATTGGTTTGTCGAATCTTTCACCTCCTAAACAAAGCATAATATTTTGAATTCTAAAATCACTTAGTTAGGCTTACTTGAAAAGCACAACTTAGTCTCTGATCTTTATTTTGTCTGACAAAAGAGATAAGCATGAATAAAATCATTATTTTAAAAAACCGATTATAATTGTTTGGTGTATAAAATTTAGTGTGTCTAATACCCTACCCTCACAACTTTATGGGAAACTTGGACTCGACTGTTTCAGTGCATGCTCACTTCTGAAACTTCCACTTCAATGAACAATCTTGTTAATATTTTACTGAGCACATTAAAAAACTGAGAATCAAAACTAGAATTACAAATAAATTCAAAATAAATAAAACAAATTACAGCTTTTTTTAAACAGAAATAAGAACAAATTACACACAATACAGAATCAGTCATCGAAACGTATATGTTTACTCGCCAGAGTGACTATTAAATAAACATACTGTTAATTCTTACTACCCAACTGGTTTTAATCATCTCCAAATACGCAAAGAACCCCAATTTATTTAATACAATCCTTAAGCTAGATATTTTGTTGGGTTTAATGAAAAATAAATACTGTCAACAGTTAGACACCAATAAAACTTGTTTTATATATGCCTACTGGCCTACATATGGTATATTGATTGTTTATTTTAAATCGATTAAGGTAATCTGATCACTTGGTAAGCGCTATCGAGTTTTAAGAATTAAATAACGATTTGCTAATTCATAATTTGTTTTTAAATTGAATTTAACTAAGAGGTTTTTTAAAAATATGTTATTGAAGTAACTGTAAAAATATTCAAATGTAGTCCTGCCTAATAAAATGGGACTGAACATAACGCAAGCGTCGAAAATATGTTTGGGTTTTAAATAGAATGTATTCTCAAAAATCAATGTATTGCAAGAAATAAATATATTTTTGTTTTCTACGCGAAGATAGATAATAGATATAAAAGAAAATAATAGTAAAACATGCTTAGGCATTATTATTATTATTATTATTATTATTAGCACCGCGTCTTACTACCCGTTTGGGTTATACGCACTTACGCTAATGTGTAATGAAATGGAGGACCTACAGTTTAACGTGGAATCTGAACCACGGTGGAGGCCTGGTATTCCCCACATTCACAAGATGTCTTGTCCGAGGTGAAGGAAGGGTTTGGTATTCAGATAAATCTTTGCCGGGACCGAGGATTGAACCCCGGCCGCCAGCATAGAAGTCTGCCACCTTACCCCTAGACCGCCAGGTCACCCTTAGGCATTATTGAGTTCACTATTTTTAATGTGTTTTTAGTCGTCAGGCATGTTGTTTTAGTCTTTTAAAAAAATATCTATTTGTATTTGTGCTTTCTTATTAAAATAAATTAATATTCTTCATTGATGATTAAAGTTGATCAAAAGAAAACTAGGCTTAATATGTTTGTTTATTTCACATGTTTTTTTTAGAAACCTAACTCATTCTAGCAACACTTTAAAATAACTAAAAAATACTCAAATTTTGATTGATTTAATTTTAAACAATAAAATGAGTCTAAATTGTTAAAATTGGCTGGGTTTTAACCAGTATTTTGCAAGGGGTGGTTGGGGTTGATTAAAATTTAAAACATGATTGAAATAAATCTTAATTTAAAGTTTAGACATATATTGTGTAATGTAGGTCTATTTGTTAATCATTAAAATTTCTAACAATTTGCTAGGATTTGGATTCAAGATTTGAAAATAAAATGTTGATTCAGATTCGAGAAATAATGGATTCAACCCAACTCTAAAAAATATCCTTTAATTTTATTTTTTCCCAGTAAATCTTTCGGTTATTTAAAGAGTACAAATGCAACCGAGGTATCCAAAATTTTAAAGTATACACTTAGATTATTAATTGGTTTCATGTGCGTTAACACCAGAAATATTATCATATTAGTTCAAATAAAACAATAACAGTGATTTTAGTTCTCGTCTCTCTTTCTCACATACAGACTGCGATGCTCTTCTCCCGCTCACTTGTAGACTACAGCACTTGGTGGTTGAATGGTCACTAATGCCCATATTTTCTGGTCTATTACATACCAGTCAATACTTAAATATTAGGCGTGTGCAGGATGCTGAAATTCAGTGAAAATTTGATAAATTAGATGTTCCCAATGCTCTGGCGGTAAAAATTATTTACTCGATTTTCTGGGAAAAAATTACTTTTAGTTACGATTATGGCAATTTCACTATTGTATTTAATGCTCATTAACAGTATTAATCTACTAAAGATCTTCCATGGTAAGATTTGTAAAATTTTAGGCATTATTAAACGTAATATAATCAATCAAATAATAAAACATGTTAAAAACATAACATAGGTGGGCGGGCGACGGGGGTTTGTAATAAATCAAATAATTAAACTTAGTACATTTTTATGAAAATAATACTTATTATTTAAAATTGTGTTTTATATTTAACTAACCCCTTAAAAGTTATCTACTTTTGAAACCCCTTAAATGTTATATATTTTGATACCCCATAAATGTTATCTGGGTTTGCTACTCCTTAAATCTGCTCTATGTTGGAAACCCCTTAAAGTTTCTGTAGTTTAACACCCATGTAATCTATACTCTATCTTTGGTTGCTAACAATTGGTTGCTCATAAATATTGTACCTTGGCAAGCTTTTTCCTCTCCTCTTTCTCATTTTCACCCCCACAATATGGTAAAGTAGAATATATACCTCTGTTCCTCTATAAATCTTTCAAACTCTCTCACTTGTTGAATATGACAAATAACTGTTGATAGACAAAGCAAGAGCTTCCTTAATTGTTACCTCTCTACAAGCTAGAAATCCCCCCCCCCTCCACTTTTTACCTTCCTTTTCCTCCACGCTTGCTGTGTCACAAAGATGACTCTACAAAAGAGATTAACAGTGAACAATGATGAGCCAGCAGTACCTGCTTTAACAATAAATGCTTTGTTGCCCAGCCCAAAATTTTAGTGGAAAGGGCTAATCTCACCAACTTTCAGGAATTGATAAATTCCCTACATTTCCCTGACCATTCATTCAGAATCCCTTTCATCCCTACTAATAAGGGGAAGTAATTGTAATATCACTATTTTTCACTCCCTAAAATTATTCTAAATAAAAATATAGTCTAATAATATTCATTAATTTATTGTAGAGCTACTTTTTACATGAAGTCCAACTAGTGCTATGTTTTATTCTTTTAGCCAGCTAGTCTATAAGATAATCTCTTGACTGGCCAGAGTGTCTTACACTTATGTACGTTTAGACACAGTAGAACTGCCTTATCAGCAACTTTCCCGGCCTCCACTCTTCTCTATTTCACAGTCAACATAACTGAGCACCATTAAATTAAATACCTATGCTACTAATATTTTTGTGATATGTTTAGTAATGTAAGTGGTAACTGGGCACACTAGTTCAAATATGTTGATGTTTTATTATATAAGTAGTTATTAAAATTCACACCATTATGTTCTGTAACTATTATACAATTTTTTTCTATTATAATTCTTTAACCTATTTTTACCCTCTTTCTTTTTCCATTATAGTCTGTAAATATTATGAAAAAATAATTAGCCATTGGGTCTCTTCATTTTTAAACACTTTATTTAAACTTAAATAATTTGATTTCTTTCTGATCAAATTGCCATAAGCTTCTTATTTATCGTTGAAATATTTTTATTTTTATATTCAAATGAATGGGAAGGCTAAGTTTGGACACAAATTATAAATCTGAAAAATAATTAAGGCCAAGATGGAATATTTTTTTAAAATTTCCTTTTATTTTTTGCCCCATTTCTGTGAAAAATTGTTATTTGTAGTCTGAAAATTTCCCCATGTCAAAATGTCGTTCCCGCACAGGTCTATCAAAGACTAATACATACATCTGCTCTAGTGTGCATTAATGATTTGAGATTTCTACCAGATATTTTTTAACTCCAATGCTATCTTTTTACATGATTTGTATATTTACATCTTTCCAATCTATGGGCATATTACACTAATGAGATAGGGTTAAGGTAGGTAGAATTAATAGGAAATGTTCTTATATTTGTGTGGAGGCAGAGTGGTAAACTTTTTATGAAAAACCACTTTAATACACCTATCTAAAATTTACTTCTCAACACGGCTAATATATTCCACAGTGATCATCTGTTAGTTAATATGACGACAATGACTCCCATGTTTTAGAGCGACCTATTTCAAGATGACATTTTCCCACCCACCAAAGTGACATGGCAGCCGACGATGACAAGCGAGCAGTGGTTCTCTGGACTGAACAATCAGCCACACCGTGTCAGTCTCAAGCCGGAGGGAATGGATAATTGTACGTTTATTTTCCTGCTGTATCAAGGTGTTATGCATGAAATATTTGTATTATGTTTGGAAGAAGGGACAGGAAAGGTGTATAGAAGCATATAAAAGGGAACAACACAATATGGCTAAGAACATAGTTCACTCTTTACAATGCTCTCATTGGACAAAGAGATAGTGACTACCTCACAAAGAAAATCAATTACTACCACCTACTCCCACGTCCTAGATTTAGTTCTATCGAAACTCATCATGAGCGAGTGTGAAACGCACATCACAATTTCCTAAAAGATGAAACTGAAAAAAACAAAAGGGATTAAAAGGAAATTTGTAAGGAATGATAAGACACTTAGATAGCAACATGTCAAAGGAATAACATAGAGGACAAACACAAGAAATGGCCAGTGGTGCAAACATATATCATATATTTTTTTATAAGGAAAGCCTCTCTTCCCTTAATGAGTTAATTGTATTATATTTAGATTTGCATGAAAGACAGTAATTACTATGAAAATCAGTGTATATTTGAAGTCCAAGGTTTTATGTTGTTATCAGAGGGGTGATGCTGTTATCAGAGGGGTGATGCTGCTTGCTTCCTTAATTATTATAGATAGGTTATGTTTTTCTAATTCATTTTAGTTGCTCGTTTTTCTAATTCATTTTAGTTGCTCACCAGTGTTTCATAGTAACCTCTTTTGACGAAGGCACTTTTCATTCTATTGTAGAAAGATAAATAAAATCTTTTAATGGATATTCTTTTGACTGTGATAAGTAGACTGTAATCTCATTATGCTCATTGGGTGGCAGCTATCATAATATAAGTACTCTTGTTGGTTGTTGTGTGCGCTATGGGTTCACTATATTTGTAGAAGTAATGTGAACGAGTTATGGTTTTTTGGTGTGTGTGTTCAGTAAATTTGTAGAAGTAATGTGAATATGTGATGCGGTTACAGTGTCAGATGCACAAGCAAGTAGTCAGCTCGTGGGCGGTGACAAGGGCCAGATCACCAAGCCTGGAGGGGTACCCTTGGTTGGGGCCCAGCAACAGCAACCCTACAACAGGCTAGGCTGGAACCCGGATGTCTCTGGATTCACAAAGGAGAAGCAGGAACAGGTATGAAAGATCCCACGTACTATCATAAAATCCACACACTTGGATGAATAATAAAAGAAGTCCAATGATATATTATTTGTTCAATCCATTATCATTACTAGGTCATCAATCTTGCGATTGGTTTGCTGCAACTCTCCACTTTAGTTTATCCTGGACCAAATTTGTTACATTTTTGTACTTTTTTTTTGCAAACATCGTTATCTATATGATTCATATACTTCAGTTTTGGTCTCCTTCTATAATCATCTAATTAACTACTATTAGGGATCTTCAAGTACTCGGATTTCAAGCTTCGAGCTGAGCTCGTCATCTAAGTTCAAGATCAAGGTTGAAAGTTTTGTAGGCTCGTAATTTTTTAGCTCTCACTTGATGTACATAATAATACATTTTTAAAATGCAATGATAGGCATAAACTATTCAATTTATATAATATCGGCATTTCCACGTATAGATTATTCGGTAATTTAACAAATTGTTAAAATAAATATTACTTTTCACATTTATAATATAATAAAGCTTTAAAACTACTTTAGACCTGTAAAGTTATTCAATATTGTCGTCCACTTTGAATTATTCTGGATTGAAGTTGTATTACCATGGCAAAGCAATGAAAATAAAATAGCAAACTAGATAATAGAATAATCATTATACTTAATATTTTTACCTGGTGCCTAACTGAAATAATAATTTCTGTTAATTTAAAAATTTAACATCGAGAATATATTACATTGAATGTTTTCTAACTGAAGTTATTTAAAACTTAGATCAATTAATGTGTTTAACTAAAAAACTAGCACTGGTTTAGGTACTATTTAGTTAGAGGATGGTTGACATGTCTAAAATTCAGTGTTGACCGACCATATCTATTGCAATAAATATTTTACCAAACTTGCCACATATAAATAAAAAAATCATTTACTATTTCATATTGTTAACTAGAAATATTATTTTAACCCTCTTATTTTTCATTTTAAAATTTGGGTACAAGCTATTATAAGCATTAAAAATGGAATTGAAATAAATTTGTTTATTTTATAACATAACCATGCCTGATTAAAATCACTTTATTTTTACACAGGACATTTTTTAACAAAAAATGGCTGTATGAATGAATATCATAAACCATAACCACAAGTATCCGAAAGAGTGGCTATAAGCATGCCAAGTGTGGTTATGACAAACAAATTGACTCAAATGTAATTATAAAACACACATACGTGGATGTTGCTTTAATTGCCTATCTTTCTTGTACACTGCAAAAATCATGTGTGTGTGTGTGTATATATATATATATTCATATGCATATATCATGTAGAGCATATTTTTTGGACCAATACATGTGTGAATTTGTTGTCATATAGTGTGTAGACCATATTCTAGGTTAAAACACATGTGAATTCAATATCATGTACTGTTAAATCATGCAATACTTCTGCATAAAATTAAAACAATGGTATATATAGGCCTACTAAAAATGTAACAGTTATTGTAATGCATAATATGATTTTAATTTATAATCATAAAGGGGTTGTGGCTGAAAAAGAAATCTCACTAAAACATTTATGTAAAAAAAATGCCAAGCTCTTCAATAAAAAAAGTATCTTTCAGCCTTGGGAAGAAGTGATATCTAATAGAGTGCCAAATTTAACTTGCATTGGCATTTAAAATAACTTTTCACTTCCTTTTTACATTCTGTTTCTGCAAAAATTTCAATTATTTAGTTTAATATATTTTAAGATATATGGGTTAACAGACATGAAAAAATCTGGTATGCCAGTCTATCTAAGTGCGCAAATGGTCGAGAAGTGACAAGTTATTATTGATATGGTTGTATTGGCAACTCTGCAAAGTTTGTGTTATGTTGGCTATCTCTATAGCATACTCCCTGTAACTGTATCTTACTGCTAGTAGTTGGTTGGTCTTGTTACTGGTCAGTTGTTTTCTGGCATACATTATATTAAATACACTGCTTACACTATGTCAATGCGTGTGTGATTTCGTTTCATGGCTTATTAATCCTAATAGTTATTTGGAAAAATATTGGAAGTTAAACTTGGCACTCTTTAGATCTCACTTCTTTTCGAGGTCGAATAAGATTTTTTGTGGTGTAGATCTTGGTACTTTTTACATAAATGTTTTGGTGAGCTATCAATACTCTTTTTGAAGATTATGTATATGAATACATTTATTTAAGTAGATGCCAGCCTACCATCAGGAGGTATGTGCTCAATTTTTATTAAAGTCGTGTGTTGCAACAAATAGATAGAGAGAGGGGAGAGTTATATTAAAACTTAAATGGATTTGAGGAACTTCTATGGAAATTTTAATTTTCATTCTCAAGTCAATGTTGATTGGTTCAAGTAACCCTCCATTCCACTCCTCTCCTCAAACCCCATTTTGGGGCACCATGGTTGAAAACTTGAGATTTCATATTTTACCCTTGGTCTATATCTAAAGTACTACCTACCTATTTGCCAATTTTCAACGTTCTAATTTGCCTGGTTCAAGTAACATCCGCCCTCCCCCCCATTTCGGAAACCATGTTGAAATTTGAGATTACGTATTTTACATTTGGTCTATACCCAAAGTACTATCTAAATGCCAATTTTCAACGTTCTAATTTGGATTGTTCAAGTAACATCTTCCCTCCCCACCCTCATTTTAAGAAACCATGATGAAAAATTTAGATTTCATATTTTACCCTTGGTTTATATCCAAAGTACTGCCTAAATGCCAATTTTAAACGTTTTAATTTGACTTGTTCAAGTAACACCCCACCTCCCCCTTACTAATTCATATTCATTAAGATTGTACATTGATTGTTGTCACAAGTTTCTTGCTGTACACAAACTGTTTGTTCTACTTCTATGGATATTCTCTTTTGAGCTTCTCGATACAAATTTAAATCTCTCGGGCCCCCCCTCACCTCCCCTTTTTTTTTTGCCAAAAGGATGCTTTCTCCTATCCTTTTTTGTCATTAAAAAACAGATTGCAACAAATTATAATACTACTGTAAAATACCCGTGCCAAACAATACAGTCCTAGCACTTGAACTATGTGTTCTTGATGGCTTGTTAGAAAATTTTCGGGTCTTAAAAGATAATATAAAGATAGCCGAGCCCTCCCCCTTCACCCCTTCCGCATCCAACCAGGCATACTGGGGTTTTGACAATCATAGATTGGAGGTAAAGTGACTTATCTCAATTGGAATATTAAATGGAAAATGCATGGATTTTTTTTTTTTATTTATTCAGTTTTTTCATATACAAATACCCAATTATAATTATACTGTTGCAAGCGTAAATTATTTGCGATTATTAATGCCAAGTTAAAAAATTAAATTTCCTTCTCTACTAATAGTTTGAAGCTCAAACACATTTATTAATTTCTATCTAATTTTTTATCTAATTATTCCATGATTTTATTAAATTTTGGGTCCAGCATAATCGTTTGACATATTGATATCTTAAATTTGTCATAATAAATATCTTACTATCATTCATGATAGTTGAGATATCATCAGAATAATAAAAACTTTTGGGTAAATTGGTTGCAATGCGGGTTGTGTGTTGCCCCTTCAATAGTAAAACTCATTCTTAAGGAAAACCTCAGCTTTTTGAGGAATTTGTAATATATATTTGGAAGAAGGTACACCAAAGGTGGATATAAAACATATAAATGGGAACAAACACAATATGGCTGTTGCAATGAAAAGAAAAACACAGCTCACACTTTAAATTGCTGCCTCTTTAAGAAAATGTATTGTCACCACCCAAATCCCTTGACTTAGGTTTAAATAAGGTGTTGAAAAGACTCATTGGCTCAATGATCTTTTAAAATAATAATTACAGAACATAGTGGCATGAATTTTAATAATAATTTACCCAATAAAACATACATATTTCAACTCGTAATAAATAAAAGTGAACAACAGTCTTGCTCATAAGAATACCAAAAATCTTTATCAACTGAACCAGTGTGCCTGGTTATTTCTTGCATTTTAATTATTAAACCTCTACTAAGAGCGGCGCTCTACTCCATACCTATTAATACATCTATTATCTATGCTGGCACGATACTAAATCAAATGAATGCCATTGGCACATAATAAGATTAATGTAATAGGTATGCATTGATGCAAATAAAGATTAACTTAATTGGCTGTATTGATGCAAACATTAAAGTGTATTTCATGCATAATTAATACATTAGATACTTAAAAGACACTTTTTATTATTGCAGGCTAAAAATTGGTTTTCCTGGCTTATATCTATTCAAGAATAAATATTACCATCAATTGTATATAGTGTAGTTATGTTATTTAATGGCGCCTAGTTGTGTTGACTGTGAACTAGATAGGGAAGGGGGTCCTGAAAAATTGCTGGCAAAGCAATTCTAGTGCGTCTACATACACATGTGGAAAACCTAAAGTGTAGGAAGCTGAGTTCAGTCAGGAGTTATCTTTTAAACTAACTGGCTGCAAGAATAAAACATAGCACTCCTAGGACATCATATACTATTAACTCTATACTAAATAAAATTCACTTTAAAATGGAAATATACTAAATGAATATTATTAAAATATATGTTAATTTAGAATAGTTCAAGGTAGTGAAAAACAGTGATATTATGATTGCTTCACCTTGATAGGAGGATAATTATGCTCACAGAGACATTAATCGAGAATCAACACCTTTAAAATTAGCAGAATATAAGCCTAAATACTATTCTTAAAGTGGATTCAACTAAGGTACCTGTCTACTTAACGGAAGATAATGTTAATTTTATTTTAATAAATTTACTCATTTTTAGTGTACATTAAATACAAATGTGACATTGTAACTTTTTAACATAGTAATTTTTCCTCGAAGAATCCAGGAAATAATTTTTCTGCTCAAGTTTGGAGAGTATCTACTTTATTAATTATTATTCTAAAGTTCAGGGTACCACACAGGTCTAGTAAATAGTGTTTGTGATAAGCAATTTTATGATTTTAAAAATACTTTCTTAATTACAAGCACCTGGAAACATTCAACACACAATTAAACCCCTTCTTTACTCTATATTTGGAAGATCTCTGAGATACTCACTCAAGCTTAACTCGAATCAAAAACCTGAAGGTGGTGTACCTCTGTGTAATTTGATGCACATAATGACAATTTCAGAAACCATGCAACTTAATTATCTACTTAATTTAAACTTAATTTTTCAAGTACTTGTACAGTCTTTGTTAATATAACAAAAACAAAAAAATGGTTTTGAAGTCTATTGTTTTTGTATTCCAGATCCAAAGGGCAGTGAGTAGCCGCATGGAAGTTAACCTCAAGCTAGAGCAGGACGACATGGAGGGTGTGGATGAAAGAGAGTGGGTGAGTTCAGTTAGGGTTAGGCCACTCAGAACAAAACGAAACTGTCTCCCAACAGGCAAATATATGGTTTCAGTCTTGCATTTTAGTTTGTTGTAGAAAATGA
This sequence comes from Timema californicum, assembly GCA_902141385.1. Taxonomy (NCBI): domain Eukaryota; kingdom Metazoa; phylum Arthropoda; class Insecta; order Phasmatodea; family Timematidae; genus Timema; species Timema californicum. The sequence goes on along the minus strand of CABFOW010000360.1, from coordinate 183,004 downwards.
ATGACATTTATCATGGTAGTGTGTTTAAGAAATAACTTATGGGGTTTGGATTCACCATCTTATGGCAACAGAAATGTGAAAGACAAGAAGTGAATGAGGTGGATTATGATTTCTTTAGTTTGCAATCAACTTGCCTTAATGTTCTCTTAGTTTTGTGTATGAATACTTAAGAACTTATCCTTAAATGTCTAACTTCTGGTAAAGATCAGTAATCTATTAGCCCAATCTTACTCACATTACTTTTGTTATAAGCTAGATATTTCAAACAAAGTGCTGTCTCACATTCTTACCTTTCTTATCATTTACTTTTGTGGGCTTACTACACACATCTCGGAGCACATAGTCTCAAACTGGCATGGCCAGTCATTTCAGGATCTCATCACGTCCTGTATGGATGATACATTAACATTGATGTAGGTACAGAAAATCTAATTCCTCAAACACCTTTGGTCCTAAATTAATTAGGAATTGTTAAGTTGTTTGATAACATAGTGAATGATTAGGATCATTACTACTTGGTTATAAAATTCTAAAATAGCTTGACACAGTGATGGGTTGGTTCTAACATTTTACTGTTTTTAATTACACGATCACAAGTTATAAATTATACTTTATCACACTAAATAATCTAAAACCTTCTCGTCACCATTTTTTCATCTTTCTGTAATACTCGTCATCATAAACTGTTTTCAGCATGTGGCTGAGTCAGTTAATCGTCAAATTTCTCCACCTTCCTTTATCCGTCCACCATTCTTCCTCTCTATTCTCTTCTCACTTGCACAGTTTCTGTTATCTGCTTCTCCCATCTCTTTCTTGGCCTTTCTTGCGGTCTTTTTCCTACATACTTCATCTTCATCATTCTGTTTGGCATCATCTCCTTTTTTTTATTCACATTATATGCCCATATTATCTCATCCTTCTCCCCCTCATCATTATTATCATCATCATAATCATCCAACGTTTCTGCCTCTGCGGGTCATCTGACACATCCTCTTCCATTCCCTATCGATCTTTCCAAACTTCTCCTTCAGCCACATGTATCCAATCCGTTCCTTTACTTAGCTTCCATTTTCCTCTGCGCTTGGTCCATCCATCTTGTCCGTGGTCTTCCAATAGGTCTTCTACCTCTCTATTTGTTCTGTAAGGCTTTCTTAGGCATTCTCCCCCTATACCTGCAAATCATCACCAAACATTGCTTTCATTCTTTCTTCCCCAAGTTTCCCTGCCACTTTATTCATTAGCATTTCCATTAACATTATTATAATAGTGGTGAGAAAACACTCCCCTGCTTCACTTTCTTATTTACTTACTCACTCTACAGCATTAAGACCTCGAAAGTTTATTGACATACTAACAAAAATACACCACCTACCCCTACCTACTTGACTCCATTTTTTAATTGAAACCACCCTGTCCACCCTTTCTTTGTCTTAATACAACACATGTTATCCTAATAAATGCTACACACTCTCATTACAACTCCTCTTTCTACTTTAGCCTTCTCCATTGCTTTCAAAACTTTAGTTCTATTCATACTATTATATGCCCACTTCACATCCATAATACCATTACTAAGTTTTTTTTCAATCCCCTATTTATAGATCTTTTTCATTTATAATGATAATTAATCTCCAGAAGACAGTTATCACCCACAATTCCTTTGTTTTTTTATTTAGCACCGCGTCATACTACCTTTTCGGGTTATATGCTTAAGTACTAATTAAACTAATGTATTAGGAATTGGGAAGGTAGTATTTAGAGAAAATGAGCCCGCATTTGTGTGGAGGGAGAGTGGAAAACCATTTGGGGAAAAACACCCCCATTTCACTCGACCGAGATTCAAACCTTGATTTCCTCATCTACGGCAATCTAGATCAACATGAAATTAGCGCATTAGCTAACTACGCCACCAAGGTGGGTAATATTCCTTTTTTAAAATTGTTTTACTTTTCAACGGTTAAAGTAATATCAAAGCAGTGTACCATACATAAAATTATGACCTTTGTTCCTTCTTATCATTTACACCAGACCTTTCATTAGTCACTTAAAGGTGGATAAAAGTTGGCACATAACATTGTTGCATGCTTTTTAATTATTAAAAATTAAATTTTGGCCTAGCGGCTCATCAGATCACAAAGATAAGGGTAACCTTTTTTATATATAAGTGTATGATGAACGTTATCTGTTTAAAACATATTTTGATAAAACATACTACTGTTTTCAGAACTAAGCCAAACAAGTTTTATGATGACTTTTGCCCCCCACCTCCACTCCTCTCCTCCCCTTCCAGGGGGTGATATCAGCGGTTTCCTGATGTTCCATAAACAAGGTTATAGTAGAGATAGTCTGTACTAAATTTCATGCTGGTATTCAGATATGAAATATCAAGCACTATATGCTGTATTGAATTGTTTAAATGGCGCCTAACGTCAAAATATTTCCAGGAGGACTGAAATTCAATAATCTCTTCTATTCCATTTTGACGGGACCACAATGGAGTGTTGAGGAACCTTCAGGATCAAGACATTACATGACTGTCATGCCATTAAGTTGGCATTCAAGGACTGCTTTTTTTTATTCTCGCATTTAAGTTGAAGGTCAACTTGGTTTGTTTCTGTGGGCAAATTGGTGGATAAGTATATATATCAATCAAAATAGTTTATTACTTGTAATGATGGTTTTTCTTGGACTGTAAAGTTATAGTATGAATTTAGTCTTTAATATTTTACTTGTATGAAAAGAGAAGGCTATAAGTGATTGTGTATTTTTTTTGACTAAACACAAAGTTGACTTTCAATATTTGTTAAGTATTTAAAGGATATTTAATTTCACAATACACCAAAGTAGAGGAGATTTCTTACCTCTGCAAATGGCTTTAAAGTCACTGTTATAGCTGTAATGATTTGGTTCTTAGGTTATTTGAAAATTAATTTACTCAGTATTTTGTGTAATATGTATATGCCGCCATTTAATAGGCAAAAGTAATTATTTAAAATTACTTACTCTACACTTATTGTAAAGGACATACCCTAAAACTATATTTTCTTTGAAACTGAAATAATATTTATAATACACTAATTATAAATTTTCATTACACCTATAACTTTTGTTCACATTTAATACTATACATTTACTAAAAGAGGAGGATGTTTCAGTTTGTCACTTAAGTTTTACTGCAAAAACAAAAGATCCATGTATTTGCATTGAAATTTGCTACTACTTCAGCCGCCATGCTGAATTTAAACCAAATGTGACATATTTCTAGTCTTGTTGCGCCAACCTTATTGTACATATTAAAAGGATAATTAAATGTGGTCTTTATATACTAACTTTTGGAACGACTCCATCACATTACATTTAAATAATTTAGCATTGTTTATTTCTGTAACGCATAGTTACAGTTACACACTTTTATATAATAAAAAAAAGTTTTTTGTGGTCTAATATGCTTGTGATATAATATTATTAATCATAATGTAAGAAGAGCTATACACTTAAAATATATAAATATTTACTTATTTTCTAACACTATTTGGTGTATGGGCAAATGAATTGACTTTTATTTTAATAGCTTTTTGGTATTTATCACATTTGGTTTAGTGTATGTTGTGTTCTAGTTTGTGTTCATATTAAAACTATTTTTTATAGTAAGTGCACTAAGTTTAACAACAAAGTTATGAAAGTGGTTTCATAATAATAAGTTTGGTACTATAAAGTCACTGGCTAATAATAAACAAGTGCTAAGAATTTTTAACTACAGGGTTTCCACAAACTTTAAAGAAGGATGAACCAGGGGTGCCAAAATCAATGGATTTTCACACTTTCTATGAATTTTCAGTAAAATAATTACAGAAGTACGAATGCATCTCTCTTTTATAGTTTTTTATAATCTCTTATTGATGTAATTTTAAAAGATCTTAAAATAAATGTAATAGAAATATTGCAACATGATGAATTTCTCGTTAATGATGAGTCGCTCACTATAAGTCTGAAATTAACTTTGGTCAATCACACTATGCATACATCTAATTGGAAAAAGATTATGTTCATGCAGTTTGAATCACATCCTTCTATTTTTGTATAGTCATTTTATTTTTTATTTTCTCCAACTTGCTTCATACCATTTTGATATTAAACTCTTGTGGGTAGAGAGAGCGAAATATCGCAAGACCTGTTCTTTTTTTTTTCTAAATTTTTCCTAGCTTAGTAAAAGTAATATCAACATATTTTAATGTGCATTGTAGCATCTTTAAATGTATTTTACACACGCGAAATAAAATAAAATAATTATTATTTGTGAAATTGACTACTAGATATTTTATTTTCGAATAATAATCATTAATTATGTTGATTCATGATATAAAAACAAACATGTTTTTATTAAATAGCAGACATAATAATTTTTTGTCTTTGTTTCGACTAAAATTGCCAGAAAAATTTTAACCAACTAATCTATGACAATATAAAAAAAATTGAACCAGGTCCAGATTTATAGCAATGGAAGTCCCAAAGTGATAAGTAACTAGAGGCTCCAACTTTAAACAAATATCTTTATTTTCAAGATTTTGACATCATTTTTTCCTTACTATATATATTATCTGTGAAAATCTCAATGTTATAGATAATATTTAAATAAGGAAATATTGTAGTTACAATAAATCAAATCTGTTTAAAACAAAACAAAATATATTATATTTTATTCTTGCATAAGCCTTAGGAAAACACATTAAGAAAAAAAAAGAAAAATGTCTTACTCTAGTGCACAGTTTTATATACGGGTCAGAAAACTGGTGGTAGGGATGACTCAATTGATGAAGACATTATAATAAGTTATTGTTTATTTTTAAAATATTTTACCATGATTGCAATCTATAGCGCCAAAAAAGATTTATATTTGTATTATTACAACAGTTTGTGGGAGCTCCTAATTTGTGGAGACCCTTGAGTGGTCACCCTATCTCAAATGCAGCCCCGTCTATAACCAATCAAAATTTCCACTATAAAAAGATATTTCCCTCAATCAAAGATCATTGATAAAAAAGTAAAATATGTGTTTGATAAATTTAACCGTACATTTTCTATCCACAGCATTTTATTTACCATGAATCAGGGTTTTATCTTGAGGGTTAATGATTTTGGAAGCATTTTTTTTCTCATAATATCAATATATTAATACTTTTTAGTGGTGTCAAAATTTTGAATAATGTTTTGCAAAAATCTTGCAAGGGTTTTGTGTTATTGTTGAAAGACTTTTTGTGTGCGATTTTACTTCATACCACTAATTTTGAACACATGTCTTGACCAATTGCATTTTTAAAGGAAATTAAACAAAGAGCAACAAATGTTTTCAAAAATATAACTATGATATCAACTATTGAAATTAGAGTGTTTTACTTTCAACATTGACTTCTGATACTTTCTCATAGGTTGGCATCTTTGGATGAATCAAATGTAGTCAGGCAATAAATTTCACTTAGAACTATATTATTTTTGTTAGTGTTGAAAATTAATTAGAAATGAAAGGATAGCTTAGTTTATCTTTGTTTAAGCTCACAGGTCTTGAAGATTTGTTAGAAACCATAATAATCATCAACCGTTTCCAGCCTGTGGCCTGGTCAGTTTAGTAAAATTCCTCCTTTGTATATTTTTACTCCCTTATTCGCTTACATTCTTCTCTCTCACACTTGCTGTCATCTTCTGCTCCCATCTCTTTATTGGTCTCCCTTGCAGTCTTGGGTACATACATATTCATAATTCTCCTTGAGAGCCTTTCCTTTTCCATACTCATTAAACCTTTCACTGCCTCAAATTTCCATCAGGTGGAGAGTAAACTGTGGTAACAATCACTTTCCTTAAAGAAGCAACAGCGTAAAGTGTGAACTATTTTCCTCTTTACATTGTAATAGGAGTGTGAAGCTTTGAAATTTTGACTTGGCCTAAAAAAAAAACACTCCATTCTAGCTTTGACAATTATGAAGCTTCAGCAATAAATATATTAAGAGGTAAAATACTAAATTTATGGTCAAATATTGCGTTTATGAACTGTTTTAAACATTACAAATTAGAATTCAGAAGGGGAAGAGAAAAAACTGAGACCACCACTGTGGTCTAGTGGCCAGAGTTCCTGAGGCTAAATATCCAGAGGTCTCTAGGGCTCAATCTCTGGTTTGTCCAATCTGTGAAGTTGTGGGTCTTAACAGGGTCACACTCATGCCCGTGAGGACAAATGAGGAGTTACTTGAATAAAGACATAACAGCTCCGGTTGAGAAACTTGATATTAATTGTCGAAGGGTTTGTTGTGCTGACCATATGACACCTTATATCTGCAAATTTTGGCACTCTCAATGTTGATGACGGCAGCCGTTCGGTCAGTGTAGTTAACTTACAGGCTCAAACATGGAGTTTTTTATGGAAAAAAAACTGAAGTAATTGACTCACGATGATCAATTTATCACATTAATACAAAATATTACAAACTATCGTGCAATAAAACAATTCCATGACATTTTTGGGCATAAATAACTACAATATTTTTTCAATAAGAAAACCACTAACAAAAAATATTTTAACTTTGGTTCGACTAATAGAATATTTCATATATGCGATTCGACTCCACTTCAAATTGAAAAAGTGAACTTTGCACATCCATACATTGTAACAAACCAAATCATATTTGTTCTATTCCCCTTTGCTGCACCTTGTTTCTTATTTTACTATTTGCATTTCGTGATCAAAATTTGCAACATTTTCATTTAGAAAAAGAATGAAATATCATAAGCTGAAAAAAAGTTGTGCCTATTTTTTTTATCTGGCCTTATTAAACCATGTGTCTAGCATGTAGCCACACAAAATTCTCAATGAAATAATTTGGTCTTACTTTGAATATAGAGTACTGTAGTTTTAAAATTCTCTTCACCCCATTCTATAGTAAATAAATATAACTGCTTTAGTTAGTCACTTTTTTTTCTTTTTTACCTCAGAAGTTACAACAAGGTTGTTTATATACGAATAAAGAAGATTGCAGCTTTTAATTAAGATCTAGTAATGATACAAATTTAAAAATAGCAGTAATCAAAGAATTGTAAAAATAGAGGGAAATGAAGAAACTGACACTGAAAGCCGTGATAACTGTTTTACTGCATTTAAGTACCCTTTTGGGTATCAAGCATTCAATAACAGAATCGGGATTAGGATGTTAGAGTTTCAGAAGAAATGATCCGACAACTCGGTTCAGTCGGCAGCATGTCTATCTACTGAGCAAAGAGTCCTGGTTCAATTAACGACCGGGGACTGGATGTTGTTCCTGTCCTAGTCTAAAGTTAGATTATAAGGCATCTAAAGTTATGACAGACCTAGCAAGCTGGTAGTGGAAAAATAAGCGAGATGGCTTGATTAAAAAACTGACCCAGACCATAGGTTGGAAACAATAATGGATGTAAAGTAAAGTTTCAGAAGAAATGTACCTTAATTTATATGAAGGGAAAATGAGAAACAATTTTAGGAAAAAGCACTTTCATTACACACCCAATTAGGTTTGAACCCCGATCTCCCAATCACCAGGAATCTGGCCTAATATGAGTTATGTGATAGACCATATGACCACTGAAGCAGTTAATAACTTAAATTTATCAGAAATAAGTAAAAATACTTCTGCTCTCTTGTATAGTGATATTATTATATTAGTGTACCTTTATTTCAGGCCAATGCACTTTTTAAAAAGGTGTGAGAGAGATGCCACAAAAAATGTTAAGTATTTTTTTCTCTCTGGCCAAGAAAATAATTTAAATAAGTTTTTTTTTTGTGGTAACCCTACTTAGTGAATAAGTCTCTTTATCTAAACTATTTAATTTAAAAGTATATTTAACACACAAATTCATGCACATTTTATAAAATGTAGGTTAGCTGTTGATGGTTATTTTTTGTAATGAATTTATTCTTAAATATTCAATATCCAAGAAGTTAAAATATTTATTTGTAAAGTTTATTTGCAATTTTCACATAATCTCAGGCGTAGGGAAAATTTTATTTTGGGAGCTTTTAAAATTGTAAGCTTACAAAATAATGATAAGATTTCCTACTAAACCCTAAGAAATAAAAACATTATTATTTTATACAGTAGTTGTAGACATTTATTTTTGTAAGAGGGGAGCAAGTAATAAGTTTTTAGGGACTTTCTACCTTCCTCTCCCCCTGTTAATGTTAGCAAATTGGATGCTCCTAAAAGCTTTTTGTCGTTGTCCTTGCTTGGAGAATTTTTGAAAATGATATTCTTTTAGCATCTATTTAGAATAGTACTGCCATCAAAATATTTGGAAATTTGGAATGCCCTAAAAAGAATTTAAAGTTTTCTTAGTAGGATTTTTTTTAAAAATGAAATGCCTCTAGAATTTATTTGCAGTGGTCTTCAACCAGTAAATTTTAAAAATGGGATGCCCTTAGAAACTATTTGAAACCGTCCTAACCTGGATTTTTTTAAAAATTAGTTGCCTTTAAAAATGATAAGAAGTGCCCCCTCACTGGTATTTTTTTCAAGTTCTAGAAATTATTTATAGGTTTCCATCCCTGGCAAATTATTGAAAATTGAGTGCCTCTCTAGATCATTTTAAATTTGATACAAGGCCATCTTTAAGCATCATAATATTAAGAACTTTGGATAATTTTTTTTGGGGGGTTGGAGGGAGATGGACCGCTTATATACCCCCCTTCCCTCTGCCCATTTTTATTCATATTTAACTAAAACTACCTATTTCTTTTGTTAAGTGATATTCAAATTTTGTTTACATGATCATTTTTATTTTACCTTTTATTTATTTCCAAATAGTATTTGGAACATGTTAAAATAAATAGATGTCCTATATAATTTCATATTGGATATTGGATGTAGTACTCGGAATGTTTATATTCAAACCAACAGTAATTTTCTAATATCTTGTTCATTCTAATCAATTTATCATCTGTTTATTAACTATTTGAATCTCAAATTGAGATTGGAATGTTACAAAAAAAACTTAAGTACAAGTGTCAAAGCTGTGGAGTTAGAATCGGTAGCAGTTTAGGGTGGAATCTGAGTCTGTAAAAATGTGCCAACTTCATGTCTGGGTTCAAAATTAAAACTTATATTTTAACAATATATAATAAATATATTGTTTTAATTTGAGACTTTTTTATTTTTTAGGACCAATATTTGTAAATTTGATTGACATTTTATCATTTCAATGCAGCAAATTTGTATTACTAATTAATATACATTAACAATTTATGGAGTCATAAGTCTTACAGTAGCAAAATAAAAGAGTCTGAGTCGAAGACTTGGTGTACCAACGCCACAGCTTTGATAGGTGTTTAGTTTCCTGCATCAGTATGTTTTTCTTACCTCAAATCTGATTTCACTCACATTACATGGTAAATTGATGATCTGAGGGATGGTTTTTATGTTTGCCCTATAATTATGTTGGATTAAACTAATAGTAAGCATCATAGTATCTCTAAAAAATTCACATTAGAAAGTTGATAAATAAAATAAAAATTTCCTAAATATCCTCAAGGAATCGAAGGGACACAAATAAATTATTTTTCTAAAATTATAATGAGGTTAATCCATTAAAAAACTTCCACTTTTATTACACTATAGTTAGCATGGGATGAGACTATTATTTGAAATGTTTGTTTATGAATTCTTTTAATCTGAGTACATTCATTGTCATACATATACTTTGTTTATAATTTATATTATAATCGGAAGAAGATATAGGAAAGGTCGATAGAAACATATAAAAGGGACGAACACAATATGGCTTTTACAATGAAAAGAACACAGTTCACACTTACATTGTTGCCATTGGACAAAGAGGTAATAGCTGCCTCTTAAAGAAAAATTGATCGGCACCACCCAATTCCCTGACCTAGGTTTCATCCTATCGGAACTCATCAGGGAGGAGTGTGAAGCGCGCAACGAAACTTACTAAAAGAGGAAACTAAAAAAGTATGTGTTTCTTTTCACTTTTCCTATACCTTCTTCCAAATATAAAACGATTACCTCATAAAGCGAAGAGGTTTTCCTTATAGAGATATATTATATATTTTGTTTACAAAAATTGTCTTTACTAAACCAGAATTCAGTCCCTTATGATAAGAATTGTATAATTCTGTAGTTCAAATTCACATTGTTAAAAGTGGGTTTGACTATGTTATAAATTTGAGACATAACACATTTTTGAACTAACATAAATTAGCATAATTTTGTAATGGTGTACCAAGTCCATTTTTTTCAATAGGAAGCAAAGATGAATTGACTAATTGAAATATTCCCAAAGTCTAATCAAATTTTGTTATAAAAAAGTTTGTTTTTATTTATTTATCATATTTAGGCATTATATGTTGTTTAAAAAAATGTTATTACGAAACTATTAACAGATATTTGACAAATTAATTTATTACTATTAATTTAATAATGTGTAATACAATTACTTATGATAATTGACAAGAACATTAACTTTATAATATACTTAAAAGTGCAGAATAACAAAAATGTAAAATTAGTGTGTTTTTTAGCTGTCAATATTTATAATGATGGAGCTTTGTATATTATCCTACATTATTTTTTTAAGCTTTGCACATCCCTATAATTTTGTTATTTAATGTGATAAGTTTTCTGAAAAAAAAAATCATAGTTTTGAAAAGAAAATTGTTGGTGAATAGGATTCCAGTTGTGTGTTTGATGAAATAATATTGGTCAAATCATCAAACACATTGAAAGTCCATTAGTAAATATAAAACATAATATAAATGCAATTTATTCATATCCATCACTTTTCTTTTATTATGTTTTGAAAGCTTATTTATAAGTTGCAAGTAATGGCAAAAACTTTCGAACTAATTTAAAATAAGGCACCATGTAGTTTTAAATTTCAATTAATTGCCAACAAAATTAATTTTATTTTACTCTATGGGCTAGTTCTGGGATGGGGGACCTGCAGTATTTTGAGGTGTTCGGTGTAGTATTTTCACATATTTTGTCAATTATGTATTCTCAGTGTTAATAAGTCATACATTTTCAGATGACATGTATTTTTATTGATTAAAATAAAGTCATCATTTTCAAGTAGGTATAATGTTAAAAAATTAACTGTTCTTATCAATAACATGGTTGGTTCACTTCATATACTCCATTCTTGAATATTTCTATTAAATTTTATAATCATACTGATACTTTTTTTTTTAAGTATACTTGTATAATAAATATCTACAATTGACTTTCAAAATGAACCAAGATCCATGGGCAGTTAATTTAATTTGAACCACAGAGAAAACACGGAAAAAAAAGACAAAAAAATTGTTTGCTCGCTTAAGGGTCCCTAAAAATATATTAATTTATTTGGGTAGGTACTTCATAATTATCACAAAATTTACTTTAAATAAAGTGTGAGGCCTTGTGGGAAATTCGTAAAGTGACATGCACCTGTCCAGTGGTCAAAGGTTCTCCACCTTTGGGCTAGCTTATATATATTCCATTCACGGTAGGAATTACTCTCTTAAAGGTCTTTTTTCTTACCAATATCCTACTATATAGTAGATTTATGGTAGGGAAAAAGGCCTTTCAGAAGTCAATTCCTACGGTGAATGGATTATAATCTAACATGAATGAATTGAAAAGCTACCATAGTCCAGAGCATAGAACTGTAAACACAAACAATTAAAATTAACTTATTGAACAAGATCTTAAAGTTAAATAAATATAATTTCTCTTCTCAAAAGTCTTTGTTTTTGCTGAGCAATTTCACCTACAGTTTATTCCACTTGTTAGAAAATAAAATCTTTTTATAGCCAACATTAATACATTTTACTTTATTATGAGTGTCATTTTATAAGCATTGATAATTCCCATCAAAAGTTATAGTTGCAGATCATATGACTTGATGTAAGAATATTTGAAAGTAGATCTAGTAATTTTTTCCATAGCGGTCCAGGCAATAATCTTCTTGGAAAATACTGTAAAGATACTTTTTTTTTGTAATGTGTGATATATTGAAGGTATTAAATTCACACATACACTTGTAGAAGGTCTTTAATTACATTTTGAAACAATCTGTATAGTGGTTGTTTCTCTTATGTTAGCCTAAATACTTTCTTTGTCAAAGATTTAACTAATCTTGTCCCATTTGTGCATAAGTATTCTTGAAGTTTACTAAGCTATACAAACGAGCGCACATTCCAGTAATAGTGCCAAAATGCTCATATCTATATTTTTTCTGCTGTTAAAAGTCTGATTAATGATAGTTTCAGTATTATATAGCCTTATTTGTCTCTTTAAAATTAATGCTCAAATATTTAAAATACATTTTAGAATAGTTTTTAATACCTTATTATTTCTGTACTCTTTTCTATAGTTAGGTCATACAAGATAGACCTGGTCCTAGTGACTCATGTTTACATTAATACACTTGAATAAGTTTAGTCTTTTTTATTGTATTTTCGATTTTGTATAATTTATGTGTTTGACACAGTAGGGATTGTACAATTATTGTGAAACATTAATGTACTTTTGAGGGCAAAATATAACTTTTAAAATAAATTATTATTTTGTGTGCATCTTTCATGAATGTGTCCAGCTTGCTGTGGTGACACAATATGTTGAGCAGATTTTGAACCTCTACTTTATAAATACTGTTATTTAACTATATCAACAACTGATACAGATGTCACTAAGATAAGCCCTGATACTGAAAATTAAATTCAATAAAATAAAATATTACATGAACATGGTTCTTTGGCTCTTCACTGAGCTATCCTGGTTAGTTGCGTATCCAGTGCCACCCTTCACTTAGTTTTTATTTCAGTGTCTGGTTGTCAATTTGTTTGAATTTAGATCTATTATCAGTACTAGTTACAACATCCATATATCATTTAATCATTTATTTTAATTAATATTTGCTTGGCTCATTTAGCCTAATTTGCCTTTAGCGGAAATGTCTATATAGTTTAAATCCCGGTCGAATGTACCGAGAATGATTTCCTAAGTTGTTTCACACACTATCCACACAAATGTGTGTACACTTCCTCTAAATTCAACCTGTACTTGGCAAAATGCATTAGTATTAATAAATATCAAGATAATTCAATAAAATATTAGTATTTTTTTGTTGAAGAATATCTCACAATAAGAACCTTAAAGTGAAAAGCTTTTTTAATGGGTCAAATCTAACTAATTGGTAACCTATTCTCAATTAATACATTCACATAATGTCTACCAATACTGAAAATATATTAAGACTGTTCTCATTGAGTGAAATTTTTGCTATAACAGTTTGCATCAATTTATCCACATGCAAATTGAAAAGTGCAGTCTTGCATCAACGGAATTATTGTTTCACTTGATAACCTTCCTATTCTTGGTCTTTACCTGAACCCCCTCCTTTTCACTACATGCTAGAGGAAGAAAGAAATTACGTTTATTGATGTTTTACAAGTACAATTAATAATATGAATGTTGTAGTAAATTAAATAACTGTTGATTTTTACTACATTAGCAACCTGCCCCCCCCCCCTCCCTACCCCTCACAATCTTTGTTCTAGTAACAACACAAAGTAAGAAAGCTATATGCCATGGAAATTTAATTAACGTGTCAACATTAACTGAGCAAATTTAAAACCCACTTCAAAACATTGGTGTAATCAACCTACCTTGACATTCTGATGGCACAATACCTTCTTTGTTGTGTTGTTCTTCTCTTGACCCCCCACCCCCCCTAAAAAAAGGTGCAATTTGCAAGATCAGCTCAATGTAAGTACTCTGCAGATCCCTTTTGTTTATCTTGTGACTTTAACAAGTAGCATGGAAGTATCTTCAATCTGATGATATGCTAAGGAAAAGAAGAATGTTAACAGTGAATGCTGTTAATGGGAGCAACAAAATAATATTTAATTTGGTCCCGTCAATAAAAAAATGCATTGTCATCTGGAGGCCTAAATGGTTAAATTGTACATTATAGTGTTAATGCTCGTGAAGTAATTTTTAAACCAGAAACTAAACAGTTGTTTTATTAATCAAATAATGACATTCCTATGTTAGAAGTAGTTCTGCTTGTAATCATCTTTTCAAATTAATGTTTTCCGTTTGTGTTGACCAATAATCCCAAATTTTACAAGATAAACCTAGATACGGCATTGTGTAGGTCCTTTTCCAAAAGGGAGCTCCAAAGTATGGTTAAGCAATGCTCGTTTTACTGAATTTAATTTGATGAGAGTACAACTATTGTGACTTAGAAGAGCCAGATGAATATTGTTGTTCAATCTGGAATGAAAATCATATTTAGCATCTTGCCTTTTACATCATGCAACAGCTCAATACATATTAATGAACTCTATCGGCACTAAACAAAGAGGGTTTGGATCTTTAAAAAATGCTTTAAGTGTCGATGGATGGACCAAATGCAAACCTCAATTTTTAAATTATCTCAAATGTTACTTGAAAAAAGATTCCCTATAAGTCGCTGGAATTCTGAACTTGTTCTTTACAGATTGTCCATGCTGATTATAAAACATGACATTCTAACTCTAATTGAGCTGGTTACTGATTTTTGCACTCACTACAATATTTGTTTAAAGATTTTTCAGCTAGATGATCCTGTTATTCTTTGATATTCTGCACATCTCATTTACAAATTCTTTTTTTCACTTACATAAGGTATTTAACTTACACTTTTTGAAGTGATTGATTATATTAGCAAACAAGAATTTATATGAGTGAGAGCAAAAGGACTTAATTTTGCTGTGAAAGGTATTTTCCCATACTTTCCAGGGTTCTTTTACATGCCACAATACACATGGGACTGACAGCTTTACTCCCCCTCCAAACGAAATTGTGCTAAGGATTTTTATCACTAAAGAAAGATTTATCGACTCTGGCTGAGTTTGAACCCAGAAACATTGGGTCCTGAGGCGAGCACTTTACCAGACAACCGAGGTCATATTTCTCAACAAAGTTTTGGTCTATTAGATGAGTAGAGGACTCGGAAGTGTTAGAGATTTTAATGTCAATGCTGCCTTTTTACTTTCTCACTATCTTACAGGTACAGAAAGTATTGTGATAGTCAAAAAACTCGAACTTGTGATTTTGATGAATCTCAATGTTTCATGACTCCCCAAATACGAAAAGTAGTTTTTGAATTTGTCTGTCTGTACCTCCAACTAGAGCCTAAACTATTTAACCGATTGGGCTAAAACTTGGTATCTAGGGTTTTCATGAGGTTGCCCCGAGGGGTATTGAAATTGGATATCAAACCCTAAAATTAAGAGTAGTTTAATTGAGGGCAAAAAGAGAATAAGTCAATTTTCTCAAAATCTGCTCATACGATTTTGATTAAATTTCATTTCTATACATTTATAAATATTATAAACAAAATGGCTACTCTCAATATTTCGGCAAAATGACCTTAATGGCTCCGGTCTGATGCGTAAATTATATATTTTTTTATATCATCTCCTAAACTATATGTATGAGATATGAAATTACTTATCACTCACTACCAACATGTATGTCTATTTATAATACACATATTTTTAATTAAAGTATATTTTTATAAAACCAATAACTTTCAAGCTATAAGCAAATGTTTTTTTAAATTTACGAACACAAAAGGTAAAGTATTGCGGCCGTAAAAAAAACTAACCTGAAATGTTGATGGATGTCGACGTCTTATGACCCCCTGAACCCCAAAAAGTGGTCTTTGCAATGGTGTGTGTCTGTTTAAACTTAAAATTAAGAGTATTATTATTATTATTATTATTATTATTATTATTATTATTATTATTATTAGCACCGCGTCTTACTACCCGTTCGGGTTATACGCACTTACGCTAATGTGTAATGGTAGGGTGATTGTGATATGAAATGGAGGACCTACAGTTTAACGTGGAATCCGAACCACGGTGGAGGCCTGGCATTCCCCACATTCACAAGATGTCTTGTCAGAGGTGAAGGAAGGGTTTGGTAATCAGATAAATCTGTGCCGGGACCGAGGATTGAACCCCGGCCACCAGCACAGTATATATATTAATTACAATAATGTGTTAAGGATGAGGAAGGTTGAATTTTGAAAAAAGTGTGCCTACATTTATGTGCAGGAAGAGAGGAGAGCCATACAGGAGAATCCATCAATATAGTTGACAAGGGTTCAAACTCAAATCATCAATGGCATTCCAGTTTATTGTGAAAGTGATACAAAATATAGATATATTCAACCAACAAAGTGGGTTTTGATGATATGAAAGCTTGAATGCACATGCTTTCATACAAACTTGCAGAATCTTATTATTCTGCAAGCTACCTTCTATACCATTGGCCGAGAATAAGCTCTTTGAATTTGGCTACTAAATTGTAGCGTTCCCTATCTAAATCATTGCGGTCTTCCCTTCTGAGAAAAGTACTATTATTATAATGAGTGAAATGTGCTCATCAACAGTAATAGGTAGCTAAAGTGAATATCCGTATTGGTGTTAATTGGTAACTTATATGATAATTCCAAACAGCATTCTTCAATTTTGCCAACATTTCTCAATTTTCAAGTTTTCCTTAGTGAATGGTGATGCTTAGGTTTTTAAGTTGATCACACTTTTTTATTCTATCAAATACTAAACATTAATATTCTCTAAGTTATTATTTCAGTATTAAATATTAATCCAATATACAAGCAATGCATTTTGTTAAAATACCAGAAACAAAATCTTTTATTTTTTTATCTAGTATTTAGGTGTGAAATTAGTGGAAGGGTTTAGCCAAATATATTCATTCAGTGATTTTTTTCTTGTTTTTAGTTTAGTTTTGTTACATTACCATGACATCAAAAACTTGCCCAGCTTTTCTGGATTTTCTTTGCCTGTATTAACAATGTGGTGTTGAGTCATTGTTCAGCCAGAGTAAATTATCTTAGTTTTACTTTCACATCAATTTATTAATACAGGAACATCCGACCAAGATTTGAACCCCAACTCGCCCCCATTATCAACAGTTCAGTCGATTGCAAGAGATATGCCTTAGACCAGGCATGTCCAACCTGCAGAATCCAAGTTAGTTCTGTGAAACCCTCCAGCTCATATTGAAACAATTCAAATTGCAGAAATAGATAACAAATTAAGATCTTGCAGCTGGCGTAAATTCTCATTAATTCCTGTTTCCAGAATCATATATATATATATATTACGCATAAATGTTTGGGTGTGGGGATGAGTATATACTATATTTGGGCATTAGATATTATACACCTCAAGTATGGTCCCCTGCCAATTCCCCAAGAACTTCTCCAGCGCTCAGTCTGGGAAAGGTTGGATTTGCCTGACTTAGAACATACGACAACCGAAGCTAACAACACTATACCTGATTGATGAAGTAAACAAATAAAGTAGAGAGGATAAAGGCCTTGTTACAAAATTCCCACAAAATGGTGCATTTTTTAAATTGTTATCAAAAACACTTTGACTAATAAATAAAACTTTAAATGTTACTTTTAAATAGTATTGGTTGTATTCTAAGTAAATCATAGAACTACATTTGAGGAAATATATTTCATAGTGAAGATTTAAGGAAAAACAGCCAAAAAATGAAATAGTCAAAAGAAGGGTAGAAAAGGAGCAACTATCCATTTTGTGCATGTTGTTCAGTTACTTATTGTATTTGAACTTGGTTGATCTTGGGAGATCCAACAAGTGCTGGGAATGGGTCTGATTGTTTACTTAATGTGGAGAATGCCAGGCATCCACCGTGGTTCGGATTCCACGTTCAAATGTAGATCCTCCATTTCATCTCACAATCACCATACCATTACACATTAGCATAAGTGTGTATAACCCGAACAGGTAGTAAGACGTGGTGCTAATAATAATAATAAATAATAATTATACTAATAATAAAAATAATAATAATAAATAATAATGATTATACTAATAATAATAATAATAATAATAATAATGGTTTACTTCGTCTATCAACTTATTTGAAATAAGGTGCAAAGGTTTTTCAGACACCAAAGCAGCTAAAAAGTCTCAGAAAATAAAACACTGATCCAAAAATTTAAATTTTCTGCTTTATAAAAATTGATAATGGATGTTATAAAAAACTCCATTTGTATAAATAATAATATTATTATTATTATTATTATTATTATTATTAGCACCGCGTCTTACTACCCGTTCGGGTTATACGCACTTACGCTAATGTGTAATGGTAGGGTGATTGTGAGATGAAATGGAGGACCTACAGTTTAACGTGGAATCCGAACCACGGTGGAGGCCTGGCATTCCCCACATTCACAAGATGTCTTGTCAGAGGTGAAGGAAGGGTTTGGTAATCAGATAAATCTTTGCCGGGACCGAGGATTGAACCCCGGCCGCCAGCATAGAAGTCTGACACCTTACACCTAGACCGACAGGTCACCATTTGTATAAATAATTCTTGTTGAAATGAACTAAAATAATTATACATACATTTAATTAAAGCAGCGTTTGAATAAAAATACCAAAAATTAGTTTATTTTCACTGTGAAACCAAATAAAAATATTTCCTGACATCACAAAATTCTCGAATTTTCGCCAGCCATAAATTACCTGACATTTTCAAGATTTCCATATTTTCTCTGGCAAAGCTTTTGTGTTGTGTGGAATGAATAAAGTCATAAGTAGTTGTGGGGTGGATTAAGCTATCCTGTAAAGCAGGTGTATAGTCAAGATTTAAAAAGAGTGTGGCAGACACCAATATTTTTTCTAAATGAAGATTTATATTTTAACATCAAATAATTCAAAAACTACATATTTAAAACTAAAAAAAAGAATGATAAAAAAAGGTATTTTACTTTTAAAATTCATTAATTTAATAACTGGGCAATTATTTTTTGACAAGTATCGAGGGTGTTGATATTTTTTTTATTCACCCCACATTTCCAGGAAGAAAGATTATTTTTTTTTTTAAAGATTATCATTATAAGTTTTTTCATCTAATTTACCCAAAAAGTTAGAAACCTATTTCACTGTGCATCAATAAGCATTCTAATGGCTAGTGTTTACTTATGCTTAAAGATCTTTGATACC
This sequence comes from Timema californicum, assembly GCA_902141385.1. Classification (NCBI taxonomy): domain Eukaryota; kingdom Metazoa; phylum Arthropoda; class Insecta; order Phasmatodea; family Timematidae; genus Timema; species Timema californicum. The sequence continues at coordinate 163,926 of CABFOW010000360.1, read as the reverse complement.
ACATTTCCTTTGCCAATTTGTCACAGCTGGGAGATTAGGATGATATTCCTGCTCAAGAATAACTGTAGTCAACCAGTAAGTACATATTCAACATTTACATTTTATGATGTTCATGGATGTAAGCAATGCAATGTGATGATAGATTGCTCTCATACCCTGTCACTAAAACAAAACTGATAGGTATATGGTTAGCTATAATTAGGTGAATCATTTGAATGATCATTCATGCAGGCACACACACATACACACACACACACACACACACACACACACACACGGAGGCTCAATAGGTGACATAGTGCTTGCGAACATAGTGTTGGGAACTAGTGCTGTAGAGCATTCATGTTTTTTGGAATGATTAACATCACAAGTAGGTGTATGTTCTGTGTTTTAGTAACTTTCCAGACTATCTGCAGTCCTCTTGTTATTTGTAGTTATTAATTAATTTATGTAATATTATTAATAAAGCCTACATTTCATTTTTTTTAAAAACCACACGAATAACTGTTTTTTTTAACAGAAACAATATTACACAACACTGTAGCTCCATTTACTATTTGTACAAAGTTACAAGCAATGTTCATGTCACAGGTCAACATAACATTTATATTTATAACATTGCATAACATTTACTAGTTTACTATTTCGAATTTTTTTAAACATTTTTGTTAGTTTATTAAGATTGTATCAGTGGAAATTGTTGCTTTTTTTTCTTGACAAGAGTGATAACCAAGTAAATCTTGATTAGTTTTTAAATGTATTAAAATTAATCAATTAGCTAACTTGACCCCATTGAAAATGTCCTTGTAGATGAACCAACTCGGTCTCTTGGTATCAGCCGCAGTTCTGAACCATGTTTCAAGAAGACATTACCTGACAAAATTAAACAACATTTACAAAAAAAAATTAAAATGTAATATAAATTAATACTTTTGGCAATGTTTTACATGTAACTATAGTTTTGCTACATTTTTCAGAAAAGTACATCCCCATAGTTTTAAACTAGAGTTGGGTCATATTGATATTTTTCAAGATTTTTAAGCCCAAATTAAAAACTTCAGATATTAAAGAATAAAATATAAAAACCAAACAATATAAAATAAAATTAGTATTTATTATAAAACAAGTATCACACAAAACCAAGAACAAAATGAACCCTTTTTTAATGAGTTAAATGTTTTGTTTTTTTATTGGTTTAGCTAAGCCACATATCCACATTGATAAAACACAAAGGACATGGCGTCAAGCATGTTTAAGTCTGGTTTGACAGTGCCGAGGAGGTTGAGGTTCAAATCCCAGCCAAATGGGGTGGTGATTTTTCCTTAAATGTTTCTCACTTCTTTCTCCAAACAAATTGATGCTTAAAATATTTCAGTTATTTGCAATTTTTTTTAGAACCCCACCAGAGGAAACACGTTTCGATCATTACCATCCTCAAATATTTTTAGAACTAGTTTTTTTTTAAACTTAAAGTGGTGTGACACCAAACCAAATATTCTCTGTGAATTTCGAATCCTTTCTTGGTCTTTATGAAGACTATATTTTGATCCCACTATGATTTGAACCCAAGTATTTGATAGAAAGCTTAACATTTAAAGCATAATCGCCAAGAAAATCGTGAACACAGATGAGTCGCATGATTCTAGTGACCTTGGTAGTTATACACCCTCACCAGCTGTTTGTTGGGGATTAATTCCAATTCCATCATCTGTAATGATGGCCGATGTAGCGGGCGGAACTTTGAACTCTTCTGCCGCAAATTTCAGTACAGCAGTGAAAGGAGTACTTTCAGGAACACTTAACCTATACAAAGGTAAAATAAGTACTTAGTTTATACAAACTCAACTCAGCCGATGAACTAAATCATACATTTTATAAAAAAAAGAAAAGATTTAAAAATATTTAGAATGTTATTTATTCATTAGTTTGTTGGAAAAACATTTTTTAATTGGACATTAATAACTCTTGCTGGAATCAATATTTACAATGTTAGGTATCCATCAGTTTATTAGTAACACAATGACAAATTTTTTATTTGATTTAATTAATTCTTGCAGGAATTGTTTATTTTATTTAATTTGCATACCCAGTTAAGTTGCCAAGTCTAATTTCCTATAAATCTCTTTCCAAATAGAACAACCATCAGCACACTTAAGTGTGTAGAGAACTTGTTTCATCTGGTAACCCACATCACCCGCACCCATAGACACATATTTAACCAGCTCGACTAGATGGTGGTACTGCACAACAGGTGCTGTCGACTCGCTTTCTGCAGCGACCGATGTACAGCCAACACCACCATATTTGCACACCATACTCTTTCCAGACCACATAATCAAGTTTAAAAGAGCGGTTAAAAACCTGGGATACTTCTCACAAACAGAAACAATGATGGTTTTGTCGATGGTAGAGGCTAAAGCATACCAGAAAGGCAATAATAATTTCTTATCATCCATGTTTACCAAAACTGTCTTAAGAACTTCGTTTTGTAGATCCCTGACTTCTTCTTCACTCTCTTCAAACAACAACACCTGTAAAACTTTCTGGGCAAACTGTGGATCACTTATCAAAATCATAATATCTTGTGACATTTCAGAAACTTCTCCTCTATATAGTCGTTCTTTCAAATGCATTATGAAAACTTTTAAATCCATCATCGACAAAGTTGTTTTTAACTGATCACTTGACTTGAGTTCCTGTTCAAGATACATTAGTACTACTTTAAAAGAGGTCTCCCTCAAAATGAAGGTTTCTAGAAAGTATTTTAATCTTTCATTATCACATACATTCAAGTATTCGCGCATAGCAATACCAACAGTATTTATTCCAACTTGTGAGTCAACCACAAACTTTAGAAGCAATGTGTCGCAACACTTACTAAGAAGAGTAATGTTATTAACATTTGAGTGTTTTCCTGTTTTATGCTTCCAGTCCTCAAGTTTTTTGGTCATAAATATTTCACTTAAATTATTTGACTTCATAACATCAGCAAATGTCTCTAATTCTTGTGCTATATGAAAAGCAGTTCTGATTTCATCCACAGTCGCGTTGTAAATCCATTCAGAGTCATCATTTAGTGTGACATAAACATCATAGTTTTCATAGTTTTTCTTCAAATAATTTGAAACATCTGTAGTAGGATCCATGTTTATTAAAATGGGTAAACTTCTTGTCCAATATTAATCACTTTTTACGTCTGATTAGAACTCTTGTAAGTTTCATCTGCCAAAACAAAATAAAAATCTATCAGATTTGTGCCCCAATGCAGTCATTCACTTTTAATACATACATTGAAACATTAAATCAACCAAAACAAATAAAATAATAATTAAGTGAAATGTAGGTCACAACTGTTTGATCAATGTGAATTTTAAAAAGGGATTTTTTAATTCTCCTACCTGAGTAGGATTATTTTCTTCCAGCTTTCAATAAGAAACATATATACTATATTTATTTTGGGCATAAGTTGAATTTTAGTGACACTTGCACTGAGGGATAAGTGTTTATAAGTTTAAAATGTTCTATGAATACTCTCATGTTTTTGTTAACTTTTTAAAAGAGTTAAACTAATCCATTTTAACCTAATTGGGTTATTCTTTACAAGTTGATGACATTCACAATATTCACCGTGCCCCCACCAATGATAGAAATATATTCTGGGGTCAATTAATGTTTTTAAAAAAAAGTATCATCTTCCAAAAATTCTTTATTTTATTTTGGTGAAGGTGGCATCCCTAGTATTACATTGAAGCAGCCAACTTTGGATTAATAATGTATTGGATTGGATATGTATAATTTAATAAGAATATGATTATTTATTATTACCCATGTATACATTAATATGTAAAGTTATCAAGGTTGTTGTAGGTAGATATTAAGTTTATAAGATATAATGAGTAACATAGTTTGTTCGATAGTTTTTGGTGTAAAGGTGGCCATTATTTATGGCTGAAAGGATAGGAAGAATGTGTTGGTAAACCACACAAGGGCGGTAAAATGGAAGAATCTCAGGTAGTGAAGTTTTTGGAAGGGATTGAGCGCTGCTGTGGTGAAACTCGACACTCGAAAGAAATGAATGGGAGAGTGAAGCTAAGTTTATTGAATGGGTGGAACAGTACCACAATAATTATTACTATGTATTAACTTGAAACTATTATAGTCAGTATAAGTCATAAGATTATAGTAAAAAAAAAGTCAGTTTGTTTTTAATAATCAATTACACTATTGATCACATACATATTATATTAAATATTACTGGTAGCCTAAAATATAGCATTGTATGTTGGTCTGTGATAACAATTATTTACGAATGCCACTTTTTAATTCTGTGACAAAGATGACTTAAGTATAACACTTTTTAGTAACCTATGTTTAATGCTACTGTTAGTCACTTATTCTATATAATTTTTGGGAATAGGATTTGTAAGATGAATTTAAAGGAAATTCACAGGAATTTGTACAGAGAGAGAGAGAGGAAGGAAAAGCGAGCTCAAACTGTTAGGAGTGGTAGCCACAGTGCCCTGTTGGCTGCACGCAGCTTAAGGCAAGGCCATACTATACCTGAATGCCACAGTCTAAAACACTGACCAGAATGCCCCATTATCTGTCTATCGAGCATAGGAGTGGTGGTAACTGACAGCTAGCAGAAGACATTAGTTGGAAGTCACTCATGTTAACCTGAGTGGAAATCATTATTATTTTCTAAGTAGTACTATATTATCACTTCTAATTATACTTTCTTAGTTGGATTCTTTTGCAATTAATTAAAACAACCAAAAGTATTATTTTTTTGTTTTGTGGTTGCAGCAACAAGAGAAACGTGCGTGAAATATATTAAAAGGTATTGTATTTACACTTGTATCTTATTATAGCAAGAAACTATAAATTATAAAATATTAGATGTTTTTATAGCAATTTTAGATAAAGATATTTACAATAACTAGTTTCAAAATAAAACAATTTTATCTTTTAAATATATGTCCATGAATACAGCCAATTATGGTTTGTATGGCTTCATCAACAACCCTAATTTAATCTGATTCACTATCTTTATTTATGACAAGAATGCAGCCTTTTAGAAACTCTCAATTGTAAAGCATTTTAAGTGAACCACATACACCGCTTCCTAAAAAAAGAAACATCCAAACGGAAATCTTCATAGGTTTGTTGTTCAATGATACAAAAACGTTTAAAAGAAGAAGATAATTAAAAACCAATATTTGTTTATTGTGAAAGTATTACCAGCCATAAGTGACAAGAATTCAACATAAGGTCTTGCATCTTATATGGTTTGGTGAATGGATAGGCTACATGGTAACTTTTCTTAGCTGTCAGTTACCACCACTCCTAAGCTGAATTTACTCTATATAGATGCCCTGATGCTGTTCACTTTTGTGACTAGGACGTCATTAAGCAGAAGTCACAAGGTATGTCCACCCACATATATAATAAAGTCTTGCTTACCGACATCCGGGCCACAAGTAGCCTATGTTGGAAACATTACACTTAACCAGTGCTTAAAATGGAAAAATATTTACAATAATATAAATTAAATAAAGGGTAGTTTGAGGGAATCTTTTCAACAGAGGGTGCTTTAAGGCAACATTTGAATATGTTTTCATGATAAATTGCAACTACTGTATCAATATAAAATATTAGAACTACCGTATCAATATAAAATATTAGAACTACCGTATCAATATAGAATATTTCATAAACTTTTTTATTCAGACATGTTGTTGATAATGAGAAAGAAGTGTTATATTCCATTCATGGTAGGAATTACTCTCTGAAAGGTCTTTTTTCCTACCAATATCCTACTATATAGTAGATTTATGGTAGGGAAAAAGGCCTTTCAGAAGTCGATTCCTACGGTGAATGGAATATAGGTTGTTCATCTGCTTACCATTAATGATGTTTGCATATTAAGTTAACTTTAAACTTTTACATATTTATTGTAGGGGCCTATATAATGACATAATTGCTGTTCCTTTTTTTGAACAGTTAAGTTAAAATGTTTTTCTGGCAATCATCAACAACCAAGACATAATTCCAAGGTTGATTAAATAATAATCTCTTAAGGAATGATCCAGTTACAGTAGGGTTACCAGAAGTTCCGTCTTAATGAGATTGTCTTTTATTTGTTTATTTAATTATTATTACTCTAGTCCCATTGTTCCCATGAAACTTGAAAGGGACACTAAATTGTCCCTTTTTAATAATCCCAGTCCCATTTCGTCCCTTTTTTAAATTGTGGCTTGTTCGCAGTGGTTCTAGAAGTGTTGTTTCATGCATAGAATTTCATGAGTTTATCTCGAAATAACAGAAACTTTAGGAGGAAATAATTTCTTCACATAGATAAGTGAAGGATGATGTTGATACATTGCAGTGAAGTTCTCAGTCATGTGGTCAAGTCTTATTTCTGTAAGTTATTATGTCATAAGACAAATATGTCAATTCTTATACATACTATGATTGAGTCCTATATTTTGGAAGAAATAATTTCCTGAAATACTATTATTAAAATGTTAAAGATAATGCTGAAACTCTATAACACTTCAGTCCTATATTCAAAGTGGAAAATAACTTGTTCAAATGCTTTAAATAATAATTGTGAGCTAGTGAATTTTTATATAGAGGGAACCAAACACACGTGTCCAGTTTTTGTCCCTTTTTTAAGTCAAGAAAAAATCAAAATGACCCATTGTTTTGTTTTGAAAATCTGGTCACCCTAAGTTACAGTCCAATTCAAACTCTTCACCTTTAACCTAAATATAAATATGCCCAAACTGTTAGAAAAAAAAAGTTTTACAAAATTTAAGACCCTTTAAGTTACTTTCCATTCACTTTGTGAAAGTGAAGAAATGCATCACATATTTAGCAAGAATTTGAACAGGTACAAAAATAACTATGATTTGCTGTTGTCACTTTTCAAAGATTATATCAGCCTCTATCAAATAATACTAATAATATGGTTAAGTATTTTCAATGTTAACTGAAAAAAAAAGTTTAAATTTTCTTAAGTATATTCCTACTATAAACCTAATATAATATAAAGTCTAAATTTGACACAAATCTAATAGGGGCCTTTATATTTATGCCATTCATTTAAAAAAGTTCAAGTTTATATATACTGTGTGTATCTACATCTCTCTCTCTCTCTCTCTCTCTCTATATATATATATATATATATATGGCTATACATACAAATATGTATATATACATAATCTATACATATATAAAAAAAATCAAACAAAAGTATGAAAACTTGTTAAGATTAACATACAAAAATAGCAGACCAAAATTAGTGTGTCACAGAAGCAATGAAAGCCGATCTTAAATATCAACTATTCTAGTAATCCCGCTTGCCGCAGTGCAGAATTTCCCACTTTATCTTTTACTATGCATCAATAAATTTAACTCTAAGTTATATGACATTCTGGGCATATAAATGTAATTTAATAAATATCGTTAAGTTAGGTTCATAATGTTTTAATATCACATAAAAAATTAACTTTGAGCCATGGTCAACAATCTCAAGACAGAATTAACTATACAATGAAGGATATAAAATAAATCCAAGTTAGAACAAACACTAAAAGTATCGTACACAGTGAGGCCAACTGACCAACAAATATAAACACTTTTCTGAGTTAGGCGCTACCATACAACTTATTAAACATGCCTCTCTTTTTTTTCTTTCAAATACAGAATCATAAGTCAAGGCATTTTGGTGGGTGGACAATTCTACCAGACCTTGTAACAATATTAGGCAGACTAGTTCCAAGAGGCACAGTATTCATTTCTGAATTAGGAGACTGAGAAGTTAAGGCTTTTATCCCTTCTGGCTTGTTATTAGGAGAGGATGGTGGTGTTACATTTAATCCTTCAAGTTCACCCATATCATCATCAAAGCTCCTCACCCTATCATGATCTTCACAGGAAATGTCATTACCAGAGTGCATAGGCCTAATATTAAGTGAATTTTGTCTATAAAGTTTTCCTTTTATACACACCAGATATGATCTGTTTTTCAATATCTTAATCACACTGCCCTCTTCCCAAAACTGCAGTTTGTTGTTCCAAATAAAGACATACTGCTCAGGGTTAAAAAAATTGCTCATGGAATCGAGCAATTTTGTCATAATGTAACGATTGCCCTACTTTCGCAGTCACTACATTATCAATAATTATTTCTAGCTTCAAGCGGCAATCCTTTACAGGCAGTCTAGAATTGAGGGTGCGACTTTGAAGAGGCTGAGCAGGTGAGTATGGGAGCCCTGCCACTGTGATATTTCTATAATCCAGAAGAAAATATTAATTTGACAATTTAAACCGCTTTCTCAGCCAAACCATTGCTGCGGGGATAGTGAGGACTGGAGGTTACTAATTCAATATTCCATGATTGAGCAATACTTTGAATTCATATGAGTCAAAAGGTTGGTTGTCAGACATGAATTGTTTGGGAATCCCAAAACTATAAAAGATTGGTTTGAGCTTACTTATAGCAGTGGAAGCAGACTTACTCGGGACCTTCTCAGCCTCAATCCACCGCAAATGGTAGTCCACAATAACTAGATAGCTGTCGCCATTATAATCCGCAAAATCAGCAGCAATTTTAGAAAAGGGTAGATCAGGGATGTCATGAGGTTGCAGCGGGTCCTTTATTTTAGACTGTTGAAATTGATTGCATGTTGCGCACGCAAGTATAAAAATTTTCAAATCAGAGTTGATTCCTGGCCAATAGAAGATACGAGATGCTTGAGCCTTGACTTTTTCAAAACTGAGGTGGGTTGCATGAAGGATCTCAAGGGTGAAGTGCCTCAGTTTAAATGGAACTAATAGACGCTCGTCATAGTAAAGAAGCCCATCATGGACTGTGATGTCTTTTCTGAGGGAAAAATAATGATTCAGCTCTGAGCAATCTGATGACAATGACTTAGGCCAACCTTTAATCTAATAATTAAATACTTTGCTCAAAACAGAGTCCCCAGCTGTATTTTTCTTGTACTTTGCAAGTAAGGATGGTTGAACATCGGAGGTTGTCCCTATAACATGTACTATATCATACATACTTTCATCTACAGATGAAGGAATAATTTTACAATTTCGGGATAACAAATCCGCTATATGCATGTATTTGCCTGCTAAATACTTGAGTGTGAATGAATAGGGCAATAGTTTCAGCCTAAGGCGGCGGAGGCGATTATTGGTAATTTTACCAATGGCTTTTACAATGATGGAGGTGAGTGGCTGATGATCTGAATGAACAGTTACATCTTCGTGACCATAGACGAAGTTATGGAACCTTTTGAATGCAAATGAGACAGCGAGCAACTCTTTTTCCACCTGAGCATAATTTTGCTCAGTGGTGGTAAGCGATCGTGAAGCATATAAAATGGGCTTGCCATCTTGCATTAACGTGGCCCCAAGGGCATATTGACTACTGTCAGCATGTATGTTGATGGGTTTGGAGGGGTCAAAAGGAGTCAACAAGGCATGTTGTGCTATAGACTTTTTCAAAAGCTCTAACTGCTTACTGTGGGAGGAATTCCAAGACCACTCGGAATCTTTTTTCAGAAGTTCACGGAATGGGGTGCAAATATCTGACAGGTGGGGCACAAATGGTCTTAGGTAGTTGACTGTTCCCAAAATACGCTGCAAATCCTTCCTTGAAGCAGGTACTTCTATGTCCTGAATAGCCTGAACCCTAGTGTCGTCAGGACGAATCCCATCCTTATCAAATTCCAAACCCAAAAATTTAACTTTATCCACAAAGAATTGAACTTTTTCTGGGTTGAATACTATGTTGTTTTCACGAGCAGCTTGAATAACCTGTTTAACTATTTTCCATAACTCTTCCATTGTGTCTGCTCCACATAAAACATCATCAAAATATACACATACTCCCCCAATATTCCCAAAGTATTTATGAGTCATCTTTTGGAAGTACTCAGGAAGCACACTTAGTCCAAATGGGGCGCGTAAAAACCGATAACATCCAAAGGGGGTGCTGAACGTACATAGACCAGCTGATTCTTTACTCAATTTAACTTGGTAAAACCCATCTTTTAAATCAAATACACAAAAATATTTTTTATTGCCCATTTTGGAACTAATCTCCTCGAGAGTGGGAATCAACACATAATCTCGGACCAAATTTTCGTTGAGATCCTTAGGATCTATGCACAGCCTTATGGCCCCTGTTTTATGTTTCTCTACAATAACTAGATTGTTTACCCATTCACCAGCTTCACAACATTCAATAATTCCACGCTGTTCAAGGTCATCTAAATGCACCTTAAGTTTACTTAACAGTTTTAGGGGAACTCTGCGGGCTGGGCTGCTTTTAGGTATAGCACCTTTTTTAAATTTTAAATCAAGAACCTCTGGAAAACATCCAAGGCCATTAAAAACATCCTGGTTTGAATTCCAGAAGCTTTGAAAATCAGGTTTATCAGCATTGAGAACCCCAACAAAATTTTTTGTAATGAGATTGAGTTTCACAAAAGATGAAAGGCTAAGTAAGGGTACGGCTTTAACTGAATTGACAATAGTAAACACCAAGCTATGTGTTTTGTTTTCATAGACAACAGGAAGACAAATTTCACCAACAGGTACAATCTCAAAACCCCCAAAAGCTTCAATATAAGTTTTAGGAGCACTTAGCCTAGAACTATAATCAGGTCCAATGAACTCCAAAGACCTTAATGGAAGGATGTTAACTTCTGCCCCTGTGTCTAGTTTGAAAAGTATAGGTTTGCAGTTAATTAGCAATGATATGCACCAATGACGATTGGTATTAACAGAATTTATAATTGAAAGAGAACCTATATCTGAATAGCCTGAAACAAGGGGCAAAGAGTAACCATCAGTATCTCGAAGTTGACAAAAATAACTACACTCACCAACATTTGAAGTCTGGTTAGCAACATTATTATCAGCGTTCATAGCTCCTAGTTCAAAAGCACTACGACCACTAGAAAAAATATTTGTGGCAACACAATTTCTGGCAAAATGGTTCATACCTCGGCATCGATTACATTGCTTATTAATTACGGGACAAGGCCGGTTTGGATGGTCATAACCGCAACGATAACACACTTTTCTAATAAACTTTTCAATAAACTTGTTTCTGGACACACCAAGATTTTCTTTGGGGTCGGGACGTAATGGTTCAGTCTGATGTAGATTGTTCCAACTTCTTGATTGTCCTGTTTCCTGAAGGTGGCACCGATTCTGCACTTGGGAGGTTTGGGGGGTGGTTGTTTTTCTACTCACTTTAAATATATCACTCTGCGAGGATCCCCCTCCATCCTCAATGGTTTTCAAGTTTTTGTCTGCTAGCTCCACTGATTTGCTATATTCTACAACTTTGTGTAGGGCAGTGTCCTCCCTAAGAAGGTGTTGTTTTATTGATTGTGAGTTCACACCCAATATTATTTGCACACACAGCAATTTATCCTCCTGGTCACCAAATTCACAAGGTGTGGCAAGAGCTCTGCGCTTTGCGTAGAAGTATTCAAACGGTTCGCCGAGACATTGTTTCCTATTAAAAGAATTAAACACAAGGATGGTTTCATTCTTCTTCAGAATACAGTGAGATTTAAGAACAGATAATATACCATTGACTGTTTCCTCTTCAGGTTTGATGGTAGTTAAGGTTTTATAGAGTCGGACAGCATCTCGTCCTAATAGGTTTTTTAGCCTGGCTATTTGCACGCTCGAAGCTTTTGTTCCAGTCTCCATCGCCTCAAAATATTCTAGAACTTCTTCCTGGAATTCATCGAAATTCTTTGCCAAATCTCTGGCAAGATTAAGTGACTTTGGTTTATTAAACTCCATATTGATAACTGCTTCTTTACAGGACGAGATAATTGTATCCACAAATTTGATAAATCAGTGCAGACACTACCGACTGCACCATGTTTTATTATCACATACAAAATTAACTTTGAGCCATGGTCAACAATCTCAAGACAGAATCAATTATACAATGAAGGTTAAAAAATAAATCCATGTTAGAACAAACACTAAACGTATCGTACACAGTGAGGCCAACTGACCAACAAAAATAAACACTTTTCTGAGTTAGGCGCTACTATACAACTTAATAAACACATAATGAGTACAAACTTAAAAAAATTAACAATGGATAAGAATTATCCAAATATTTACCAATAAAGTTTGAATTAAATGTTATTTTTTTACCAATGATTTGAATAGAAATTTTATGGAGAATCCTGATTGGTTCAAATCATCCAATTTTTAAAATTAAAACCAATGTCAAATCAGTCCATATCCTAATATATATATTTATATAATATAATAATAAAAATTGTTTAACACAAGCATTAACTTATTAGTGTTTAATTGAATGCTTAGCTAAATCATAGTAAAAATATTTTTAGCACTAAAAAATTAAATTACAACAAGCAAGGTCTACTTACACCTTAAATGGTAGTTTTGGATCAGATGTTAATATAATCTTGAAGGTCACTTTAGATCTGAAAAAAGTGAAGTGTTCAAAATAAAAATAGTCTAAATATATAGTGGCTGAAAAAGGAGATATAGGTCCTAGACCTACTAGAATAAATAAGTAGGTGGAGGGTCTAATTTCCCCAGGGTGATCTTGTCCTATGAAATGACATTTCCATTTAAACCTGGCTACACAAATTAATTAATTGCTCTTTAGTGTAATGTACCCCCAACCATCAAAGCTTCAAATTGGTTGGCGTGGTAATAAACTCTAAAATAGAGCTCAATGGTGGTTTATGGAAGAATAAAATTAGACATAACTGTCAAAGGATTGAAAACTTATTGCTATTTTACAAGGTTAAATTCAATAACTTAATTAGTTACTATAACATTTTCATATCATAGTAGGTTATTTAAATAGGCTACATGTAGGCAGTGATAAAATATATTTCTTTATAAATTACTTTTGTAGGCTATAAAGTTAACATTTTCGGGAATAGTGTGCAACTTATAAGTTCCAATATATATATTTTTCCTTTGTAAGATACTTTAGAGCATAATTAGTCTTATTATCTAGTTTGAAAACATAGGTAGTGGATGTCATCTTTATTTATTTTATTTGAGGAAACTGCAATATTTATTGGATAGGAATCCAATTTCCAATAACGGCAGTTCACTGGATTACTAAATCATTACATTAGCATCTTGAATAAAACATATATAATGAAACATAAAGGGCCTATAAAGGCAATTTAAACTGGTACTCGAAAGTAGTTTGTCATTTGTGTTTGAATTTGTGTATAAAGTACTGAATAACAAATTACTTTCAAACCTAAATTTGAGACTTTATCTAAAAAATGTAACTATGAAATTCGGGCAAGAACTACTAAAATATGTCAATCATCTGTAAAAACTACTAAATTTGGTATAACTTCATTTAAAAACAGAGCATTGAAAGAATTTAATACCCTTCCACCAACAATAAGAGAGAGTGAATCTTTGAATAGTTTTGTTGGTGCGATTAAAAAACAACTCTTGTCTTAAAGCAGAATTGTATAAATGCAACAATTGTTGAGTGCTAAGTATTTTAGTATATTTTGGTAATTTTTTTTCTTCCTTACTTTTTTATATATATTTTTATCTTTAAATTCCTTTGTTTGAACTGTATTACTATGGTGAAACATGTAGTCACTAAGTAGGCTAATAGGCCTATCTCTTGACAATTTATTGTTTTTTTTTCTATATTTTTATTTTCTACTTTACTCTTTGTCTATAAATAGTTTTAAATAACTACACAACGATAGCTTGGACCTACAATCATATTGGGTATGTAGGCCTACATAACTAAGAAGTATAATATTTTTTTCCATTTATTTTTATTTTACTAAAAAATCCTTTGAAAAGAAATATCACATAATTACTAACTTTAATTTCCTTCTGTAATATAATTAGTAGACTAATCACTTTGTAGACTAATCACTTTGCCCATCTCCTTCATTTAGTCTATAAAATGTGTACTTAATAAAAACACCTAACCTTGATTTATACAATAATTACAGCTTAGTATTTTTCTCTTTATATACATTTATTTGTTTGAATGATCTTTTTTACATTAGCTGCCATGTGTAATTTTTATATCTTGTCATGAATCTTTTATTATGTTTTTATCTTGTAAAAGTTTACTTTTGAAAAATTAATTGTACCTAAAGTAGCCCCATTGGCTTCTTTGGTGCTGACTGACAGCTCACAGCTGACTTCTGACAGTCAACAGTTAGGTATATACTTAAATGTTGACTGTCAGAAGTGACAGCTGCTAAACACATGTTTTTGCAGATCATATGTTTCGGTGTAGGGATACATAATTTGGTCTGGTATCTTTTCAAAACTGCCAGTCAGCACCAAAGAAGCCATGGGGCTACTGTATAAAACTAAATTTCATGTGTACTGTAAGCATCCGCTACATTGTAACAAAATAGTCCCAGAAGATAGCCTAGGCTGTCAGGGATTTAAAATATATAACAAAAAAAAGACAGACTGTGTGCTGTCAAACATGTCCAAAGTCAATATTGTCACTGTTGCTTATTAAATTGTATGTTTGAGGCATGCGAGACATAAGCGAGTTGTAAGAATAATTAAGTAGATTTACAACACACAAGAATGTAGGCCTATTAGTATTTGTCAGTTTTGAGAGCAATAAGAGTTTAATAAGTTTTAGTAATTTATATCAACAGTCAATTTGTTCATCTATTAATATATGAAGAAAGTTCATATCAAAGTATGTTCATCGGGCTTAAAGTTGAAGCAAAGGTATAGTATTTTGATTATTATAGGAAAATGATTTAACAAACTTGTTTTGTAGCCTACTTTTTCAAGCAACTAGAAGTAACCTACTTTTTATTAATATATATATATACACACACATACCAAATCATTGAACCAAATTCAATGTTGCTTCATATTAGAGAATAAGAGAGGAAAAGCTTTGATCTAGGGTCAGTAAAGACTTTTGTGTTTCTTCCAGCAAATCTTAACATTTTGAAGGGTTTTGTAATGCATATCTATGTGTGTGTAGAGAAAGTAATAAAGAGTAATAGGCTCCTACCTAAGTCTTTAATAGTGGATACATATAGGAGTTAAATAGTAGTCAGATGAGATAAGTAAAATATAAAAACACTCACTTTCTGCGAGAAATTAATTTTTACAAACTTTTTCAAGTTGAGGGAGAGATTGTTTACGTTACACCAGTTTGTAATCTTGTCCAAGTCAGATTGTAAAAGTCACAATCAGTTAGTGAGTCAATTGAATTGTACATTTTTAAACCATCAGTAGTGATAAGACATTTTAAGCCAAGAAGTGATACAAGAACGTTTATAATAATAATAATGAGAAGTGGTCCAAGATGTGACTCCTGTGACTCTCTAGAAGCTAATGGAAGAGTAATATATAAAAAAAATCTCAACAGTTATAGTATATTGTATTCTACTATTTAAGTAACTTTTCACCAGAGATTTACATAAATGCTAAATTGTTCAAGTTTTTGAGAGAGGATTATGTTATTTACTAGGTACCTTATCAAATGTTTTAGAGAAATCTGTATAAATTGAATCTATTTGTAAATACTTGCTAGATAAGATGTTAATTTAGTCAGTATAACATAATCAGTCAGCGATAATTGATCTGCTACTAAAGAAACATTTAATGGTAAGACCATATGGTAAATACATTTGTGGGGTCACTTCTCCCAAGTCAACACACAACTAAAAAACTCTGTGTTAAAAATACATGCCAAATTCCAAACTTACGTCATTTTTCTACTTAATTCTTAGAATGAAAAGAGGTTGTTAATTAGATTAACATAATATTTGCTACAACTAAGTACTTAAAACCTTTGGAATAAATGAGTTGTTATTATTATTATTATTACTACTGAAAATTATAGATTCAAGTGTCAGGTTAACCCAGAGATTGGTTAACCAATGTTGATAACGTTACGAAAGAAAAACTCCCTGCTATCTAGTCCCTTCAAACAAATTATTGATTTAAATTTACTAATGAATGAAGTAAATGCAAATTATGATGGTGTCAAACGATTTACTCTCATCATACTATCAAAAATTCAACACGTAATTCAAATATGAAGTTAACTAGTTAATCGAAAACTAAGTTATGAAACAAATTCTGAATAAATAACTAATTAACTATCTATCTTCCTACTGTATATTATATTTTATGTATTTATTCTCGCTCTTATACTTATTATTTAAAGTATAATTTTAGTTGTTTAACCTTAACCATATGAAGTGAATTATAGTAAATACTATTTTAAAATGTATAAACACTTATCAAAATGATAGTAAATAAACTTGGCAAATGATGTAATCATAGAACAAAACACTACCTCGCAAGGAATATGGCTACCTCGAGAGGTCTGACGAATCTATTAGGAATTAAAACTGCACGTTTTGTTAGATTGCATTCACTTTACAAATTATCATGCCAGTTAAATCATCAATGCAATGAATGTGGACGTATGTTTAGCTCGGCATCAGTGACATTTGGAATTTGGAAAAATATTTCAAGATCACAACGTGAGTACACCTTTCTAACCTAGGTTTTTGCCACGAAAATAACTCTGCTATCAACTTATTAGTTCTTTTTGTATATTAATTTACTATGGCTGGGGCTCGAATCCCGTCTGGGGTTATATTTTTAAGTTTTTGTAGTTTCCTTCTCCAGGAGAAATTCGTAGGTACGTTTATTGAAAATTCACCGGTGGCTTATGATTCTTATCATAGCTAATAGATTATAATAGCAGATAACATTTTTGGCTGTATCCGAATAGTCTACTTATGCGGCGTCGCGTTGGCTCGTGGCGTTGATAGCTGCATTGGCAATCACGTGACCAAGTGTAGATCGGTCTGAAAAGTCGCGAACTAGACACATGCAGTCTTCTCGAGGTCTTGGTAACCATGGATACGAAAGCTACGAGCCATGCGGTTTTCTTGCGGCGTTGGTGCGGTGTTTGACTGGCAATTGTCTTAGTATTATCGTTTTGTCTGCTTGAGCACCGACTTCAGAAATATTTTGTTTTTCATTAGAGCTAATAGATGGCTTTTACATAGTTTCTAAGTTATTCGGTAGGAAGCAGCACTGCAGGCCCAAGTGTGTTGCTGTTTGAATAGTTTGATGCAGTCTTCACTATGAAAACTGTGAGAAGTGTAAAATTATAAAGACTGCATCAAGTCTGCATCAAGTCAAGTGTACTAGATTATTCGGATACAGTCTTTGTTTTGTTGCAAAATATGAGGGGGTTGCAGCAAAAACACAACCCTGATTTTATTTTTTTTAAAGGTGCTAGAACCTAGCTGTGATTTCGATTTCTGGTAGTTTACCACCGTAACTTAGAGGTTTTTTTCATAGTCAAGTCAGAACCTTGAGGCATAGATAAGGCATACTTTGAGGATGGCTAATATCGAGAAATATTTTATTTAGCAGGATTTACAGATTCCATAAGCATATAACCGGAATGGGTAGCAAGACGCAGTGCTAAGTATTATTATTATTAGCCTACAGATTTCATAGAAACTACATTTAACTTAGGCTTAATGATAAGGATTCAATTCGTTTGGAAAGGAGGTTGGGAAATGTCTAGTTTAAGGTTTATAGTTTTTTTCTGGGGTTGTAGTGAGAATAGGTAAATTATGGCTGCATATCTATATTCCATTCACGGTAGGAATTGCTCTCTGAAAGGTCTTTTTTCCTACCAATATCCTACTATATAGTAGATTTATGGTAGGGAAAAAGGCCTTTCAGAAGTCAATTCCTACGGTGAATGGAATATACTAAATATATTGATAGATACTTTATTTGATATAGCCCCCCCCTCCCCACAGAGCCTAATCACTTTATCCAACTCTGAAGTTTATTATTTTTTTCTTTGGATCATAGTCAGTGACCTGGCGGTCTAGGGGTAAAGTGTCAGACTTCTGTGCTGGCGGCTGGGGTTCAATCCTCGGTCCCGGTACAGATTTATCTGATTACCAAACCCTTCCTTCGGCTCTGACAAGACATCTTGTGGATGTGGGGAATGCCAAGCCTCCACCGTGGTTCGGATTCCACGTTAAACTGTAGGTCCTACATTTCATATCACAATCACCCTACCATTACACATTAGCATAAGTACGTATAACCATAATAATAATAATAATAATGATGATGATGATAATGATAATGATAATTCAGATGAATTAGCTTTATTGGGTTGTAAGGAAGAAGTTGCAAGAATTGCAGAAATTTTATTAGTGTCTATTAAGAAAAGAGGCCTATGCTAGGTTTAGAAGTGAACTCTGAAAATTATAAGTATATAGGCCAATGATCACACAGATAACACAGATTGAGGATGAAAATATACCATAATGGCTACTTTAACCAACATATCATTTGACATACTTAATTAGTTTAAATATTATTTAGGAACAGTTTTAAAGTTTGCAATAACAATTTGTTAGAGTGAAAATTAAGGAATAGAACACAGTCAAGAAATTCATGCTATTATAATAATAATTATTATTATTATTATCATCATCATCATCATCATTATTATTTAGCATTGTGTCTTACTGCTCATTCGGGTTACACGCTTTAAGTACTAATTACGCTAATGGATTAGGAATTAGGAAGGTGAATTAGAGGAAGTGAACCCGTATTTGCGTGGAGGGAGAGTGGAAAACCATTTAGGAACCCATCCCCCAGTTCACCCGACCGAGATTCGAACCTCAATCTCCTCGTCCTCAACAGTCGAGCTCATCACGACTAGCGCGTTAGCCAACTACACTACGAGGCGGGTTCATGCTATTAGGTACGCAATCAGTAAGTTGTTAACATCTCACCTGCTTTCAAGGAATGTAAAACTCAAGAATATATGGGTCATTCTCAAATTGAGGGACAATTTATGTCTCCTGCTTGTATAAATATTTTTAAAACAAGCAACAAACTTTTTTAGTATTAGAAAGTGGCTAAAACTTGATAGAAACATTTAAATATAGTAATATTAAAAAAAATTAGACCGAATAATTATTAAAAGTCCCTTTCATCACCTTGCTAACTGTACCCACCTCTGAATTTTGAAGTTTGGAGCTCTATACAAAAATAAAGAAAAAGAGTGAAAAATATAACTGTGGTCAAATATTCATGTAAAACTTTTATTTTCATTTGAGGAATCCATTTCAATAAATTATTCATAAATTTTGACATTTTGATCAATGTTTGTTTTTGCCCACTGTACAATTGTGATATTTTGAATTTGGTGCTAAAACCTTCCAGAATGCACCGCTGTTCCCCATTTACGGTAGTGTGTTGACCTGTATTTACTAGTTATTGTTATTTCATTAGTTAAAAAGTTTAATATCACTTGGTCAACACACGAAAATTCAGGTATATAGTATAGAGTATGTTAATTCCAAATCACTTCAATAACGTTCATATAATTTGGAGTTTTTGAAATAACTAAGTCAATAACAGTTCAGTTGAAAATAAATGGAGGCAGGAAATAACCTCAATGTGAGTTTGCCAATATTATGGTTATGAAACTCTTAAGTCCGTCAAAAACATCACTTCACTAACGTTGCTTGGTAACGAAAATGGGGTTATAACTTCGCTAAAATTTCTTAGTAACTAATAGTCATGTAGCTCACTTTAGTAAAGTGAAATTTTCAATGTAAATGCTGTTTTCTCAAACATCACTTCCCTAATGCCCACGTCACTTCACTAACAACAATAACATCACTTATCTCTCACTAACAGTCATAGTAAAAAAATAAATATTATTATATATTATTAACATTTGATCTATTGAAAACTTAAATAAAAAATGAGAAATTTAAAACTTAATTTTCTTGGGATTTTGAAAAATTTAACATCACTAATACATGAATTTTGTATGATTCTTCACTTACAAAATCCTAATTCCAATAAATTAAGAAAGGTATAATTGAGTTCCTAATGCCTTAGATTAAGTAAGTAGCCTAATATATAATCTGTACACGTTAAGCTTCTTTAGTATAGTAGATTAAACCACCTGTAAAATACCACATACACTTTCTTTAAAGCATATGTTTTGTGATTAGGGCCTACCACAAGAGATGTTTGGGCAATCTACCCCTTTTGCTTCTCTTTCTGGCTGGCCCTGTGTATCAGTATCATTCAAGAATATATGTTTCTGAAATACATTTTTGCTTTGAACTTGTTTATAACACAGATTTATTAAGACACTGAGCTTTCAAAATATGTTGCCTATTCACTTTAATAGTTTTTAGGGAATAGTATGAGTCTGGGATGGTAATTTTTTTTTTCAGTGTAAAATTATTATAAACTTAATGTTTTTTTAGCACTCATACAAACAACAAAATAATCACATTTCTGACTATAACAAAATAAATATTTTGAAAATATTCTAAATCATAAAAATATAAAGATTTAAAAAAAAGATGACTTGACTAATTTACATGATAATTTTATACCAAGTAACTTCCAGGAACAAATATCATTACAGGTTTGATTAAATTTTGTAACCAAAGCTCTGGGTGTATTAAATATGTCCACAACACAACTCGATACTTGGAAAAATTAAAATTAAAATAATGTTCCATACTTATTGGTAAACAAACATTATAAAAAAAAAAGTTCCTTGTGTTAATAAAACTTTCTAAACAGTTCAGACACCTTAGATTATCCCCGGTGGTAATTTAACATATTTATTAATATGCATTAAGCGTTTACAAATACTTACTTACAGTTTTCATTTTTAAGTAACAGACCTAATTTTTGTAAATTAGTATTGTTTAACACCTCAGCTTACTTACTACCTGTTCGGTAATATGCTTAACGGGTAATTTACTCTTAATCATTATCTTTATTAAAAAACTTTGAATGATTTCTAACAAAACAATCAAAAGTAAATTGTCATATATATTTCAATTGTGCATGAGCAATTTGTCAAACATCTCAACTGCGTGAGAAACATTTTAAGGTATGAATTTTTTGTGCACAATATTTATAATATTTTAAGCATTAAAAAAACTCAACTAAGCTTAACCCAACCTTTTATGTGTTATTGATTAAAACTTTCCAAAATTAGCCTATCCTTTCATGTGTGAATAAACAATGTTGAATAACTATCTTTAAGACCGTGCTTAAAAGTAGCAATTAGATGATTTTAATAAGAATTTTTATACAACTTTTTTGTTACATTCTTAAATTTGCTAATGTTGTGTGCATAATAAGTGCTAGAAAACAAAAAAGATTCCACCTTAGGCTCGCATTATACTATAGCCAGTTTTGATTCTTTGTTTAGTTTTACACTAACTAATAAGTATTTTTATTCCATCTTATGACTAAATTAATCTTTGTTTGGGTAAATTACAGCTTTATTGAATGGATGCATGGTTTCATCCCACCGAAATATACATTTCACATCTTTTCAAAGGGCAAAAAAAACCTTTTACGAAACTCTTGGTGTACCAAGAAATGCTTCTCAAAAAGACATAAAAAAAGCTTACTACCAACTGGCTAAAAAGTATCATCCAGACACCAACAAAAGTGATCCCGATGCAGGTCAAAAGTTCCAAGAGGTGTCTGAAGCCTATGAGGTACTCTATTAAATTCTTGTTATTATTACTAATAATTTTTTTACATACTAGACTTAATTTAAGTTTAGATTATGTTTTGTTTATCAAGGGACATTTATTTTAATTGAGCTTGTTATTGAGGACTAAATTATACATTAGGTACTATTGTATAGAGTGTGATTTTTAAAATAGTATAGCTGATTGTATGTACATTAAATCTAGTTGGGAGGAGGGTGTCCTAAGTGTAAACAATATTTATTATAAAATAGAATTTTGATCAAAAGACAAAATGTGACTTTTAGGTGGATAAAATATTACTGTAATCATTTGTAATTATTGTTTTTAAAATAATATTGTTGTTTTTTGTGTCACCATTCTCTTTCTCTCTCTCTTGGTCAACTATGGTGAATATGTAAGTTTCTTGTAAAATATGGCCTAAATAGGGCCTAAAAGCCATACTATCAACTGTATGGTCACAATTATACAAAAAAATGTGTGACTTGATGAAATATACAGGCAGACATTTGGGGACCAGAGCACTGAGTAAAGTCTAAAAGAATGGATGTCGAAGCATAACCTTTATTGTATTTGGCTTGCAAATGCATCCGGGCTGCCAAAAAATGTAATAACTAATTTAATGTAACTAGGCTCTATGTGTGTGTGTTGGGAAGTTGTGTTGGGAGGCAAAAACACAAATTTAATTTCTTTGTGAGCCTCAATCACAAGTCTTAGGTGGCTTGTAACACTATTTATCAATGAACCAAGCTGTAAATAATTTTTTAGGGCTCTAGAATCCTCACAACAATAAATAAGCATAGGTTTTAGCTTGCAGTCACCAGTTGCATTAGCCCTTAGCAACAGAGTAAATCTTTGGCAAATTTAAATCCAGGCATTGATTTTTACTGTTTGGCTGTGACTTACAAGCTAACTTAATTTTAGAACAGATATAACACTCCTACCTGGCTATTGATTCATAAAGTGAAGGGGGAGGTTCAAATTTCAGCCTTTTCGGAAATCATACTTGGGACTCATTTCACTAGTTGATAATCTTAATGGTGACACAGTTTTGAAGGACTATGAAATATAGTTTTTTGAAAATCTTTTAGTTGAATATTAAATCTCTGTGTTAAGGTAATTTAAAACATCATAAAAACGGTTTTATTTTTATCTGTAGACCACTGGTAACAATTAGTGGTGTGGGGATACAGTATATGGACATTTGCTCCAAGTGGGTCATTTATGCTTGGTAAATATGAATACTTCTTTAACTTACTTAATCTCAGGGCTGTGGAGTCAGAGTCTGAAGCTATTTTGGGTAGAGTCGGAGTCGGTAGAAAGGTACCAACTCTTGACTTAAAACAATTTATAATAGTGTCACACTCGATTCTTACTGGTATAGTCATAATCAAGGATCGATCTTAATGTCACGATTCTTAACTATCAAAACTTTGAATCAAATAGCCAAAGATAGATATCATATTCTGAAAATTGAAAAATGACACCTGGACAAGGGAATTGAACTTGGGACTTTTGGCTTAGTACGCCAATGCTCTAACCACTGAGCTATCCAGGAATTGTCCTGTACCCAGGATCATTCTTCACTCATATTTTAAGGCAGAGTCTATGATGAACGTGGGGGAATCGTCGGCTACAAATGTGTGATTTTATTAAGATCACGAGCTATCAGATAACACAGCCACCTTCGACTCGGTAGTTGGCATATTACTGCCACAATGTACAATTATTATTATAATTTTACGGGATTGCATATTAATGAATCAAATAGCCAAAGCTATTACTATGCTTTTAGTGAGGATTACTCCATCTAGATATCATATTCTGAAAATTGACAAATGACACCTGGACACAGGAATTGAACTTGGGACTTTTGGCTTAGTACGCCAATGCTCTAACCACTCAGCTATCCAGGAATTGTCCCATGCCTAGGGTCTTTATTCACTCATATTTTAAAGCAGAGTCTCTGATGGATGTGCAGGAATCGTCAGCTGCCTTAAAATATTATTGAAGAATGACCCTGGGCATGGGACGATTCCTGGATAGCTGAGTGGTTAGAGCATTGGCATACTAAGCCAAAAGTCCCGGGTTCGATTCTTGTGTCAGGGTATCATTTTTCAATTTTCAGAATATGATATCTAGATGGAGTCATCCTCACTAAAAGCATAATAATAGCTTTGACTATTTGATTCATTAATATGCAATCCCGTACAACTATAACAATAATGGTACATGTGGCAGTAATAAGCCAACTACCGAGTCGAAGGTGGCTGTGTTATCTGATAGCTCGTGATCTTAATAAAATCACACATTTGTAGCCGACGATTGCCCCACGTTCATCATAGACTCTGCCTTAAAATATGAGTGAAGAATGGCCCTGGGTATGGGATGATTGCTGGATAGCTCGGTGGGCAGAGCATTGGTGTACTAAGCCAAAGGTCTCGAGTTCGATTCTTGTGTCCAAGTATCATTTTTCAATTTTCAAAATATCAAAACTTTGATAGCATACAAACAAAAAGAGTAATTCAGAATTGGGTAATTTTCAATTGTGATTATTATTAGTTTTAATCTATTATATGCATAGATTTATGCATATTTGCTCTTATAGGAATTTAGGAAATTTACTTATTCATAAATTTTAAGCAAATAAATATAATTTCAAGTTCAATTAAACTAATAACTAATTTGATGATCCACATGTTGGTAATGATATGTCTTGTACTACCCTGTTAGTACTTAGCATTTTAATTAGTTGTAATTTTACTGTAATCAAATGATTTTACTATAGTAAATTTTCTATTATGAATTAATATATAAATGTTTGGACTGGAGCAACACAGTCTAAATATTTATTTTAATTTTCTACATATACTGATATTTATTTTTTAATGTTTATCATGGGCATACACCATATTATAGTAATAATAATAATTATTATTAATACTAGCAGTCCCGCACGGCGTTGCCCGTGAACCACTGTAGTATAATAATTATATAAGCTTGACACCCCCCCCCCACGCTGCCCGTTACCCACTGTGGTATCATAATTATATAAGCTTCACAACCCCCCTCACCCCCCCACGCTGCCCGTTACACACTGGTATAAGAATTATATAAAGATATTTAAAAAATGTCTAAAAATTATAGAAAAATGTTAAGGGTGGACAACCCTTATCACTAAGGGGTATGAAAAATAGATGTTGGCCGATTCTCAGACCTACTCAATATGCTCACAAAATTTCATGAGAATCGGTCAAGCCGTTTCGGAGGAGTAAGGGAACGAACATTGTGACACGAGAATTTTATATATAAGATAAATTTGCCATTAATAAAGGAGCCGGAGTTAGAATCGAACAGTATAAAAAGAAGAGGAGTCAGAGTCGTTGGTTTATCCTACTGACTCCGCAGCCCTGCTTATATTGTTCAACCTTTTGGCTCATAACTTTTATTTAGTTTTCATTCTTCAATTAGACTCTACCCCCATTAGTGTGCAAACAAGTTAAGATGTCAACTATTATGAAAGCTCTGCTAACTAGTCTATTCAATTATTATTTATTTATCACATCAACTTGAAGCCTTATATGTTGTGAACTACTTTATTTGATGTATCTACCCCCACAGATATTAAGTGACGATGACAAACGTAAACAATATGATCAATGGGGCACAACATCCGAACAAATGGGCGCTGGTATGGGAGGTGGTGGAAGAGGCATGGGTGGGGCAGGCGCCCCCAATTTCCAAGGATTTGACTTTCGAGCTTCCGTTGATCCGGAAGAACTCTTCCGAAAAATCTTTGGAGATGCTGGCTTTAGATCAGGAGGCTTTAGTGGAGAGTTTGAAGACTTTGCCGAGTCAAGATTTGGATTTGGTGCAGCCCAAGAGGTAAGAGATTAGTTTAAAATTATCATAGTGGGCTCTCCTATTTTATTGATTTATAATCAACTGGTGTTGTTTCAAGTATTTAATGTCCTGGCTATGACTACCAGAAACATATCTAGAATTCTATTTTGGGGATGAGGAGGTGGTAGGGCAGACCGAAGCATTCACTCATAACTAGAGCCTTGTAAAAATGGTGAGACGCGATAATGTGAAAAGTGCCATACAAAGATCTAATCAAGTACTTTTTCCTTTGATAGTTTTTAGATATGATTGACAATGTTTTTGAAAAGCGAAATAAAACGAATTTGTCTTGTTAAACAATATCCTCTTATAAAACAAAATAACAATGCTTTTACAACAACAAAAAAACTTAAAATAAACACAAAATTAAAGAGCAATTTTGACCATGTTGTAATTTTACAAGTATGTTGTTGTAGTGTAAGCTAACTTTAGGCTACAAAATTTTGAAATATGCAAACAAACTTTGCAAAGAATTAAAAGCAAATATATAAGGTTTCAATAATAAATTTTAATTTTGTATACATTGTCTTAATATGTAAATAATACTTAAACACCTCAAATAACACTGAAAAGTGAGATTTAAGAAATAAAACCATTTATACGGGGCTCTACTTATGACTTAAATTATATGGTAACATAAATTTTTTTGTGTGTTTACAATTTTACAGTAGACACATATCCTATGTGTATTGGCTCTTGGTTTGATCATTTGTGTCTTGTTTCAGGTTGTAATGAACTTGACATTTGCTCAAGCTGCCCGCGGTGTGGACAAGAAGATCCTTCTCAACGTTGTAGACACATGTCCCAAGTGTAATGGCTCCCGGTGTGAGCTCGGCACAAAACCTTCCAGGTGTAATTACTGCAATGGAACAGGCATGGAGACTATAAGCAATGGTAAATACTTCACACACATCTTAATTTGTTATTTAACTCCCATCAAAGGGCAGGTGTTGAATCATTAAATAAGGACAAGGAAGGATTCATCAAATTTTGTAAATTTGATTAATAAGAATTAAATTTGCATTGAATACAATATTTTACAAATTCGAATCTCAAATCTAAATCTCCATTTTATCTACAATTCCAGAATCTCGAATTTGGATTCAAATCTTGGGAAATATAGTTTTTTTTTTACTTAGTACCGTGTCTTACTACTCGCTTGGGTTATACACTTAAGTACTAATTATGCTAATGGGTTAGGAATTTGGGAAGGTTGACTTTATAGGAAGGGAACCCACATTTGCGTAGAGGGAGAGTGGAAAACCATTTTAAAAAACTACCCTCAGTTTACGCGACCGAGATTCGAACCTTAATCTCCCCACCCTCAGCAGCCTTGCTTAGCAGGCTTGCTCAGCACAAAACTAGCATGTTAGCTAACTACGCCACCGAGGTGGGTGAGAAATATTACAAAATGTTAACATTATATTTTATAAACATTCATACGTTTAGTTATATATTAAGTTAGTGGTGTAAGGTCTAGTTGCAAAGTTGGTCTTATAATTATATTGGAACTGAACTACCAATGAGCAATATTGAATCTTTAAATTAAATTCCGATTTAATATTTGGAAAAAAATCCCTTGATTTTATTATTTTCTTAAATCCTTAAATTTCAACAATCCTTAAGATTTTAAAGATTTGAGGCTCCCATGCTTATCAAAAATAATTAAGGGCAAACCTACAAACTTAACCAGAAAATTGTTGGTCCGAAAGGGAATGCAACATAATATGACAGAACCACGTTTGTTCCTTTCTTCTGCAGAATAGATTAGATCACCGACGACTATGGGTAGAGGTTGATTGTTTATACTTTTATATTGTGTTATATATTTAAACTGGTATTGTAATTTTTGGGTGGTGTAATATCGTGAAGTTGCCTGTCAAACTTGAGTGTTTTTTTGGTGTACATTTATGGAAAGATAAGATAACTATCATTATTGCTGTTAATTATGCATACATATAGGTAACCCTGGTAGAACATGGAAGTTACATTCCATAGATATGTTGTCTAATGCAAAATTGTGGCTCAAAACTCTTATAAAAAAAAGCTTTTTTTAGCACTGTTTTATTACCTGTTCAGGTTGTACACATAATTTTGTAGTACAAATTAAGCTAATAAGCTAGGAGTGAGGAAGATTAAAATTAGAGAAAGTGTGCCCACATTTGTATGGAGGAAGAGTGGAAAACTGTTTAGGGAAAACCACCGTTTGTATACCTGACCAGGATTTGAATCGTGATCTCCTTGTCATTGGCTGTCTAGTCTTTTGCAAGAATGATGCCTTTGACCATGCGGCCACCAATCAGGTAATTTCCTCTTTAGTTTTTAATCATTTTTAAAATCTCATTCAAATAAAAATATCTATACTAAGATAACAATTTATTTGAACAAAACACTTAATACAAAATCATTTAGTTTCAACTCATTTTCACAGAAAAAAATCATGTGTAGAAGATGTCTGTTTTTGATATTGTTTTGGCCACTGTATTGACTCCTCATCAACATAAATATTACTAAACCTAAGGATGGGGCTCTCGAATTCTTACGGATGTCCAAGATTTGAGGATTCGAGAAAATTTCAGAAGCGAGACTCAAACCCTTAAAAAATATATCTCAGTTTTTCTAGTTAAATTTATTTTAGAGATCTAATACTGTTTATTGGTAGTTCAGAACACATTATATTAATATAGGTTGAAGTTGACAACCAGGCCCCAGACAAGCAATGTAACACTTAACTAAATGCTTGAATGTTATAATGAATGGATTATAAAAATGTATGTTAACATTAGTTATTATTTGTATTTTCTATTATTCTGTTATATTTATATTTCCTCTTATGTTAATTATTTTTTTCCATGATTCAAATTCAGATTCGGATTTGTAAAATAGTGGATTTGATCCATCTCTGTAAAACCTCCTAACTAAACTAAGCCTAATTACAAGAAAAACACCATAAATAGTGTATGAATCAATAAAGAAATAAATCCTTATACAACATTATATTCTTGCCTTTTCATGATTGTCATGTTGATGTAGACTAGACTGTTGATGACAACGAGATTGAGGTTTGAATTTCTTTTGGGTGTACTGAGGCTGGTTTTTCCAAAATGGTTTTCCACTTTATCCACAAAAATGTGGGTACACTTCATCTAAATATGCATTCCTAATCCCTAAATCCACTAGCGTAATTAGTAGGCTTACATAAGTGTATAACCCAAATAGAAACACACTGCTAAAAAAAGTTATTGCCAAGTTGTATTTTAGGGGTGTTGTTTGTGTTGCATTTTATTTATTGGCAATCACCTTCACTGCCAAGATGATAACGACAATGATGTGTAAAAATGGTGTGGTATTTTATTAAAAGAATAGTTAAATATTTTCAAAACTAAATCTAAATAAATAAATGTAAATTGAAAGGGGATTTTAGTGAAATAATCATTTATATTAATTTATATTCAAATATCTGTAGAACATGTCTCAGAAGAGCATGGCATCATGTAATACATTACCATAGTTAGGCTAATCATTTGTTTTTAATAAAGTCAATAATTACTCCTAAATCACCAGTAATAGGAAAGGGTTACAACAATTGGAGCATAATGGCGGGTAATCTAGGAAGGAGGGTGCAATAATTGGTGCACATTGCAGACTGCATATCACAACAACTGTATTCCATTGTGGGGCATTTGCATACCATCATAATTGGAACCAACCGCAGGACATAGTAAAGATGAGGGTATAATAATATTGTAGCCCATCGAGGGTACAACAACTGGAGCCTATCGCACACATCATAATAATATGTTTGTTTATATTTAGCTTTAGTTATTTTAAAATAAATGTTTGTACCAATATAAATTAAATACACTGTACATTATTTAGATGCCATATTACTTTTATTCTAGCCGTAACTTTTCTGCTTTCTTAGAATATGTTTTTCAGATCATTGATTAAAATTTTGCTTAATTGGGCCAAAGTGATCTAGTCCCAATGTTTCTCAATTAACAGGAGTCCAATGTAGTATGTAAAAATTTTCCCAATGAAGTTAACATTACATATTTAATCCTAATGTAGTGTGACTTTTTGATTACCTTGTTTTATATATCTGTATATAAATACATAAATTGAACAAGGTAATCACATGATTCATGCAACAACAATCTATCTGAAGTCATACTCTAGTCAGTGTTCTACTCACTTTTGCTAAAGAATGAGCCTAGTATGCCCATAAGATTACTGCAATATGTTTTGTTTTAAATGGGAAATTCTAGACCTACTATTTTCTACTAAGTTTATGTAGGCCTTGTCCTTATATTTTCCTGTAAATATTTATTATATTAAATATGTTTGTATCACGATTTTAGTGAATTTATTCTTACTAAGCTGTGTAACTTACACATGGATGAAAGTGCAGGAAAAAGGAACAAAGTTCACACTTTACACTGTTACTGTTAGACAAAAAGTTAATGGTTGCATCTAAAATAAAATTTTGTTTCAATCCTCTATCTGTTTCTCTTTCCTGTCTCTTAAGGGCCGTTTGTGATGAGGTCTACCTGCCGCTACTGCCACGGCACTCGTTTGCACATACAGTTCCCCTGCGGAGAGTGCGAGGGGAAGGGCAATACTGTTCAGAGGAAGGAGATTACGGTGCCGGTACCAGCAGGTAACAATGTTTTATTTTAAATTGGTTTTCATCTACAAAAAATAGGCACAGATGGTTTCGGGATGAAGATATAATTTGTAGAAAGTATATCAAATTTTGTTGAAAGAGAGATTGAAAAACATCTTCAAAAATCATTGCAAGTATACACGGTTGGTGCTCAATCCCAGACCTCTGTCACCAGTAAACCAGTCACAATGAAATTGACCACATACAAGGTAAGCTATACCTTGGCGCTATTGGCCATATCATGGTCTATCTTACTACTTCTCAGATTCTCCTTCCCCTATCCTCCCAATTTAAGCTTTACACTGGTAACCCAGTAATTGATTACTGTTCAACTTTAACAAATCAAGACGTTGGTACACACAACCATTATCAGTATTATTTTATCTTTTCACTATTAGTTGATGCCTGAGGATAGATATTAGACCTTTGACTCAACACACCAACTTTCTACCACAGTGCTTTTGTGGTTCGTCCCATGCCTAGGGTCATAGATCATTCATTATTTTAAGACAAAGGGCTCAAGCTGAACCTGTATAACTAACTAATATAGCAAGCCAAAAGTCCTAGGTACATATTTTGTGTCCAGGTGTTATTTTTCAGAATATTTTTGGAAAATATTTGTGACTGGCTGGTCAACACATTGTGTATCGATTATAAACACAATTCCTACTCAAACTTTTACAGGCTTAAGCACAAAAACAGACCATGATGAGTCAGTATGGTTGTTTTCTCATAGCTATCAAGTGACTGACACGCTCATTTGTCCATTATATTATTATTATTATTATTAGCACCGCGTCTTACTACCCGTTTGGGTTATACGCACTTACGGTAATGTGTAATGGTAGGGTGATTGTGAGATGAAATGGAGGACCTACAGTTTAACGTGGAATCCGAACCACGGTGGAGGCCTGGCATTCCTCACATTCACAAGATGTCTTGTCAGAGGTGAAGGAAGGGTTTGGTAATCAGATAAATCTTTGCCGGGACCGAGGATTGAACCCCGGCCGCCAGCATAGAAGTCTGACACCTTTCCCCTAGACCGCCAGGTCACCCTTTGTCCATTATAGTTTGTTTAGAATAATATGGGATGTATGAACCCAGATACAAAACATACTTATGTGGCTCACTTTTAAAGGCCTGGCGTGCTTAGTGAACAGCCTTGTTCTCGATCTACTTTTCAAGGTGTACATTTTAATTATATAGCTGTAAAGTATTTGTGGAGCAGAATGGCACACAATTCATACCAAATGTTCATTTATTTGTCATTTTAACAAAGGATAATTGAGTCCAACAGTACTTCTAATGTAAAGCAAGTGGTATGTGTATTAGTTGATTAACTCTGTAATCCATGTTTCTTGGTAGGTGTGGAAGATGGCCAAACAGTGCGCATGCCAATTGGAAATAACAACAAAGAGATCTTTATCACATTCAGAGTGGAGAAGTCTGATTACTTCCGTAGGGATGGCTCTGATATACACACAGATGCCAAGATATCTATTTCACAAGCTGTTCTTGGTGGCACCGTTAGAGTACAAGGCATATATGAAGACCAAACAATACAGGTAGTGTTCTTTGTCCCATTTAGTACTTTGTGATTATCCAACACCTTAGCCCAGTCTTGTCTACTGAGCTAAGGTTCCTGGGTTTGATTCCTGGAATAGCCGAAAAATGTATCATTGGTGAAATGTGGGTCTACCCTTTCACAGTGATGAATTAACTGCTGCGGACTGGATGTTGTGCCTATTGAAAAGTAGATTATAAGGGATATGAAGCTACGACAAGCCTAGCACACCAATAGTGGAAAATATATGGCTAAAATAAAAACATTGGAAACAATAATGGATGTAAAGTAAAATCAGTGCCTGAGTGTTTGTCCCCATAAATAGCTTCAGGTGCAAAAACATGTGAAAATCACTTGATGCAAGGTCAAAACTGTGGGAAGGATGGTCAAAAACCTCCCAGCAAAACTCATGAAACGCAGCATGTTTGCTGGAACCAGCGTGCAGGCAGGCATTGTAATGAAGCAGAACCACCCCGCTTGCCAACAGACCTCCATGTTGGTTTAGAATAGTGCACCCGTATCTTCTTTAGAGTGATGCATTATGAATCAGCATTTATGGTTGCTCTTTGAGGCATAAATTCCACTAGTAAGATCCCTTCCCTGTACCAAAAGACTGTCATCATGACTTTCTGTGTTTACAAATTCTGCTTGAACTTTTTTTGGCTTTCTTGGCAATTTAGGATGATGCCATTTCATAGATTGTCGTTTGCTCTCAAGGTTGAAGTGTGAAACCCGTGTGTCATCCCACGTGCCAGTATGGTCCAAAAACGTCAATGCAGCACCCACAGACTGTTTTTTATGGACATCAGTCAGCATACATGGCATCTATATTGCACACATTTTTGCTATAATGGAGATATTTGCTCACAATTTCATGAATTAAAGATTGGGAAACCTGGACATTTTTCATACGATTTTTCAGTAGTGGAGCGCATGTTGTGTCGAATGAGTCCATTAATATTGTTTTTCAAGCCCTAAGTGTTGAGAGATGGGCACTTAAATAGCTCCTCAATATGAATATTTGTTCTACCATTATTAAACACTAAACACAATTTTTTGATGCTTGATTCATTTATCCATCCATTCATATACATACACCGCAACACGTTGACAGTAAATTTCAATTAGCCAAACATTTTGTGCGTCCAGGAATTGAATCACTGAACCCACTTAACAGTTGGTGTGACCATGTTCTTATGCATAATACAGCCCTGTCTATCACATTAAAAACACTCTAACTTTTAGAACCACTTTAATAAACTCTCAGTTGGATAATCAACATTCACCTGAGGCTATCTACCTTAACTTTGAAATGACACTGAGGGTTAACACACACAAATGCTATGCACCAATGTTCCTTACTTTCTGGTTGATTGTAGTGGGTCGAGTTTTTGGATAGTAATCCTCATTTACCTTTCCTCAAGCGGCACCCAACACTTCTTTGTAAAGATGGGCCACTCGAATCCACCGTATCTTAACAAGTATTAGAGATTCGAGGATTCAGTGTTTTATTGGATTCGATGGTCAAATCTTTCACCTCATAAGGAAAGCATAATATTATTTTGAATGAAAAAATTACTTAGTTAGGCCTACTTGAAAATCACGATTTAATTCGTAATATATTATTTTGTCGGACAAAAGAGATAAGCATGAATAAAATCATTATTTAAAAAAAAATTGTTAGACTTGGAAAATCTAATGTGCCTAATACTCTACCCTCCCAACTATATGGGAAACTTGGACTCAAATGTCTCAGCACAGTCATGCTCACTTCTAAAACTTTCAACTCACAAACAATCTTTTAAATATTTCAATGAACACATTAAAACTCTTCAAAAACTGAAAATAAAAACTAAAATTACAAATAAACTCGAAACAAATCAAACAAATAGCGGCTTTTTTTTAACATAAATAAGAAGACATTACAAAATATGACACAAAGTCAGCTGCTATTACACACGATACAAAGTAGGCCGCCATAATGTTTACTCGCCAGAGTGATGATTAAATAAAGATACTGTTAATTCTTACTACCCAACTTGTTTTAATTATATACAACTATGCAAATAAACCCAATTTATTGCTTATGATACTTACGTTAGATATTTTGTTGGGTTTCATGAAAAATAAATACTGACACTGATAAAACTGTTTATTTATGCCTACCAGCATACATATTGTATATTGATTGTTTGTTTGGAATTGATTCAGGTAAGCTGATCACTTAGTAAGCGCTATTGAGTTTTAAGAGAGTTTATTATTTTCTTAAATATGGTATTGAAGTAATTGTAAAAATATTCAAACGTAGTCCTGCCTAATAAAATGGGAATGAACATATTGCAAGAGTCGAAAATATGTTAGTGTTTTAAATATAATGTATTCTCAGAAATTGATATATCACAAGAATCATACAGATTCCTTGTTTTCTATGCGAAGATGGATAATTATATAAGAAAATAATAATAAAACATTCTTATGCATTATTGAATTCACTATTTCCAATGTGTGTTTAATTGTTAAGCATATTGTTTTAGTTTATATTAAAAGAAAATTGGTTCATATTTTTACTTTTGCTTTATTATTAAAATAAATTATAATACTTCAATGATGATTAAAGTTGATAAAAGGATAACTAGGCTTAATCTGTTTATTTGGCATGGTTTTTTTTAGAATCTTAAATCATTCTAACAACGCTTTTAAAAATAACTAAAAGACACTCAAATTTCGATTGATTTGATTTTTAAATAATAATATGAGTCTAGATCGTTTATTTTGGCTGGCTTTTAACCAGTATTTTGTGTGGGTTGGCTGGGGTTGATTAATATTGAAAGCATGATCAAAAAAAATCTTAATTTACAGTTTAGGCCTCTATTGTGTAATGTAGATCTAGTTGTAAATCATTAAAATTTCTAACAATTGGCTAGGATTCGGATTCGAGATTCGAAAATAAAATATAGATTTAGATTCGAGAAATATTTGATTTGTTTAGTAGCAGCAATGTAAATGATTATGGAATACGAACGCCGTTTTCTTAGTTTTAATGGTTCCTTTTGTTCTTTTCTCTCTAACTCCTTTCATACACAAATATGTTGCATAAAATAAAATTAGGATATTTTTTTTATCTTTTCCAAAAATTTGACTGCAATTTTAGTTCTAAGGAGCATAAGTTAAAAAAAACTATTCTTTGACTTAGACTTTTTTTCACGTTTTTAAAGTTTCTTTTAAGCTTTGAAAAAATGACCACTGCACGTTGTTACTATCTTGATGATTTATTTTGGAGGGGTGAATTACCATTTGGGCTTCCAAAATTGTTATGGCTATTTTTCAGCTTGCTCCTAGCACCTCTTCTCATACCAAAATTCGTTTGACTGGGAAAGGACTGAAGAAGATGAAATCTTTTGGTTATGGTGACCACTATGTAAACATCAAGATTGAGGTCCCTCGGAACCTAACTTCCCAACAAAAGGTTCTTATGATGGCTTATGCTGAATTAGAACAGGACACCCCAGGAACAGTGCATGGCATCACATACAAGAAGGATGGTAAGTAACACTGTAAAAATATTCTTAAATCCTATATTAAAGTTGGATTCAATCAACTTTTTCTCAAATACAAATATTCATTTTACTTTTGTTTATTGAATCTCAAATCTGAATTTGAACATTGTAAAAAAGAACTCTAAGCAAGTTATTTTTTCAACATTGTTATGCTTCCCACCCCCCAGTTCTGATTCTTTCCACAATCACTCTAAGTTGCTGTAGATAACATTAATTAAAGATTAACATTTTTTTTTGTGATAGCCTATTCATTCATACTCATCTAAGCAGCACATACATTGTCATGGGTCTGGTTGTTTGGTTTGTCTTGATATTTGATCCATAACAATAATAACTAGTAGCATAATAAAACAAAATATATCAAAGTCAAAATATGAGTTTTTATAAAATAAATTAACTCTTGACTTTTAAATGTACTTAAGCATTTAAGGGACTCATCTCTACTCATTTTGTGGTATTAAAATCATTACACCTCTAGTTTCAGCTAAATTTGATTAACTTTGAGAAGGGCAAGACCTACCTGTTTATAAGTCAACAAATATTTAATTTGAATTCAAATTTAAAAAAGCACCGCATCAAGTAGTCAAATAGCTACCCATTTAACAAAAACGGTTGGCCAAAAGTTCAGAGCTTAACACAAAAGCCCGCTTTTATGGCTGCATGATCTAAGACCGGGGTAGAAAACCCTCTTGTCAATCACCATAAGTGGCATATTTTAGTTTGCCAGCTCTTATAGTAAAATAAACTTTTTCCTGAAGCGTGTTCATGCTGGCTATTTCTTAATAAAGGAGGAATAATGGCTGAAGGATATAGGAATATGAAGGCAGTTTACTAAATTGACTCCAGCCACAGGCTGGAAACAGTTGATGATTATGATGATAATTTTATAAACATCTTAATGCTATAATGATGTGTGGGGTATGTTTTTAAAACCTTTTTCAAATTAAATCTAAAACTATAAATGGGTTGGATCTAGTATTTACAAATAGGAATTTCTAATCTGAATCTTTATTTTACGTGTGAACCCTGAGTTTGAATATTAGTATCCATAGTAAACATAAATGATTTAATTTCTGCTCCCCAGTATCCTAATCCCTTTTTGGACCAAATATCTGCCTTAGCACCTTGTTTTCAAACACTCAAAAATTTATTTTTGTAATGTAGGGTAAGTTTTACGTCTCACACCCATAGAGAACAACCAGTAAAATTGTTTTGCATATTCTATTTTGACATTTCTTGAAAGCAGGTGAGATGACAACAACTTACTGAGCGGGTATCAGTATGCATTTCCTTCCTGTGTTTTTTCCTAATTTCCAATCCAATATCGTTATTATTGCTAGTTAAATTTTTTTCTAAATATTTAAACTCGTTAATCCTGCCAAATGATGTTCAAAGTAATCTATAAATTATTGTCACCAATCCATATTTTATGTGTGATTATGTACTTAGTCTTTTCAGAGTTCACTTCTAAACCCAATTCCTCAGTAATCTTAAATATTTTTTTTTAATTATTGCAATAGCTTCCTTACTGTTGCCCAGCAAAGTAAATAATCTTGCTGTACTAATAGCTGTACTTTACCATTTAATGTTACCCTTCTCTACTCTCTCCTATTACCCTAAAACATACTATAAGGCAGATTAAAAATTAATGGGTAAAGTGCATATCCCTGTTCCAACCCATTATGTATTTCATTAGTATCTGATGAGTGACATCTAACCACAGGAGTTAATTAACATCAAAACTCTTAGACACACGCTAACCTAAAATCTGATTTTTTTTTTCCAAATCTTGAAACCTCGAATATTCTTAGATTAGAAGGCCCCAACCCTAAATTTAACACTCCTGCTGAGTCACGTCCTTAATAGACAAGTTACCATCACTATAGCTCATGAGTTTTCAGCTTTTAATAAATGAACATCACGATACGAGATTGACAGAGTGCAAATGATTGATAAAAAAATACATGACACTCATTTGGTATGTAAAGGTGCTTATACAGGTTGTGCAGTGACCTGGAAAACAGGGACATGTCAGGGAATTTGTTTGGTTATGGAAAAGTTAAGGCAATTTTATCAAATTTCTGGAATCTATATACTAAAAAAATATAACATTTTTATTTACAACAGCCAAAATAACATTTTTCTTCCATTTAATACACACCGTGAATTCCTTTTAACACAGTTGAGCATATTAATCTCAATTCTAAAAGTCTAGAAGTTGATTACAGTATACAAAGAAGTAAATAAAAGAGAATGTGTCTCAAACAATTTTAAACTGTGCTGGTATAAGGCGATCTTTTAGTGACTCAATATGATCTCATTGAAATCCTACTTACTCTCTATTCACCGTAGGAATTGTTTTCTGAAAGGCCTTTTTCCCTACCAGAAATCTCTTATATTGCAGGATATTGGTAGGAAAAAAACCATTCCTTCCGTGAATGGGGAATAGGCTGCACTACACACTAGCCCAGGCGTGTCATACTTGTTTGATCATAAGGGCCACTTTGAAAACTAAAAATACTAAGAGGGTCACATTAAAAAAAAAATTAGAAATTCACAAACATAAGTAAAGAAAACTCATTTTAGTACCTTATTTTTTTTATGAAAAATTGTTTTTATTTTGGTTGTATAAAATATTAAGACTCACCCTTTATTTTTCCCCAGGAATTTTAAACCTTTTATTTGCAGCAATGGCGTTAATGTTGGGCTTTACATTTCATGCTGAAGTCACTTTCATAATTGATGACAAATTAATCTGTAACTCATGCGAGCTCCGGTATCATGTTCCTTTTCATAAGTGAAAACACCTGTTCACACACAAATGTGCTGCCATATATTGCACTTATTTACAACGCAAATTCAACAATTTTTGGAAATCACTTCCTACAGAGGAAAGAATAAAAATTTGGTACACCAACCTTATAGTCCGTTCACCGTGGGAATTGTTTTCTGAAAGGCCCTTTTCCCTACCAGAAATATATTTTATAGTAGAATATTGGTAGGAAAAAAGACCTTTCAGAGAGTAATTCCTACCGTGAATGGAGTATACAAAACTTTTGTTTGACTATTGTGTTTCACTGTATTTCATTTAATTCCATTTTATAATAAAGGAAATTGATAAAACTAAAGAAAAAGGAAAAATCAACTACTAAAAATAAATTTGATGAAGAAAGCCCACCTAGGGAAAGAGGAAAAATGTGGGAAGAGTCCAATGCACAAAGGTGACATCTTCTTCCTTTCTTCTATCTTTATAGTAGAAGTAGTCGCACACATTTTAACACTAATAGAATAATATTTCGGCATTGTTGCCTTTATCAAACACAAAGAAGAAGAAAGTACAAAATCTCTACATGGGACTACTAGAAGAACGCTTTCTACTTTCTCAGCCCATCAAACCCTATCTATGGCTTCGCTACATCGACATTTTCATGGTCTGGCCTCATTCCAAAGAATCCTTGGACGTCTTTCTAGATAATCTCAACAATTGCAGCCCCTTAAACTTCACCCACAACAAATCACATCATAGTCTTACCTTCCTTGATGTGAATCTGTTCCTTGAAAACAACCAAATTCGTACCACTGTACATATAAAACCCACCAATCACCAACAATACCTCCACTACCATAGCAGCCGTTCCTTCATACACGAAAAGGTCTCTACTATTCAGCCTTGCCACATGAGCCAAACGGATATGTTCAGAACCCGACGATTTAACTGAATATTGTAAACAACTCTTCACAGCTTTCCAAAGTAGAGGTTACCCCATGCCTCTAATAGACAATCAAATCTCCAGAGCACTCTCCAGGGATAACTACAACCCTCCAAAAAAAGTTGAGGACATCCCTCTCACAACCCAATACCTTCCTGGTCTACAACGTATCAATACCATTCTTAAAAGTGGTTACAAATTCCTAACCAGTTCTACCCAGACCCAAAACCTTCTTAGTTCACCCCCAGGAGTCACTTTCAAACGGCCACCCAGTCTCCACAATATTCTAGTCCATCCCAAACTTCCTGACTCCAAGAGAATCCGAGAAGAAAAACCGACTACCAAAGGTTCATACCCCTGCAGTAGCACCTGTTGCAGCACATATGGAATCCACCTACCAGCTACATCCTTCAACAGCAAAGTAACCAAATTGGAATACAAGATCCCTGGTTATTACAATTGCAAAACCAATAACTTGATATATCAACTACAATGCAAATCATGTTATGCAGAATATATAGGCCTCTCTACAGGTTCTCTCAGACAGCGAATGAACAATCATCATTTTGACACAAACCACAAAGATCCGGACAAGCCTGTACCCATCCATGCCGGTACCCACAACCAGGACTTTTAAACCTGCTACATCACCAAAATCTTAAGAGCATTTCCCAAACAGTGCAACAGTTCTCAACTTAGACAGGGGGAACTGGCCCACCAATGGATTACCAAATCAAGATTACCACCAGGCCTCAACAGAAGATGGGCTTTCTTCATCAAATTTATTCTTAGTAGTTGATTTTTCCTTTTTCTTTAGTTTTATCAATATCCTTTATTATAAAATTATCTAACCATTGGGCCACCTCATTTTATAAACATTTAATTCCATTTGAAACTCTTCATCTGCCCTTTCCACATCAAAGGTAAATAGTCCTATCAAAATCACATTTAAGCACATAGTTTTTAAAATCCTGGAATCTTTTCTTGAATTTACAAATCAAGTCTTTAATTGTTTATGAGTAGTCACTAATATATAGTTGTGGTTCATTTTTCTAGAATATGGATTCAAATGTTTTAAAATGCACTAGATTACCACTCTTAAATTGACATTGCCACAGCCGAAGTTTTGTTTGAAAAGCTTTCACATTATCATAGATGGATGTTTATTTTTTCCATGAAGATTTGAGTTTAATTCATTTAAATAATTTGTTGTATCAACCATAAATTCCAGATCTAGAATCCATTTTGTATTTTTAATGTCTGAAACATCATCTTATTCGTTCATTTCTAAGTACAAAATAATTTTGTTTCTTAAATCAAAGAAACTTTTCAACACCTTGTGATAAGATAGCCAATGAATTTCTCTTTAATATGGCAGATCTTCATGATCACAGTCCAAGTCAGTAAGTAGGAAAACAAATTGTCGATGATTTAAACTACGGGCTTGAATAAAATTGGTTATTCCTACAACTCGTTTTAAAACATTAATTTTTAAAACTTTTTAACACAATTCCTGATTAATAATACATTGAAAATTAGGAATCGTATCACCAACTTTGGCATTCAGTTTTCCTACGACACCACTTTTACAACCCAACATTTCTGATGAACCATTAGTTACAAAAGTTTATCCATTGGTAATTCATATTTTTGCAACAGTCTTTCTACTTCACAAAAAATATCTTCACCAGTAGTGGTACTGTGCGCGAGAATTAATTCTAAAAATTCTTCAGTAATAACCAAATTTCATTGATAATCTCTGATAAATACTCCCAAGTTGTGTGACATCATTGGACTCTGTGCTTTCATCCATAGCTTTGGAGTAATCCTCAAACTGTTTATAAATGTTATATAATTGACTCCTCAAATCATTTGCAATGTAATCTATGCGTTCAGCTACTTTGTTTCATGTGAACCTAATGCTTTGGAAATCTTTTACCTTATCAGAACACATAATTTTTACATTTTCAATCAAGCATTCTTTTATAAATTACCCATCTGTTAAAGGTTTTGAATTCGATACAGTCAAATGTAACTGGTTTTCACTGCTGTATAATTTATGTTACTAACACATTGAGAAATATTTTGCTGTTTTTAAGACCTAATTTCACCTTGTTCAATTTATCTTCTCTCATTTTTCCAAAAAATAAATCTCACTTCTCCTTGTGAGTACTATAATTACAATAAGTATTGTATGGTTTACAAACTATGATTTTTGGTTTACATAAGAGACAAACAATGTTATTATTTATTTGATGAACAAAATATGTCTGCTACCATTTTTTCTGAGGAAGGGATACAAGAATGTATCACTCCACAGTTTGCTGACACTCTCTCACTCTCTTTCTCTACCTCTTTATACTAATTGACACTGTACAGTCTTGTTTATGAAAAAAACAAAACAAGTACGGTTGAATTAAATATTGGTTTGTTATAAAGCTCTGCAGGCTGCACAAGATCATAGATCGAGCTGCAAGTTTTTCATGCCTGCAATAGCCCATTGCTTTAGCTGCTATCCTTTAACCCCTTCATAGAGTGACACAATTTCAGAATGTGTAATTGTCCAGAAATATCATTACATTAAGTTGCGATCTTAGTAAAATAATGTTTGTATTATACTTAATAGGTATATATAGTGGTCAGATAAACACATTAACTCTGAAAAGCATGGAAAAGTCAAGGAATTTTAAAATATAGTTTGGTTAGACACCATGTTATAATTTGGTTCATTTCAGGTAATCTGCATCACAATGTTAGTATTTCAGCTGGTGGATCAATTGTACTAACCTATTTTGTTATATTATTATATAATTTCTTGAATATTGTGAATATTACAAATGTTCACCAATTTTTGTTACAAGAAGGGAATTCTTTAAATTGCTGTGCCATTACCATAGTTACAGTTGCAAGATTAGATAATATTTGATCTACTTTGTATGTCTTAAAGGTTTTTAAGGTGCTGAAAGAAAATCCTTGAGGTGGAGTCAAAGTTATCCCATACCATTTCAGTATAATTGCAATATTGAAAACCATATAACTGGTTAAACCATTATTACCTTCAGACAACATATAAACGTCCACCATTTTGATACAAATCAACCCACAATGATTAACACACAGACAACAGTATTAATTATAATCTGGACTTATTTGCATACAACTAGGACATCATAGTTTGAATCTCGGCTAGGTGTAATGAGGTAGTTTTACCTAAATAGTTTTCCACTTTCCCTCTAATATATGAAATTTGCGAAATAGATATCTTATAAATAATACTTTGCTTGTTCTTACCCCATTAGTGAAAATTTGTGAATAACCTGGATGAGTAGTAAATATGCAGTCCATAAAAAAATCATCATTTGAACCTTGACAAACCAGTAGCTTACCATGTTTTTAGTATACCGGCAAGATTCATACTAAAAGTGTTGAGGCCATTTTGTATTTTATTCTCCTTATGGTGTGTTCTTATAACTCTTTTCATGAACTTTCTAGTGTATAATTAAAGACAGTAACAGTTTATTTTTCTCTAAATTTATAAAAACAGTGATCGTGTTGTAACTAAGCTCCAACTTGTCAAATTTCAAAGTTAATAAGACATTATTTATTTACAAATACCTATTTTTGGGTGATTCTTTTGCATTTTAAAATTTATTACATTTTCAAAAAAAATAGTTTCTAAAAATTAAAGCATTTCTTTTTATTTCTGTCTGTGCAGGGAGCAGGGAACATTCTAAAATGGCTGGGTCTGAAGCCCAAACGAAACAGTCTAAAGAAAATGAGACTGGACTTTTTGGAAAAGTCAAAGAAGTACTTTTGAAAGCTTTTTCGAAAAACTAATAAATAGTTTACTTTCATAAGTAGTTCAAATTAAGGTGTGTATTATTGGTATATAAATATAGTTGAAGCAAGCCTTGTGGTTGTAACTCGGTTAGTAAATATTATTAAATTTTGGGATCTCCCACCTTAGTATGAATATTAAACTGGTATCATTTAACTTTGAAAACAAATGTTGGCTATTTTATTATTCAATTGACTTGGTGGATACAGCCAGGGAAAACCTGGAAAAAACATAATTCTTTGATCTCAGGAAAAATAAGGGAGTGTCAGAGAATTTAATCACAAATAAGGAATAGTCAGTGAATTTAAATTATTGACTGATTCTACACCTAAATATTTAAACAAATGTGAGATTTTTGTTTCTTCGGTGTTTATAAAATGCATTGCCTAGATATGCCAATCTTAACATAATATGGTTTTACAGGATATATTTTATACCACATTTACACAGGGCCATAAATAATACCTAAAACAATCAATACTATAAAAAGGACTTATAAGAATGTTAATGTTTGGTAGCTCAGTATTTTTCGAAAATATATGATCAATGTAATGAACATAAGAATCCATATCCACCAAGAAAAACTAAGAAAGTTAGGTCTGGATTATTTTTTTTAATGTTGTCTGGAAAATCTGTAAAAGTCGGGGAATTTTATAATACAGGTTTTGTAACCACCCTGATTCCATTCAGACAGCTTTTATGGGTACTGTGTAAAGAACATACCAAATTTAAACTAGCATAATTTTGTCTTTTCAAATGTCTTATGACATTTGAAAAGACAAAATTATGCTAGATAAAACACTTCTTGACTTGCATCGATGGAAATGAGTTCTAAGGCATTACTATTGTCTTATCTGGGATGGTATCCCTATAAAAAGGTGGTCAGGCTTTTAAGTCCTAGCCTAAATGGTGTTCAACATCTCCTACATAATGTGGGTGTATTTACTCTAAATCCACGCTTTGCAGCCCTACACCATTAGTGTAACTATAAGGATAACCCAAGGTGGTAAGATATGGTGCACAGATACACTTTTGATAAGCTCTGGACACAAATTCAAGTTTAGAATCCATAGGCCTAAGAATATTTTTGATAATAAAACACTATCATATAAAAGTAAACTTCTTTTTTTTACAGGAAGTAAACATTGCACTTTAGAACCACAATATATTCTTGAGCTTCTCCGAAAAGCACTGGAAACCAAGGTGCCAGAGACTTCTAACGTAGAAAACCTTTCTAAGTCTAAAACAAAGACTGGAGAAACTTTCCCAAAGGCGAAAGCACAAACCAGCTCGGCCAGAGACACCAGAATAGAAGACTCTGGCAGTTTGGGTAAGAAAGAAGTAGACAATGATGAAATCAAAGCTGATTCTCGCAAGTTGCCATAGTCTGACCTGCGTTGCTAAAATGGTAGTGTTAAGTTATCATTATTGCTGTGAT
Source organism: Timema californicum (assembly GCA_902141385.1). Classification (NCBI taxonomy): domain Eukaryota; kingdom Metazoa; phylum Arthropoda; class Insecta; order Phasmatodea; family Timematidae; genus Timema; species Timema californicum. The sequence continues at coordinate 119,633 of CABFOW010000360.1, read as the reverse complement.
GTGTATGAAACATTTCTTTTTGACTGAAGTATGTTATATGTGGGAGTTATGAATTAAGCAGTACAACTTACCATTGATTGTATTAAATTTTAACAAACTCTGATCCTTTTTCCCTTTTTAGACATACTAAATTTATATATTTTGATCATGCTGTATTAGGTGAACAATATCACAAAAGCATTATATATTTTACACAGCTATTTGATTGTTGTGTTATTCAACACTAGGTAAATAAACAACTACTAAGTAAACTTAATATTGTAGTTTGGTTTTATATGACCAAACACTTTTGGAAATAAATCCTATAAGTATATGGGCCAAATACTATTCTAAACTTATTAACATAATTACATAATATGAAGCTGCTAATTGGAACTGTCATCATACTAAATTGGGTCAGAAATTAAATGACATTCTTCTGAATGGACAATCTATAGTATGATTTTGGTAGGAAGAACAGTAGACGCTAGTTACTAAAACAATTTTAATATATTAATATATCAAGTCATGTTATCTGCAGCTGTCACTTTATATATATATAAAATTCTTAATGGTATCTTGGGATACATTGTCAAACTATAACTGGCCATACTTACAATGATTGCAATGTCCGATTTCAAGTTCACAGAGATAATCCAATGTGTATACCCAAGAACTAACAAATCCATTTTATAATCATCTTAAGTTGAAATGCTAATTTTAATGCAGAGCAGAGGACTCTATAGTCGGATTTTGGTTAGAAAAACAATAAAGGAAATTCAAACATATTTCTATGCTCCAACATAAATATCATTTTACTATATTATTTATATTATTCTATATGTATTGATAATATGTATATATATATATATATACATATTATCAATACATATAGAATAATATAAATAATATAGTAAAATGATATTTATGTTGGAGCATAGAAATATGTTTGAATTTCCTTTATTGTTTTTCTAACCAAAATCCGACTATAGAGTCCTCTGCTCTGCATTAAAATTAGCATTTCAACTTAAGATGATTATAAAATGGATTTGTTAGTTCTTGGGTATACACATTGGATTATCTCTGTGAACTTGAAATCGGACATTGCAATCATTGTAAGTATGGCCAGTTATAGTTTGACAATGTATCCCAAGATACCATTAAGAATTTTTAAAAGGTCTTATATGCAGGACTTATACTCTTTATTTATTTAGAAAATATTATACTACCTTGCTATATATTTTCTTTAAGGATTAAGGTAATTTTTCTTTTTTCATCACATGCATTTTGGTCAGTTATCTGTGTTATTGTACTATTCACACTTACTCTCTCTACAGGAAAAAACTGGAAATGTCAGGGAATTTAATCAAAAAGAATGAAAAGTTAAGAAATTTGAATACTGGACAGATTCTGCACCTAGGCATTTGAACACAAATGAGAGATTTTTTTTTCTTGATGTTAACAAAGTGCATTGTCTGGATGTGGCAGTCTTAACAAAAGAAAAAGACAGGGTTTATTTTATACCACATTTAGCCATGCTACCACAAATAATACCTTAAACATTAACTACGGTAGCCTACTCTAAAAATGTTTATTAGCCACTAAAAAAAATAAACCTTAATTTAGCTACACATCCTGATTAAGAATATTAGAAAACACTGTAATTGTAAAAGTTAAAGTTTAACACATATATTAACTAAATGCTACAACTTGTAATAATGTTAATCCACACTCATTAGAGTGGTAAATGTTTGTTTTAATGTGATTCTTAGATGTGTTCCATAAATTTTGTGTTAGACTATGCCACTAATCAACAAAGTAATCTTATGACATTAAAGAAACAAATTTAAATTCTGATTTTTTAAACATCAAGTTCTTCAAAACAAGAGAGATTTGAAGAATCCATACATAATTTGATAACACAGTTTTCTTTCCTTTTGTTTGCTGAATGTGTTTACTTGCAAATAAGAGCCCCTTTATAAATTAGCAATTTCAATTTAAGAACCTATTTTATGAAAAAGGACCATTAACTTGCAACTGTTATCATGTATGATAAAGAAACTTTTTTAGCATCTCAATTGTAATTTGTACTGTTAATTCATTCGATGAGTCTATTTTTTTGTATATAAGTGAATGTTTGAGAAAAATTAGAATAAAAAGTTAACCTATAGATAATTTGTTTCATTACTCAATACATTAAAAATTTGCAATATTCGGAGCATTTCTGGGACCAAAGGACTGCTGAATATTGTAATTTTATGGCTAATAGAACATAATACCCAACCTCATCCTCTCAAAATGCCCAAACCAACATAAGACACCTTTTTCACATTGACCTATTGGATTCCCTTTAAAACAGCACCCCTTTAGCACCCATTCATTATTGAATCTGTTCATGCGAGTAATGTAATGGGTCTCTTAATTCAATTTCTTGTTAATAGATAATCCATTGCTGGATATCACAGCTTTTTCTGTATTATCAACAATTTAAAGCACTAATATGTACATTTTATGAATGTAGGCATGTATCTAGAATTTAGTTTTTTGTAACTAGGAGCAGAAGGAGGCATAGGGGTGGGCATAAGACTAGCACTTACTCCTGTTGTGTCCAGCATATATTACATTAACCTTTAGTTAGTAATAATTTCGATAATAACATATTTTTGGCAATTCACTTAGAAATTGTTATGAGGTTATACGGACTGAGTGGAGGGAATAGGCAGTTAGCGGTGATGGCGATGGGTAATTGTGGTGTAAAAAGTGGTATTTTTGTATATAGGTGTGGACATCTGTTAAATAAACTATTGGGAAGTAAAACAAGATATTAATTTTTCATTTAATTTCTTTGGAGGGTATTATAATTTTAATTAAATATAATATTAGTTAACATCTGACATCTTAGCTCAGTCAGTAGCAGGTGTGTATACTGAAATAATGGTCCCAGGTTTGATTCCCGGCATGGCCGAAAAATTTATCATTGGTGAAATGTGGGTTTAACCTTTCACAGTTATAAATTAACTGCCAGAGACTTGATGTTGTGTCTGTCTTAGTCTCAAGTTGAATTATAAGTAGAGACCCTGATTTGGGTAAATAAAACCACTGGATTTTTTAAATAAAAAGATGGATTTTGGTATAAAAAGTCGGTAAATAAATGGGTAATAACATAATTTTCGGTAAATAAAATTACTTAATTTCGTTAAATAAAAAGTTGAAGTTCGGTAAATAAAGGGACCCTGATTTTTGGTATAAAAAGTCTTAAGAGTTTTTTTTAAGGTAACAGTAATAAATTAACTAAAATAGCTTGGAAAGTACTTGCACTGAATTATTTTATAAGACAAAAATGTCCATACCTTTTATCAACATACTTGACGTCAATCACCAAAGTACAAAGACAACATTGTTTCCAAATTTTCAAGTTAGTGCGCTTATCTGACAATGTTGGAATATGCCGAAAATGTACGTTCACTGTCAACATTAGACACTGGAATCCATATTACTTTTATGCTGTTGATGGCAAACTCTTCATGGTCTTCTTTCAGTCGAAACAATATGTCCAAAATGTCAACTATTTTACTATTGCTTTGCAAAGCTCTCACTTGTGTCTGCAGCGCACAGTAGCCTCTTTGAAAATTAATTTCAGAGCAGGATTTTAAAAATTGTATTTTCTGAGCTGATTGGAAGAGATCAGAATTAACTTGTTTTGTCCCTATCAAGCGAATGTCAAAAAAAGTACCAATGTTTTCCAAAAATGTTTTGGATGGGTCTGACTGATGGAGTGAATTCTCCGTAGTTCATGTCAGAAATCAGTCTAAATTACTTTGTAGCTCTGTCACTTTACCATACAACTTATGACTGAAGGCATAGGTAGAAACTTCGAGTATAGTAATTAATTCCACCAATTCAGAACAGTGATCAATTAAAAATGTTGCTTGGCATTCAATCAACATTAGGGTTACTTTATCATTTAACATATCCTGGAAGTACTTAAGTGCTGCTATCACCTCCTCCGATGTGGGAAAACATTCCACTATATCCACCAAATATTCACAGAGGTACACCACTGAACAAAACCAAGAGTTCAATCGCGTTAAAACTGGGTTGGAAAATAGTTTAGCAGACTTTTCCCCTTTACTGTATTTTTCATTCAGAAATGCTTGATAATGTTTTCTCTTTCGAGTGTTCAGAAATACAGCCTTTGCTTTAGCAACACACTCATTCAGCTCTGGCAGCTCTGCTGACCAATAATTTTGAACCAAATTAAGTTTGTGGTCCCAGCACTGTATATGCAGAAAATCATCGCTTAAGAGAACTTTCAAAGAAGTCACACATTTTGTCATGTAACGCGCACAATCTGTCACAACACAAACTACATTTTCATAAGGAATCTCATACTGGTGATGGAGTTCACAAGCGCCCGTAAACATTCTGTTGCTGAAGCGTTCTGCAAAACTTTAACTGCACCAACAAACAAGCTTTGCTTCGAATCAGCACGTAATGTTTTCAACAAAATAACAAAAACACACTGTCCTTTTCTATCAGTAGTCTCATCACAAAGAATTGCAACTTGCTGATTTTTTACATTTTCCTTGATATTATCCTCTTGCTTTGGTTAACTTCTGGGATCCCAACACTTCTTATAGTTTCTGCCTTAGTGAGGACTCTTCAACCTAAAACTGAATTGTGAGCATACTAATTTTAATAGAACAAACTAATATTAGGCTATGTTGGTTGACAAAGTGTGTATACACTAATCTACTAGGCTATTTCACTTATTGTACTTAAAGATAAACATCTTGAAAATAACCCAAATCAAACATTTCTATCTCATCTATTTTTTTGATAAATTAGTAAATAATCAAAAGTGTTAAAAAAACACTATTTTGTCATTAGGAAAATAAAATCAGAAAAGAATTTAAAATAATTGACCCTTATTTACTTTTAATTTTTAAATAATAAAGTAAATTTTAAAAAATCTTCAAAATGGTTACCTTTCACATATTTATCCATCCAACATCGCATAGAAGGATGATCTAGTTTTTCACTGGGAATATTGGCCTCCATAAATGTTTTCGTGGTATCCATAATGAATTATTTGCGGTCTTCTTTTGAGTTTTTAGAGTTTATTAGAGAATTTTCAAGGGTTGCTTGTTTTGATGATTCAGAAACATTACTTTTTTTCCGTTTATGCAAGGCACTATTAATATGCTTCAAACATGTGTCTTTTCTGAACCAGTCAACGCGTGTGTTGCACAATTTGCACATCATTATTTTTTTAACTTTATCAAATATATAAAATCCTTCTTTTCCTAACTCACGCTCTCTTTCAAAAATACTTAAAACTTTAGGCATGTTTAAATATTAAATAAATATAAGAGAGGTTAAAAACAAAATGATTTTACTAACGAGTAACACAACGTTAATATCTATCGACCTGATGGAAGTGACGTCCTCAGGAAACCAAAAATATTAGTGTGGCAAAATCTCTCTAGCTTGGACATGGCATTGTTTTTGGCTTCTAATTCTTTAAATACTTGCCTTGGGTGCCCAATATGGCCGTTTTAGTAGTCAGTTTTAACACTTTTTAAAGCAAGTCTTTGGTTGAGGGAACTTTCTTTTGAAAGAAAATTATATTGGTTCAGTTTGTACTATTTTTATTCTTTTGTTCAAGTCTTATAAATGCTGCTAATGTCAGCAATGCTTTATTATTTATTCACGTTTAGATTGAAAAAGTGACCATAATTCGCGTTTAAATGGCCAAATCGTCAATTTTGCGAATAGATTTAATTTTGTTTTATTTCGCGTCGATATTTTCACTCAAAACTGCCACAATGATGTTTAATTATGTTTATATGGCAATTTTAATGTGCTAAGTAAAAGTTTGTAAAAACACAGCTCGCGAAATATCGGTGTCTCTAATTATAAGGCATATGAAGCCAAAACAGGCATATCAAGCCAATAGTGGAAAAATATATCTTGAATAAAAAACTGACCCAGGCCACGGCTGGAAACATTAATTGATGTAATTAGTTAACATGTCAAGGATAATCCTCTCTTACCTCCAATTTCTATCTTCCTTCTTTAATTCACCTATATAATAAAAGGCAAAACCCACTCACCCACTGCTGTATTTCTTCAACACCTGAGACTGGAAACTTGAAAATTTGCGTGAAGGTTCCTTTTAGGCCCTAGGCAAGAGATAACAAAGGGTTTGGCAAAATTTGATCTCTTAAGTGATGAAAAAGAAGGAAGGGATTGAAAGTTTCTAAAATTTTGAAACATTGGCCATAAAGCCTTGGAATTAAAAATGAATATTCCTTTCTAGAATTGGGTTAGATATTTTTAGAGTTGTTAAGAGTTTTTCGAATTTCATCTGCTAAGAGTGTTGGAAGGTGTGCAAATGACTCACTTCTCACCGTATTTAGCCAAACCTTGGGCCTGGAAACTTTAAATCTTTCTTGGCTGGAAGGTATTGGAATTGACCCAAATAACCAGAAAAATCTAAAATTGGGAAATTGTGTGTGTATAATTAAATACAAATTAGATGAGGTAAAAAGTACAAATTTGGCTACTAGTAGAGAGACAACTCCAACTAGCCCAATCATTCTTAAAATTTGAAATTTCTAAGAGTGAATAGGACAAAATGGGTCAGGGGCTTCAAAACTTCAAAAACAATAAACAGTTACTTCCCAGTGTAGAATGTAACTGAATTTCTGCAAACATGTAACAATACCACTCCAAAGAAAATGTTAAATTTTTAATAACAGAAAAACATAATTATAGGTGTGATGGAAAATTTAAATTTGGCAGGTAAGTTGTACAACTCCAGATAACCTAATTCATCTTAAAATTTGAAATTTTTAAGTTATTGTTTAAATGGAAAGGAGGGGAACGGGTGGGGTTACACTTTCCAAAACAAACTTTTCCATATGGTATAAAAAAAACTTGGCAAGAAAGTATAAAGAACACTTCAAATAACCATACAACACATAGGCCCAATCTTACAATGTCACGTTATTCTATTTGTTAGGGCTTAACATAAGGTTAAGCTATAACAATACTTTTGATTTTACAATATTTGTTTAGCGCTAATGTCCATGTAAAAGTACTCATTAGCGAGGTCTACCTTCTTGTTAGCAAAAATAAAGTCCACATTAACAATGTTAAAACACCCCACCATATTGTTTTCAAGGCGATTTTTATTATTAAAGTGAGGTTGCATTTATTTATCTTATGAAATGATTGATTTATTATGATCATGACGACTTTGAAGAGGAGTTACATGTTCTCAGAAACCCAAGATATCTAAGAAATACTTGGAACGAAAGAATTTCTTGGAATTTTACAACAAATTTTTTTTTATGGTTTCTTTTAAACAAAAATAAAGTGTTATAAATTCCTGAAATGATTAAACACTATTAAATTTTGGGACAGCAAATACACAGGTTGTTGATTTTACGAAGTTTATTGAACAAATTAATAACTTTTGTTTGTCTATGTCGGTAAATAACAAAGGTAAATAACAAATATTCGACACGTCTTTTTAATTCTTGTCTATCTATGTTGTGTCTAATATTTTACTTAAACTTAAAATATAAAAGAGATAACAATAAAGAATTCAAGTTGTTCTTATATATAACAATGCAAAACAAAAGATAAATTTTCGCGTTACATGTCTACCAACAAAACAATGAATAAATTAATAGTTGAGCGACAATTAACCTCAACACTCCTCCTTAATTATTGCTCTACGAAGTTTTACAAATGAGCTTTTAGCAAGTGGTTTAGTCAGAATATCTGCAAGCTGACTTCTGGTTTGAACATGCTCAGGAAGTACAGTCTTACCTATATTCTGTTGAATGAAATTTCTATGTGCTTTTTACCCTTGGTTGTCTTGCCTTCATGTGAGTTATGCAGCACAGTTATTGCTGACTTATTATCAACGTACGTTCATCAGTCTTCAGGATTTTCAATTCCGTGCAGATTCTTCTTGTCCAGCTGACATCATCTATCGAAGAAACAGCAGCTCTGTACTCGGCCTCAGCAGTAGAATTTGCTACCACTGGTTGCTTCTTGGAGTACCAAATTACAGGTCCTCCTCTCATGAGTAGTACTCCACTCGTTGACTTTCCTGACTCTCTGTCTCCTCCGTGATCAGAGTCTGTGTAGGCCACTAGTCTTGATCCTCCATCGAATTTGATGCCATAGTCCACAGTACTCTTCAGATACATGAACACTCTTCTAATCATTTTCCAATGACTTTTCATTGGTCTGTTGCTGTACCGACTTAGATAATTTACAGCGTAGCTTATATCTGGTCTTGAGATTGTTGCCAGATAGAGTAGTGATCCGAGAGCCTCTCTGTAGGGGGTTCCCACTGGTACTGGTTTGTCGTTCTTCTGTTTTTCTTCGTCAGTCACCATCCCTTTTTCGATCGGTGTTGAAGCTGTGTTGCACTGATCAAGATTAAATCTTTTTAGAATTTTTGTGGTGTACTTTGGCTGACTTATGAAGATTCCATCCTGTTCAATTTTCAATTCCATGCCAAGGTAGGATAGCTTGTCTTGGATCTTCTTCTCGTACATGATCTCAAATTGTTCGTTGATCTTCTTCAAGACTTCGAAAATAGCGTCTTCTCTCTTGCCTATAACTAGACCATCATCGACAAATAATGAGATCATGATTGTCCTGCTCTCATTATAATATATACAAGGATCGTCATCTGTACTAGTGAATCCAATCTTCTCCAAGTGTGAGGAAATCTTTTCATTCCATTTTCTAGGTGCTTGCTTCAGACCATACAGACTTTTCCGTAGTCTGCACACTTTTTCAGATCCGTCTTCAAAACCTTTTGGTTGATGCATATATAGCTCCTCCTCCAGGTCACCATGAAGAAATGCCGTTTTAACATCGAAGGTCACTACTTTCATCTTCTCAGCTGCTGCATGACTCAACAGCAATCTAATTGATGTGTGACGAGCCACAGGACTAAAGGTATCAGTATAATCAATTCCTTCCTCTTGTTCAAATCCACGTGCCACCAGTCGAGCTTTGAATTTTCCATTCGTCTTCTCTCTCAAAACCCAGCGACAGGTGAGTGGTCTAGCATACGGTGGGCACTTCACAAGTTCCCAAGTCTTCATCCTGATCAGCGAGTCATATTCTTCTTTCATTGCATTGTACCAGTTTGTGTCTTTCAATGCCTCATCCACTGGTATGTCCTGAACTTCACCAATCATTGCATTTTCATCTCCTCTGATGTAACTCATCACATAATCAGAGAACCTTGCAGGTTTCTTCAGTGTCTTGCGATTTCTCAATACTCTCTTTTCTTGTCTAGACGATGTTGATTGTTCATCAATATCTTCGTTTGACTCTTCAATCTGTTCTTCTTGTGTTTCTTCTGCATTACTGGTCGCATCATCATGATCTGATTCTTCTGATTCCTCTTTTCTATCATCTTCTTCATCTTGATTTGTTGTTTCCTTCTTGAAAATTGATTCAACTTCTGTCTGCTTCTGGCTTCTCATCTTGGCTTCATTAAAAGTAACATTATCCGTACTAATTACTCGACGACTGTTTGGTATATACACTCTGTATCCTGTTGAATCTACATCGTATCCTACGAATATTCCTTTCTCTGACTTTTTGTCTAGTTTGTTTCTTTTTGGCTTCAGTACAAAACATTCACTTCCGAAGATCCTCATCTTGCTCACATTCATCTTACGACCAAACCAAAGCTCAGCAGGACTCTTGCCAGGTACTGAACTCGTTCCAGTCTGGTTGATCGTAAAGACTGCGTAGTTTACAGCTTCTGCCCAAAGCGTCTTACTCAAATCATTTGCGTGGATAGCTGAACGTGCAGCTTCCACTACGGTTCTCATCTCCCTCTCGATTCTACCATTCTGTTCTGGCGTATATGGATTAGTAAAGGTGTGAAAAACTCCAAGTTCCTCAAGCAGTTTCCTTGTTTCTTTGTTCTTGATTTCCAATCCGTTGTCTGATCTCAAAGCTTTGACTTTCCTGTCAAACTGATTTTCCACCAGCTTCATGAATATATCCAGTTTTGTGACTGCTTCATTCTTTGACTTCAAGAAATAGACCGTTCTAAAATGTGAAAAGTCATCCTTGAATAACAGAAAATATTTGGCTCCTCCAATCGACGTAACTTCCATTTCACCAAGATCCACATGGATTAAGTCCAGAGGTTCTTTGGATACTTTCGTGTTGATTGGATGTGAGACCCTGTGCTGTTTGCCATAGATGCAGCCTTCACATGTATAATCTTGCCAATCATCCACATACTTGATATTGTTCTTGCTCAAAATGTTTCGAACGTACTTTACGTTCTGGTGAGCTAGTCGTTCGTGCCAGATCCTGATAGAGTCTGCAATCATACAGATTCCTTGTCCTTCCTTTCGTAGCATCATCTTGTACAAATTTCCTTCTCTCTCTGCAATGACTTTCGTGTGTTGACCATCTGAAGTAGTAATTCTAGAAATCTTTTTGTCTGCCATTTGAATGTACCCCTTGTCCAAGATCTGTCCTACTGAGAAAAGATTGTAGTCCAGCTTGGGAACATAAAGTACATCTTTCAGACTCACTGGGTTCCAGTTGTTTCCATCATATGCCTCAACATCAATATCTCCGATGGCAACGCCCTCCAATTCAGTTGCATCTCCAATAACAATGGTAACAGGTTCTTCAAGATGCGTCAGGTGTGAAAACCATTCTCTATGTGAAGTCATATGCTGCGATGCACCACAGTCCTGAATCCAGACGTTACGTTTATATTGTTTCTGCTTGGCGTGTTTCATCTCTGCACTTGACAAACCAATTGTCAACAAGGCTGGTCTGTTGCTACTTGATGTTGTTTTCTTCTGATCGCTCTGTGGACAATCTTTTGCGAAATGTCCTTTTGTTCCGCATGTATTGCACGGATACAGTTTCTTGCAATGCTCAGTATATTTCGCACATGGCTTACCTCTGCAATATTTAATAACGTGTCCTTGTTTTCCACATTTATAGCAAGTCACTTTGGACTTCTCTTGCTTGTTTGCCGGTTGCTGATTTGACTTCTTATAATGTTTCGATACTAGAGCACTATGTGAGGTTAGGTCCGGTGCATTTTCACCAGAACTGATTCTCTCATCCTCGATCCTCAAGCGTTCAATCAATCTCTCGACAGTTCGATCTGCTCCTGTGACGGTATCCCAGGCTGTCCTAAAATGTGCCAGCTTCTGAGGTAGTACGCTGATAATCCTGGTGATAATCCAGTTAGATCTCATCGGGTCATTCTCACTTGCTAGTTCATCGGCAATCTGCACAACCTCCATACAATTTTCCACGGCTGACTTGTTTTCATCATAAGTGAAACTGAAAAATTTTCTCTGCAGACCTTCTACAGTGACATCTGTCACAGTACCATACAAACTTGTCAATTTCTCTAACATTTGTCTTGACGTTGTACAATTTGCAATTTTGATCGCAATATTACTACTAACATTTAGGCCTATTAAAGTCTGAGCCTCAAGGTCCTTGTTGACCCACTCTATATCTTGCTCATCATTAGCGCCACCTGCTGGCTTTACAGTGAGACCACTTACAATATTATATAAACCTTTGGACTTTAATGTTAGAATTAATTTAAATCTCCAAGATACAAAATTGACTTTTCCTTGAGCATCTTCACTTAAAGTTTCTAAATGAGATCTTACAGTGTCCATACTGACTGATTTTAATACAAATTTATCAATGTAATTAATTTAACTTGACTAGACGTTAATTAAGTCTTTCAAAATTTTCAATACAATTTGACTTGACGTTATAATACTGTTCAAATTATAATAAGTAAATATGAAACATAAAATGACGTGTCGCTCGAAAAATTTCACGGCTTGTTGCTTGCTGTCGACGTGTGATGGCTTGCTGCATGCGGCGTACGACTTGCTACTTTTGGCTTACTACTAACGGCTTACTGCTCACGTCTTGCGGCTTCGACTTGTTGCTTTCGGCTTGCAAATTATTTGCTTTTCCTTGTCTTTGCTTTAGTCCACGTTGTCCTACAGCACTGTCCTGGGCCCATAACCTATTAAATTTTGGGACAGCAAAGACACAGGTTGTTGATTTTACGAAGTTTATTGAACAAATTAATAACTTTTGTTTGTCTATGTCGGTAAATAACAAATATTCGACACGTCTTTTTAATTCTTGTCTATCTATGTTGTGTCTAATATTTTACTTAAACTTAAAATATAAAAGAAATAACAATAAAGAATTCAAGTTGTTCTTATAATATATAACAATGCAAAACAAAAGATAAATTTTCGCGTTACATGTCTACCAACAAAACAATGAATAAATTAATAGTTGAGCGACAATTAACCTCAACAAACACCAATTAAGAATGGTTTATTTTCAATTGTTTGTTTGTATTTATCTATTAAATCAGCAACATTTCTTCCCCTTCATAAAAGTTAAACTTTGTTTGCGTTTATGATTTTCAACCAATATTTTATCAGAAAAATAAATGCGATAAAAGATAGCAGATAAACCTTACACAGATATACTAAATTGGATTTACTTTGATTTATTTGTTTTCCTAACAGTTCTATATATATTGTAATGACTTGCTAATATTCTTTTTGGTCATATTAACCAATCAAAAGTTTTGAAACAAATCTAGTGCTTTGAGAAAGTTAACAATAAGAACTAATGGAAGGCATCTGTTTATAGTTTGAAAACAAACACTATAAAATAGTATTGCAAAACACAACACAAAGTTTAACCAACAGTTATACTTTATGAACAGTTGGGTTTCAAGGACTTTGACGAGACATTGTAAGATTTTAAATGGAGAAAATAAAGGAGGAGGGTTAGGTAAAAAAAAAAGCTGACGCAGAAAATTTAAATTTGCCATGAATATAGAGGGATTCTTCCAATAACAAAATACATTTTAAATATTTTCTATTTAGAAAGGGGGGCTGGTGAAATTGGGGTTTTCAAAATTCCCAAGACTAAAATAATAAATTTCTTTTCAGTAGGATAGAAGATCAAAATTTGTCAGGCAGGTATAAGAACCACCCCAAACAACCATTAAGGTCAGATTCTTTAATTTCAACCCTTTTTACTCTAAAATATTTCTCCCAGGCAATATCAAGTATTTCATGTAAAAAGGTGTCAAATGGGTAAACGGGATAGCTTAAAAGTATTCAGCAGGGACCTTGTAGAGGTGTCCTGACCAGCTATCCCTGGCCGAAACTGAGTCTACAAACTGCGTATTGTACGGCTGATGGAGAACATCACCTACCCCCACCCCCATACAGATGACTACAAGGATTTAGCCGCCCAACTCCCGTGACTAGTCACTTGAGGCCACCGACCAGCCAAGCAAGTAAGGACATTTCTCAGGAGACTCCAACATTTATGGAGCCTTTAGCAGTTTTGATCAAATAGATCTGAGGCAGGCAGATCCCTTTTTCCTACACTTCCTATTAATAGTGCATCTAGGCCAACGTATAACTTCACAAAGAAATTAACTTTGTCAACAAACCCTAAAGAGTGCACCACTGTAACCCCCAAATGATCTTGACAGGTAAAATAAAATGGTGGTTAATGCAAACTAACAGTTGAATAGTGTGGCAAAACTTTTGAAACATTTGTACATCCATCTTAAGCAATTCCATGCTTCTCAACATAGAGGTTACATCAAGCAAACATTGTATTATTTAATTTTTCAGATTCATTGTATGAATTTTAATAATAATATAGATGAACATAAACTCATAATTTTACTGTATTAATTTAAAACACTACAAGACATATCTAATTAAGTACTGTACACACATAATTGTTTAATACAATATTTAAAAAGCAAACTTTTCAACAATTGATCTTAATGTTAAAATATTACGTACCTAACCAAAAAGTTTTTCACAGGATGAATGGCATTTAAAAGAAATTGATGTCACCCTTAAAACTATCTTATGCACCATTTTAATAAATAAATAGATCAATATAACATTACTATCAACAGTAGCATTATTCACATAAACTCTGTGTCACATAAAGTGAGAAAATTGTGATAGGAACAAAAATAATGATAAGCATATTTAATTAGGGCTGGACTGCTGATCATGGCGATAATGACATTTGGCCCACGATTTTTCAAACCTTTCTTTTGTTAATAGCTGCACACAGGCAGGTACTTCTTTCATCAATATCAAAGGGGGAGGGGGCCTGAGAATAGAAAGAAGTGAGTGAGAGAATTTGTTATTAGGGAGTGATTATCTTTGCAAGGTCGCCCACAAGGTCAACTTTCAAACAAATGCTGTAACCAAGAGAGGAAGATCAAGGAAAGTTAAAACTATAGGACTATTTGAGGTTTCTTAACTAAATAATGGATTCAGGACTTATCTTTATTTCAGTATTTTATTTAGCACCGCGTTTACTACCTGTTCATGAATTTTGCTAAGGAGTATGGGATAAGGAAGGTTTACTTTAGAGGAAGTGTACCCACATTTGTATAGAGGGAGAGTGGAAAACTATTTTGGAAAAACTACCCTTAGTACACTCGAATTAGATTTTAAATCCAATCTCCTTGCCATTGGCAGTCTAGTCTAAAACGAGAGTGACGCCTTGGACCATGCGGCCACTGAAGCAGGTTATTTCAGTACTTAAATTTAGTCATGCTTATTTAAATCCCAAGAAATATAATGAACAATTTTTTTCAATAATTTATTTGCCATGATAAAATATACACAGATTTCAAAATAAAATTCCTATATAAAACTATCACAATCTTATGTGGAGTCAATTTAGCTGAAACTATATTTAAAATGTGACGGGACCAATGATAAAATGAATTTTATTTAGGTTAACAAAAAGTTTTCATTTAAACTTGTATGAATAAACCTAACTATACTGAACAAAATCAAAATGGACCACGTGATCAGTTTTTTACTATTATTACTACATATTATTTTGGAAAATTAAAAAAATTAGGAATAAACCAAATGATTGCAATTGGTGATCGGCTTAATTGACAGAAAATAATCGGTAAAATAGTTAATTGGCCCAGACCTAATGTTAATATGTCTTAAAATGAAAATATAAACACATTTCACACTTCACACTATTGCTGTCACTGGACAAAGTGGTAATGGTTGGAGTGTGAAACATACAACACAATTCTCTAAATGATGGATGAGAGACGGAAAATGGTAAAGAGCTATAAAACACACTGACAGGAACAAATTATAGGACTTTTACATCTAGAGGAGTAACAGGAATAATACTGAAAAATAAGTTAATTTAATGTAACTTTTTAAAGCCAACCTATTTTCATTTTATTTGCTTGTACGAGTGTACACAAAGATTGAGATGCTAATAAAACATAATTTCTTCATTCTTTTTATCACTGTGTAACCAGTATATTGTGTCTAATCTTCGGAATGTGCTATTAACAGTGTTTGCTTTTTGGAAAATGAAACTACTACTCGTGATTTTACAAACCAATTCAAATAAAACTCATAAAATGCTTTTCAGAGGAATGTATATCCAAATTATTAATTGTTTGATGAAACAATAAAAACACTAATACGTTATTCAAAGTTTATAAAGTTGGTGCAAAATAAGCATTGGATTATTTTAAAATGACAGTTGAGGACATGCTTCAGCAGGCTAGCTTCAGTTTCACATTTGGTTAGATTACAAATTAATTTGAAATGGCTTTAAAAAACTATAACACTCATTGGTACAAATTGATACAGTTTATAGAGTCACCTTGAAATATATTATCTTAGTCTCTGAAATAATACTTTATTACCAAGATTAAATATCTTTTTATGAAACACAATTTATCGATATTTTCTTTGCTTTTTATAATATTGTATATATTAGTAGCACTACTCCAAACACTTTTATAAAGTCGATTTTTCTTATTTTATTATAAATAAGTTATTTCAAGATACTTTGGCGCTGAAACAGGCCCTTAGGATTATTTAGAATTTACAAATATATATATTTTTAAATAAATAAAACTAATACGCATACTAAAGTAAGATTTTTTATAAAGTGTTATAAACTTTATTGTAGCCTCCTGCATTACAACAAAAGCTACATCTTTGTTATTTCGTAGACAAAAACTTTTTGTTAATTGGTCAAGAACACCTTATAGTTAGTTATTCACTTATAATATGTGATAAAAGTAATAAAAACTTGTACTCTATAGGCATTATCTATATGCTAGTGTTTAATCATAATGAAAAGTGTCTAAATCTATAATTAAAGCACTTCAAAAATGGAAAATAGCTATCTCCTACTAAATCATCAAAATGCATTTTTGCAATCATTATGAAATTTATTAATCTATTATCTTCAAATCAAGCTTTTTGTATTAAAATATTTAATTTTACTATTCGACAGAATTGTTTCAAATTGTGTCTAACAAGTACCTAGGTACATTCCAGAACTATTTATATTTTAATATCACTTTCTTTACACATTTTTAATTCAACACTTATATAATTATTTTCATGAAAAAATAAATATTCTAAGTGAATTAAGCACAGCAGCTATTCAAATTTATTTTTAATAAACAATTTTTTCTTATAAGTTTACAATTCATAAAAAATATTGTCAGTAATTGCAAAAATTCTGCTTGTCTATTTCGTTGCTGCCTGATACCATTGTAAATGTACTGACCGGCATTTCATGAGGCTCAAAATAATGAAAATAGTGTACAGATTAAGGGTGAGAAGTGAGAAAGTATCTTGCACAAATTGACTAATATTATGTTTACAGGAACTTGGAATGAGAGGTTTTTAGGTTCGGGAAATTCACTTTAATCCTTCAAGTGCCATGCCTATAATGGATTCAAATGTGAAGAGTGCTAGAGTTATTTAATTATTTGTGTAAGGTTGTACAAGAAAAATGGCCAAACTGTTATTTATGAATTGTTTTTAGAATGTTCTATAATAGTGAGAAATGTTTTTTCTCTAGTGAAATAATGCACTCCTTTATCTATCAGGTAACGCAAAAACTAGCACCAACCTGGAAAGCCAATCAGATTGGCTTGTGCCACTAAAAGGGTTAAGGGAACTCTGTTATCATAAGTATTTCACCGGGCTTTGACCAAGTATGAAGACACAACACTTGACAAACTTTCCTCTAGTCATGGGCCACACGAAAACACAAATAATTAGAAGTATTCAGGGCAATTAGGTTTGATAAATTAACATAATATTACAAGTTTATGATAAAAGATTATCAACATAGGGTAACGCCTAGTCAAGTTATAAGGCTGGATGAAGTAAAGCTGAAAAAAGTACAGAAAGTAAAATATCTTGGAAAAGTAATTGAGGATAAAGGTGGAAAAAGAGAGGATTCAATGAGAAGAGCTGTTCTATAGGTGTGTAAGAGACCTGCTATGGAGAAGAAAAGTGCTCTTTTAAGGAAGTGTTGTACATATGCATCAGAAACATGGACATTGAATGTAGGAGAGACTAGGAAAGTGGAGGCCATGGGAATGAAGTTTGTGAGGATCATGTTAGCTGTCACAAGGAAAATCAAGATTAAGAATGAAGTTATCTGGGAAAGAGTGCAGGTACAGAGAGTACATAAAATAATAAAGGAAGCAAGGCTGATGGTAAGGGCATGTAAGGAGGATGGAAAAAGGGAGGATGCCGAAGAAAATGTTGGAAATGAGTATGTAGGAAAAAGACCACAAGAGAGGCCGAGAAAGAGATGGGAGGAGCAGATTACCGAAAATGTTCAAGTGAGAGGAGAAGAATGGATGAAATTAAAGAAGGAAGAATGGTGGAAGAATAGAGGAAGATGGAAGCATTTTACTGAACTGACCCGGCCACAGGTTGGTGGTATCAACATAAAAAGGATAGGGTGTCCCAAGTTAATGAGAGTCATAGTAAAGTAATAATGAGCACATTTGTAAAATAAAGTTACATACCCCCATTCACTTTTTTTATGGGTTGTATTTGTTCTTATTAAGTTGTCTTACTATTTACTTATCCATCTGATTCACCTACAATCTAGACAATGAAATATCTTATTAACACATATTAAGTATATTTTATATTAATTAATATCTTCAGGTTCGGTACAAATTTAATATAGGCCAAGCAAATCTTAGCAAATTGAATATACAAATAATCTCATAGCCAGGCTAAAATACTACTGGAATGTTTTTATCATATAGACAATTGCATGCTTTATAAATAAGTCAAGTTGATTCACATTTACAAAGATATGTTGGTGATTCTTAATATCAGATATGAATTAAGTCACTAAAACATTTATATAGCATATATACTTTTTTTTCTAGTAAAATATATACCTATGCAAAAAAATTTGAGAAACAAATGTCTTTGACACCTCTTTTCCACATACCTAGTGGGTTTTGGGGTAGGCAGGTGTCATATGGATTATTCATAATATGTGGGATTATTGGTCACTAAGAGATATGCGAGTTTATTAAACAGTGGTTTAGATAGGATGTATTCCAGAGGGAGCAGTGAGGGCTCATGTGAAAAATATTATTAATTTGGGAATGTAATTTTGGTCAAAATGTTACTTCTAAGTTCTAAGCGAATAAAAATATAACCTGATTGAGAGTGATCGAGTTAAATAATCATTTATTATTTTTACTCAAATACTTTATTTCGCATGCCCTAGCTACATGCAATATGAACTGATACTGTAAAATATACTAACAGTGTGCAACTCTTTAGTCACAAAACAGTCCAGTCTAGCTGCCAGCAGTTCTACTCTTCACGTCATGTGTAACAAAACAATTAATTGCCAAAGGTATAGCAAACACTAAGACAAAAATACAACAAGAAAAAAATATTGTAAACCAAATACATCGCAAAAAATTAATTCTAAGCATCTAGGTCGATTTTATTTAAATTATAAATAAATTCAAGGTATGAATAGTTAAATGAATATTCGGATTTGAGATTTGGATTCAAGAAAAAATGGGTTTGATCCATCTCTAATATTTATCTACTAGACAGTTGGTAATTTTTTTTTTTCCTTTTGTAATAACTAGATTACCGTCATCCTACAACTCAGACTGACAGTTGTCAAATTTGCTAAGACGTATTTACGTCATTAGTTTTTTTTGGGGAACATTTCAACTATCAACATTATTTATAATCAACCCTTACAGTTTAATCCCCCCCCCCAGATATTTTAGTATTTTTTTACCTTTTAAGAAATGATGGGCAAGTTTGGCATTTGCACAACATCTAACATGATTTTGAGTAAATATGAAATCCATTTAAGTAACACAAATAAAACATTAACAAATTTAATTATCTTTGTGAGGTCAAGAGTTTGTTAGCAAGCCTAGCTTAAGACCTAATTCTGTCATTCCCTTAGCTGCTGACACTTGCAGTATGGCCACTGTGATAGCGGCGAGGGCAACTGCCCCTTCCAAGTATATAGCATAAAATATCCTAATGCAGCCAGGAGTGAGACCCACGCCGCCGGCTGCTGTGAAGTCGAGCGGGAAGAGGAGACAGTCAGAGAGCGAACGTGACCTACCGACACCGAACATGAGAACCCCTGCAAGATAATATGTTGTAATGGAAACTGCCGGAAGCCACTTCAGCCACCTTGGAGGGATGAATGGACCAACTATTAGTGGGTTGGCGCTTCTGGAAACAGTGGTGGGCTCTTCATTTCCTGTGGGAGGGTTACTGGACTCTCGACTTACTTGGGCGTGGACACTGCCTCGTCTTTCATTTTTGTGTTTTTTGGCTGAAAGTAAGAACAAACATTTGTGCTTATATGCTTATTAAATCTTTTCAAGCATTGTAGGCTGCACACATTAGAGCCCCAAATGATAAATTTATATATTTTCAAGATCAGTCAAGTTAGTCTCACAAATAAAGGTTACAAAATGATAAATTTATCAAGACGGTATGGAGACACATTGACAATAATGTGATGTAATTGATAGGGGGAAGCCAAACTGGAATGATTGTAAAGTTAGGCCTTGATAGAAACAAATAAACTTCTCTCTTCATTTCTCCATTGGAAGTGTGAAGAGAGAGTGAAGAAATGAAAAGAGAAGTTTTTTGTTTCTATCAAGGCATAATCTAATTATCCTATCAGGTTGGCTTTCTTACCATTATTTGTATTACAAATATAGATAACAAAATTAATAATTGTCTCATGGCTTGGAAACATACGGAAACAGTGTAGAAACGCTGTACAATAATGTAGAGTGATAGTGGAGGAAGCCAACCTTAAAGGATAGTTAGGTTAGGTCTAGTCCTAGGCAAGAACAAAGACACAAATAAATGAGGCTACACTCCTGTGAAATTTTAAATGTAATACAGATTACAGGTACTAATGATATAAACTCACACAAAGAATAGCAGAGTGTGATGAGAGTTTTGAAATTCAATTTTTTTTAAATCCTATATATATATGAACTATATAATATACTCTGCCGTCAAAACAATTTGTGGAATCTTTTTATTTATGCTGCAATCATACAGCGTCATTCATGTTGCAACATACTCCCTAGGGAACTAAAGATATCAACTAGATACATGCACACAACCCAAGGCCCTGACCATTATAAAGAAGTTCAACTCCCCTCCTCAAAAGTATGATTAGTAATGTGAGTTTGTATTCTTCATTAATTACTATGGTCGTAGCTTATTAAAGTCTTATAATATTACTAACAACCATAATATAACTTAAATCACTTAAGAGTGCTTTAAGAGAGGTTCAAATATATATATATAACTTGACATCTTTGGTTGGGGACTAACCTCAAGC